>JARYHS010013630.1:346061536-346376403 GCA_031002005.1 Vandiemenella viatica
GTTACAGTAGACAGATGTGCATAAGTCAATGGTGACTTTAGTGTTATAGTGAGCCAGTACAACATTATCGCCGACGCCGAAGCAGTCTACACAGTTCACGACCTTAACAGTGTGTACTTCATTGCGACTACCCCCAGGGCCGGCGTTAGGGGGGGGGGGGGGGTAAGCGGGTTAAATGTACCCGGGCCCGCCCGGCTGATGGGGCCCCGATCACCGGCTTAAGGGTCCCATGCTCGACAAGTTGTAGAGCTAAAAAAAAAAAAAAGAAGGGTCTCACATTCGGTGTGAAGGAGCGCCTTAACCGATGATTTAGCCCTTGGCCCCCAACTGCTTACCCCGGGCCCCAAAATCCTAGCGCCGGCCCTGACTACCCCAGTCAAGTTATCATGAATGATTAAGAGTTTTTCCTTCGATAAACTGAGCTGATGTTTGTTTAAAAGCTACGACCTATTTAATAATTTTTATACTGAAAGATTTACTAATTTTCGTGAATTGTCAATCACCATATTAGACTGGTAATATAAAACTACCCTAGGGCCCGACATGTCATGCTACTATAATTATTTTAACATTGCATCCAATCTTTTTAAATGTAAAGATCAATCTCTGTTTGTTAAAGGGAAAATCAGATCGATCTAATGAGGAATTTTAGTTATCTTTTTTGTAGTTATTTATTTTTTTTTCGTTAATATTTCTTTAGTTGTTTTCGTCTGTTTATTGGCAAATGTAAGATAAGGCAGTGCTTTGTATTTGATTTTGATATTTATTGTATTCATACTAAAGATAAATTAGCCGTAAGAATGCACAACAAATGGTATATTAGGGCAATCTTACAATGATAAAGAGAACGTTATCATTTCATCCTCTTTCACATAAACTTTTATTTTAAATTCATAGTGAAAGGTGGTTTTTAAAATATACAAAATGGCAGATGTATTGATCACCGACTAAGTCAAAGTAGTGATGGAAGTTTGGTTACTTATTCAAAGTTAGCAATTAATAACCACCACCCTACCGACCCCACTAAAAGTTATGCGTTGCTGGTATTTCACTCAACAGTGTGGGCTTCATTGAAAGAGACAGTTGTTTTCACCGACCTGTCTTCCCAGTATTATTACACTCGGCACCCCGCTCACAACTGTATCATTTATATGGTCACTTCCGTCTTTCACAATAGTAAAGTCAGATTATTTGATTCTACATTGGAGCATAAAGTAAAAAGTAAAAGCTCGTGAGGTCGTAATGACTTGGTGACAGGAATTTTACTCAAGCCTCCCTTAACCTAACCTGTAAAATCCTACCAGATATTGGGGCCCTACAGTTTAACGTGGAATCCGAACCACAGAAGCATTCTATATATTCCACATTACACAGCAAGCTTTGAGAATCTCACCCGAGATTCGAACCGGAGACCTTTCGACCACTAGTCCGACGCCCGACCACTAAGCCACGAAATAGCTCCATCTCCGAGCATAAAATTTATATCCTCGGCAGGCACGTCACATTAGACAAGTGTTCCCCTGATTACATCTCGTTCCACTCCTTCCTCCTAGGATGAATATTTCATTCCATGAATAGTGGCATCATTTAGAGTTCTTCCACCTCTTATTGGCTTCCGTAATTTTCTCCTTGCTCTATACGCTGAGAAATACAGTTCACAGTTTGCTCGCCTCCTGTATAACTTCTATTGGTTGATTCTATTTTAAGGGTGTGACTCGTTG
This sequence comes from Vandiemenella viatica, assembly GCA_031002005.1. NCBI lineage: Eukaryota > Metazoa > Arthropoda > Insecta > Orthoptera > Morabidae > Vandiemenella > Vandiemenella viatica. The sequence continues at coordinate 346,063,258 of JARYHS010013630.1, forward strand.
CGTATTAAATTAAATTCTCCGCATCCAAGACCAAATCATTTCCAAACGATCAGAACCGATCTTTGCCCTTCGAGAAACTGCCTTTGCAAAATCCCTGGACTTGGCTTCTGCTAACTGAGTTACGCTTCTCCAAATTCGATGGATTTCTTGTTCTCGCTTTATGTGGTTATCGGCCGCACTCATACTTGGCTGGCCTATGCATATCATTGGGTGGATGTTATCTCGTAATCGTTCAAGAATATTCCAGTTTGCAATTATAATAACTGTCTTTACTGCACTTATGTTATTATTATAATAATAATTATTTTATCAGTGAAGACGCACTTGCAATAATTGTTACTTTCGTAAATAATTTTATTAAAATATTTATTGTAATTTTAGATCAATTTTGTATTTTTAGCAATTTTAACAATTTAATACTTTTAGTTATAGACAAAATTATCTCGCCGTTGTGCACCCTTCAGTAATATTCGTAAACCAAACATGTTTCCTGTAACTAATATTTAGATCTTATGAAACAATTCCGTCGTATCATTCTGAATTTCATTGAAGCTACGATATTCGTTCGGTGTACCACTAAATTTTCTTAATTTCACAATGTGTTAGTAATCTCAGTTAGGATTTCCAAATTCAGGCAAACTGATTTTGAAGAAAGATGATAAAGAAAGGAGAGAATTTAAAAATGAGAATACTCATCTCAACACGTTAGATGACCACAATCAACGCTGATTTTAGTTTCAGAACCACAACTGTTGAGGAAGATTTACATAATGTAAACGATGCCGTTTCATGTAAGGATTCATCGATATCACATTAATATAATTTATAAAATGATCGTTATTATATAGTGATCAGGAAATACGCTGAATGTTATGAATTATAACTGATAAAATGGTACATTATAATTAGTTACTCTTTATTCCTTTTCCGAACAGAAAGGAAGCAGCTGCATGTTCGTTGGCAAGCATGCAATGTGATTTTTAGAAACGTTAGCTGTATTCTAAAACACCATAAACATACAACTTTTTCCACACATATGATTTAAATTTAAATAAACCGAGCATGATGAGTTGACTGGTAACGCACTGGCCTTGCATTCGGGAGGACGTAGGCTCGAATCCCGGTACGGCCATCCAGATTTTGGTTTTCCATGGTTCCCTCAAATCACTTCAGGCAAATGCGAGGATGTTTCCTTCAAAAGGACATAGCTGAATTTCTTTCCGTTCTTGTCCTCAATCCTCTAAAGACCGCGCGGTTGGCGAGAAATAAAGCCAGGGAAAAGTAAAAAATATAATTAAAACCCAGTCGTCTGTTTCCATAGCTTTTATCTTGTCTGAGCATATTAAAGTCCAAATAGCACTAATTTATAGAGTAGTGAAAACGGTTCCACCTACTCGTTCGAGTTATTGGGTTTAGAGAACATCTATGAAATTTTATAGATTGTACACTTTTGTTTTTCAGTATGTTTTTACCATCTCCTTCTGTGGAAGAAAGCGTTAGATATTAAGAAATGTACCTTATGAATTGTATATATGACGTTACAAATCGAGCGGATTAAGTTCGCAAAGTCTGACATTGTGTTTATCTCGCTAATTCACGACAGACTGAAATATTTAAGTCTTTCCTTCTTCTTATAATATGCTATCACACAAATACTCTGATATACTGTGATATTGTGTCTCATTTTCAGTAGTGCTTCATACTTGTTCTCAGTCACCGTAGTTTTGTCCACTTTTCTGAATCGCGGGTGTCAGACGTGTTCGTGCGTTCTACACAAATGTTTAAAAACTGTATTAGAGAGAGGTCTGCTGGCTGGGTGGTAAGGTGTCTCAATCACCTAGAAAACCCTGTTCAAATCACGGTTTTTGGCGGCAATTTTCAGGTTCCCTTAACCTGTCCTTTATCTCCCATTAAGCCTTCAATGTAATGTAACACTTGTGTAACGTACAGTACGGTAGAATGCTTCAGTATTTCAAATTGTCAGTGTGACAGCGTTTGCCTGGTGACCATACACGTCTCCCACGTGACTCTTGACGTCATCACTAAAATGTTGTTCCTCTCGACCAATCTATACCGTGTCCGCCTTCCCCTACTCCCCGACTTCATCACTAACGTGTTGTTCCTCTCGAACAATCTATACGCCCGCCTTTCTCCTACCCCCCCCCCCTTTCCCTTCCAGCCTCCTCCGCCGGCCGTAATATGAAGAGTCTAAAGAAATGTTCAAACGGAGTGGTGAAGAAACAAAGAGCAACATGCCGAGACTTCGTATAGTTTGCAGAGTAACCTTTTTATTGCGCACAGTGGTTTTATAATCTTCAGCTATTATGATACATGTTGATCTCCCATACCTGCAGTGGCGGCGAGATACTGCCTACGCGTGCTGCCGTTTTCCATGGTGTATTCGGTGAAGGACTCCAACTTGTTGCAGCCATCCGTTATTGGCACACTTAAACTACGAATGCCAAGGCTACCTGAAGATAACGTAGCTATCAGGAATCAAGTACCTGTGAAAGCGATTAAACACTTGAACTTCTGAATTCTATTAGTGATAATAGGTTCTGCTAATTGCAATAGAGATTCCGCTCCTCTGTTGTACAGTGTTTTCCAATCACTGAATAATTTAAATAACTTTAAGAATTTATCAAAATATTTTTTTTGAACAAAATTGGTTTTAGAAAATACTATGATTTATTCATCTCTAAGATTAAATTATTTCAATATTAGTGAAATGAAAGCACAGCCGCCTTTATCCTCAAGATTGTGAGTTCTGCTATGGTACTGCTGTCATGTTAAATTTAATATTCAGCTGACTTCTGTCATACCCATTTTTACCAGTTCAATACAGTAGAACAATACCTATATTTCTGGTAATATCGACTAGTTTGTATTAAGTTTAGCCTGGATAGCTTTTTAGAATTATTGTTTATATTTAAGAGGCAATTCCACATTTCATACTAAATAAATAGGGTTAATTGCTAACATCAGAGTAAGTTGATGCTTCTTTCTGGAATCGATCGATAATTTCAATATCTGGCAATGACATGGTTGTAAAAGGAATCATTTTTGCGAATCATTATATAAAAAAGCTTGGGCTCGAAGACAAACATCTTAATTAAAGCTAAAAGGAATATATTCAATTTCTATAAATGTTACGAGTTAATGTAACATGAATAGAAGATTTGCGAGTAGTTTAATAATTAAATTAATTCTACATTTCAGTGCTGAAGATATAATGAGAGCACTGATTAGTTAAGGAGTTTCGAGGAAAACAGTTTTCCATGTAAGGTCACAGAGAGTCAGGCAAGAAGAAAATATATATATTAAGAGGTCACAGACCGGTAGCAGGAAGGTTCCGGGTAGGTACATGATTCTCGCAGAATGGCACGGTTGAGACTTGGACACATAACAACGCACCACTAATGAGGGTCGTCGAAGAGGAAATCATAGCATTTAATTGTGTAGATCATTATGGCGTGGTGCTCCTAAAAGTGGAAAAGGCCTTTGACTCCGTGTGGCACCGAGGACTGGACTAGAGGTTCGATAACCTTAACTCCGTTGATTAAGAGTTACCTTCAGCGACAAACCTTCTCCTTGAAAATGGACAATGACCCATCCACACCAGCTTCCCTCAAGGCTGTGTGCTGGACCCATTGCTCTGTACATTATATACAGCAGACATTCGAATACAATGTCGTAGGTAGCAAAATCGGCACTGTATACTGGCGTTGTTGTTGTTATTGGTGTTTTAGGGCGCGTCGACATCGGGGTCATTAGCGCCCGGTATACTGGCGGCACGGCAATCTACGTGAAGGACGTCGCCTCCGAGCAGCGCTACTAGAAATTGCGGAATGGGCCACCAGGTGGAGAGTAAAAACAACTCAGGCTTTTCGAAGACAGGAACCCCATGGTAGCCACGGCAACATTAGATACGAAATTAATTAGGAGACCGCACTTCGTCAACATCAAGTGCAGAGTCCACCAGTGGCTGGGAGAACTGTATCCAGTGCTAAGCTTCAACAGCTCACCCTCACCCAGGTGCGGCCTCCAGTTATATCAGCACTGGTGCGCCCGTTCCCAGTATGGGCATAGGCTGCGAAATCCCACAGTGACAAACTAGAATGACTGCAGAACAAGGCGCTAAAGAGAATACTCCACCTACCACGGAGGTTCCCAACAGACTGTAACAGCCCTAATACCTGTATTTTGAATAGTATTGGACTGTGTGAAATATTTGTAGTGAGCCAAAGTTTGCTTGAAAGTGATTTGATATGTTTATTTTGTAAATTCTTGTAAATAAGTGTATATAGACTTTGTTTTAGGTAAGAAAATTATTTAAAGACCATTTAATATGTTTAAGAACCGAATGGTGCAAGAGAATTTCTTAAAAGTTTGTAATTCCATGTATTACTGTAATTTACGATGTCTACAGGATGATTTTCTACCGTTTGAAAGGATTTCTGTAAATAATTTTGTATTCAAGTATCTCTAATTTCCATTTCTAATCATTTTGTAATGTTATTAATTAATTTTGTATCAATTCCGATTGTTTTTAATATGTTTGATTGTTTGAGTGATTGTTAATGATCGAGAAATATCGGGCGGATGCCTTTGAAGAATTCTCGTAAATTCGATAGACTCTATATAAACAGATCGCCTGGACAGAGTATTCATTCAGTGTTACAGAGACATTCATTAAGTTTTCATTCAGTTTTCAAGTCTTCAGTATTGCATCTTTGGATTGTAACAACTATGCTTGTGAATGTCGCAGACTTGTTTTGATTGAAAATAAACGAGCATCAACATAACCTTGTTTTTGGTGGACTTTATTAATTAATTAATGCAGTAATAACCCACCCAAAGAACCTTAACAAGACGTCGGCCTCGAGATTACAGGAACCTCACAATTTCAGAAAAAAAAACAGACAGTTGAGGACAAAATTCGATAAAAAAAACGGAGGAGAATGAAAATCACTTCTTACGCTCTCTGTTGCAATATGAGAGAGAGGTTGATAACACAAAGGACCACTTCAATTGTTGACAGAAGGCAACAGAATGTGATTTAAAGACAAATTACACCAGTCGGAGCAGAAAGTACATATATGCATAACATAGAATAATAATATAAAAAACTAAAATAAAAATGAAACAATAAAAAATAAAAAATGAAGTAGAGTGTGCAAAAAAATTGAACATAAATATGGGTGAAGGATCTTGGTTCTTGATATTCTTGCTGATATTAAGACCGTGAGCGGTAAGAATGACGGTTTCAGTAATCGGTGTAACTTCATATAGTTCCGCTAAATGGTACCGAGGTCGCGGGCTGATTCCGGGCCGTTCCGACAATTTTAAGACTGTTATAACTTGAGTCTGCGAAGCATTTGAGCTGCTACAAAGAATTAATGCGATGACGTGGGTAATTGGCCATCAACTGTGCTAAAAGGTTTATGTATATATACTTCTACCAGAACCTGTTATTCGAATGTTACGATGTCTTATGTTACTATTGTTGATTTTTCCGGTGATGTCGGAGGAATTGCTGAAAAGAATTCCTTAAATTCAATGTGATTATGAAGATGTTTTATGTCATTTTGTAGAAGAACATTGATATCAAGTCATGTTAAGTATTCATTTTAATTCAACATTCTCCTTTAGAAAGAGGTGGGAGCCGTTTTAAAAGAAGTTACATGTTAAGAGTTATCAGTTCAGCAACTACATAACATTTCTCCGGTTATACTCCAACATATCAGTCGGTTTACTCAATAAACTACAGTAAGGCGACAAAAAAGCCTTTCCGGAGCGCGACAGGTTAATATTGAAAACTTATTCACCGGCGTAGAAGGACTCCTCAATAATAAAAGCTTTCTCATTTTATAGAACATCAGTTTTTAGGAGAAGGCTTGTTTTAAAATCTAACTATGAAACTGGGCTTCTGAGATTATTTCTTATTTGTATGGAGGACAGCATCGTGAATTTGGTGTTGTACGATGCCAAAAGCATCTGAAATTCTGCACAGCAAAAAATTTATGAAAAATTTTGTAAAATGATCGGGTAGAATTGAGTTTGGATAAGAATCCAAAAAAAGAAGCTGGAATTATTGTGAAGTTGATTTGTTAGTGAAGGGATCACACAGGATATAAAACTGACGAACATAAAAATCCGTCTTATAGAAAAGAGAGTATGTAAAGATGCGTGGATCTAAGCAGATTAACTCGAGAGAGGAAAAGTTGGAGGATGTTTTCAAGTCGACCGTTGGAAGCTTCTTGGAAGCGTTCATTCCTGTACAGGTAGTTTGTGCAAATGGTGATCATTAGCAGAGAGCTGAAAATGTGCGGCATAGCTATGTGTATGAACAACTGGTATCATTTTCCCTGCGTTCTGTTTTCTTCACAATGCTATTAGAATTTCACCATTTATAATTTTTTTTTTTTTTAAAATTTTCTGTTTTTCCAAGGTTTGTTTTTTTTTAGTGTAAGTCATAAAAACAATGGGAGTTTCACTGCTTAATGTATCTCATTTCTTGTTATACTCTTCGAACTTTTCTCGAAGGTGTAAATGCCGAAATGAAAAGCTCACTGTAGGTGGAGTAGTTTCCAACGCGAGAAGCTCTCTCGGGAGATGTTCCTGTCGGGGAGCCTCTTTCTGCCTGCTTAGCTCCGACGCCAGAGAGAGCGAGCCGCTTAGCGCGTGGTCTCCGCTTTAAGACATTCTCCCCTCGACCCGTCACTCCCTGGTGAAATGTTTGCGGGATCCAATTTCTCGCTTCCCTACCTTCACGATCAAATATTGCCGGCGGAAAGAATTTTACGCGAGGCTTACGGTGAATTGAAATGCCATACTAATTTTTCTTTTTCAAAAATGGTATTTTTATCTACACCTACGGTTTTACAACACTTAAAGCTAAATTGCTTCAAAAATTATAAACAATTTTCTTCACGGGGCATTCTTACTGTGATTGAGTAGAGACAGAAAAATCAACAAGATTATTGAATATTGTCGGCAGCAACCATCACACCCCAGTATCGGACGTTAGTTGAAATTAAAAGAGTATCCATGTACTCTGCCCGCTGGATGGGAAGTCCGCACAGGCCTGAGGACCTGAGTTTAATATCCCGCTCAACCATTTAGGTTTCTCCGTGACTTCCCGAAATAATGCACCATGAATGTCAACATTGTTCTCTGCTACCATGAGTCTTTGCTACCATGAGTCTTTGCTACCATGGTTCTTTGTTTTCATGGACGATAACCTTCTAGTTTCTCAGCCACAATACCTTCACGGGTCAATCGACCTAGTAATTGATAAGTCACGATGCCCTTTTCTTTTAATGTTTTGGTTGTGGTTCTGAAATGTATGGTCCGAACAAGTGATGTAAATGATCACAATCTCACTAAAAACATCTATTCAGTTTGATAAAATACTTAAATTATCATGTTTGTGTTAACTGCACACGATTTTGGGAAATAGATTGGAAAAGATATTTCCAACAATAAATCAATTTCAGTACAAGCAAAAATACAACACATTTATCAAATGAGAATGCCTCCATTGAGCAGAAAGTTTGGATTTTAACAAGAAATTATAACTTAAAGAATTAAAAAAAATTAAGGAAAAAGTTATATAAAAAAAATTGGTTCTAACAAAATACAGAATAAATGTAGGCAAACAACTAGTAAAGAATTATATAGATAAACCAAGAAAGTTTCGGATACTATCAGAAAATGCTTTTATGGACTCTTACAAAGACTACCAAGAGTATGATATTTTTTTTTATGAGAGCTGCAAAGCAAAAAAATTCTTGGTTTATTGAAGTAAAATTGAAGGTTTCTGTTACGCAATGTGTTTGGCGCTTTGGTACTATCCTGCTGCGGCAAGTGGACTTTGCTGGTCACTCGTTGGAAATAATGGTTATGTGTGTTCCGGTGACTCAATAAACGCAACATGGCCCTGGTAATAAAGTCCCACTCGCTTCCTGCCAGTAAATGGTCACCAGCATGTTTTTGGCAGTCGCTCACAACATTAAACCGAACGACTGCATGTAGTGTACGCGAGACACAAAAGCAGTTAGTAACACATATTATGAGCGCTAAACCTCTTCATCCTTGCCTCTCACTGTCCTGTTTAAATATGTTCAGCTGAGAAGGTGAAGCTTTCAGCGACAGTGAATATGTGATGCAGATGGTTATGTTAGCGATTACTCAATGTAAAATGCGATAGTGACACGGAAATAAATGAGCGGGATATATCAACATTTCGCAATATCTACAAGTTTCTGCATTTTGGTTTCTCTTTCTGAAATAAGTTTCTGATGACATATAGGAATGGTAGCCTCCCTCTTACTTAAATCACGCAAAATAATTTTTAATTAGTAAATTTGATAATACGTAATCAACAAATTAAAATGAAATCTAAATTTTATAGAAATCAAAGCAGTCGTAATAAAAACACAATTATCACATACAGAAGGAAGAAACAGTTCGTTATATATATATACATATTTAATGGCATTTGGCTTGTTAGGCCATACAGCCAGCTCAATGTGATTTTCACGACTCTTCCCGTGTATCAGTTTCTCCAGTACATTATTGCTACCAAGTATGGACACCACAGGACGGACACGACATTAACACACACAACACTCATACACCCATGCCTGCGGCAGGACTCGAACCGGTGACCTTCGGCACGTGGAGGCAGTACTCTAGCCCCAACGCTACCGAGGCCGGCTTCATTAAATTTTATAATGATATATAATGAGGTAATATTGTGATCATGTCAACTTTGACATTAATCGTTTCATTAGCATGAAACTGTGTTCATCAGTGTTGATCAACCGGTTCTAAAACAAAAGAGAGCCGAAGATTTTGATCCGACTAGGCTCTCAAGTACATGACTAAAATTTTAGGGAATTTTTTTTCTTACTTGTATGATATTGACACCGAATCGTTTTTTTTTTTTTTTTTTTTTTTTTTTTTTTTTTTTTTTTTTTTTTTTTTTTTTTTTTTTTTTTTTTTAAAAAAAAAAAAAATCTCATCCTTAGAACTGAAAAACAGATGGCTAAGCCTGATGAAAAACCACAACGTTCGGTCGTGAGAAAATATGGAAGCGTGGTATGTCCACAGTCGGGCCAATCATTTCTCGGCTTTCCTGGCCAACTTGTTGCTTTTATCCACGAATATTTCCCGCTTCTATTGATCTCGCATTGAAGGGGCCGTGAGATCCTCAAGAAAAAGATACAGAAAGCGCCGTTCGAGTGTACGCCCTAGATTTTTCATGGAAACGTGATAAAATCGTAAAAGTGTTTATTATTAATACGAAATTCAATACTGTGGTTGCAGAAAACATAAATTACAAATCGCATAAATCAGAGGTCTGTCGCAGCTAAAATAACACACGTACATTTCATTTTAATGTAATTGCGATGGAGCGCATGCTCCAGAGGCACTTTTCCCAACACACTCATTTTTCTCCTTTCTTTCTACCACCTACTTTTTTCCTCTACAAATTTCAACTATGAATTCTTTTGGCGTTTTTCGTAAATTATTCATCATTTCTCTTGGCAATTTATTCCAATTACCTACCATGCACCTCTCCTAATTCCGCCACCAATATATTTTCACGCTCATTTCAAATATACGATTTTTACACTCCAATGACTCTCACCACGTTCCTTCTATCTTCCAATGAATCCCATTTCAGCTCCTTTATCATACCACTTACTGACTGTGTTATGCGATAATTTCCAGGGACAAATAATCTAGCAACCCTTCTTTCCACCCCTTCCATCTACTATATTTGATACCAACGTTTTGTAACCCAATTCCTTACTTCTCTAGTACATTCATTAATCACTCTCTCCAACAAGTGAAGGATTCTGCAACCTTTTCCTGCTACAAATGTGTCCATGACCAGTTGCGTTTATCAGATGTTATACCAAGGTATTTACATTTCAAGTCCTCAAAAAGCAGTTCCATCCCCACATTACACCCATAATTAATCTTTATTTTTTTAAATCTGTGTACCTAATGAGCTTTGCAATTATCTTCATCCCATGTTGACCTACCCTGCTAGATATCTTGTCCACATCACCCTGCAACTGTTCACAGTCTTCTACCGTTTTGATCCTCTTATGTAGCATTATGTCATCTGCAAACAACCTAACTTCTGATAGTAATCAACCACCACAATCATTCATCAGAATGACGAATAGCAATGGTCCCAATACGCTACCCTGTGGCACGCCCATTTTCACTTCCACTTCTTTTGATACTGCATATCCTACCCTAACATTTTGCTTTCTACGTTTTAAGAATTATTCTACCAAGCAAATAACTTTTTCATCCATTCCAATAGTTTTTACCTTATTTATCACCATGTAATGGCTCACTCTATCAAAATTCTTTGAACGATCTAATGCTAGACTATCAATTTGGCCTCCCTTGCTAACGCCTGTGCCACATATCTCTAACCACCTGGGGAAACACAAAATTAGATGTGAATCTAATCATGTCTCACGCTACGGTGAGTTTGTTTCTCACTTTATGGCTTTACCTCAGTGACAATAAATATCTGTAAGCACCAAGATTGTTCAGAGTGTATTGCTCTCAGAGAGAATATGGAGTCGCTAAAACATGTATTTAATGCGTGATCGTAGAAAACGTTATTAATTTGTTCGGTGTAACCCAATGATATGATTGCCTGGTTGTTGTTTTTTTCATGTCTGTGCTCAACAGACACGCTAACCGGGTATCTAGAAGCCGTCTTCGGAATTTAACTATTCTATTGATTGATCTTTTGTGAGATCTCTTAGACAATTAGTGGGAACGAGCAGATCATGTTGTCGGGCCTATATTACGGGCCAGAATTATTTCCGTTGGCTCATAACAGAGGTTAAATACTTTTTCTAAAGCTTCCTTCGTCTTGACTTCTTATTTACATATACTTCAAACCTTTTCTTAGAGTAAATTACATTAATTACTCCTGTGTCTGTTTCATGCTGCAAACAAACCATGTCCAAAGTTGACAAACAGAGTCAAGTAAACTGTTAACCCAATTATGAACATTTGCCAAATATTTTGACCCGCTATTATTGGTTCTTGTAACTGTTTGGGCTGAGAATCTTATATAGTACATTTCTGCTGTGACACACTAATCCACGAAACACTGCTTAGTAATGCGCCGGAGAATCATTTAAATCATGAGAGTTTCCGGATTATTTGCTTTAAATTATATGCTCTTTTCTTCCAGTAATTTCCAGCCAAACATATACTGACTGAGAATAAGATAGGTCTTAAAGATGTAGAGTTTTCAGAGTATTTACATGCTCATAAATACACTGATTGTGTTAGTCATGATACCTGCGGTTGCGCACGTAACTATAAACATGTTTGTTGAACAGGTTTCAGAGAATTTTCATCTGTTCTTACATTTATTTCTTCGTCTATTGGAATTACTCATTTCTTCCCCAATTTTACTCTCCAGGTGGATCCTGGATGGTTCCTACAAAAAGCCATGGTCAAATTGCTTCCAGTTTCTGGTTTCCAATTCTGTCCCACTTCTAATGACCTAGACATAGACGAGATGTAAAGCCCGAATGGGGAAAAAAATATTCCAGCGGAGTGCAGTAAGCTTGTTACCATCTGTCTGCGGACATTGAAATCTTTTGACACTGTGCTTCATGATATCCGGTTTGTGAAAGCTGGAACCATCCCAACACTCGTTTGAGTGGCAGTGGAAAGGCTTTTATAACTGTAATCAAGATAGCAGGGATAGCAGATATACATGGACGAAAATTCTAACACGCCCATTGTACTTCCGCATTAAGTAATTGTGATTACTTCACATTTTTGCTATTTTATTAATGATTCCTCTTATCAGTTAGATAAATATATCAAATGCAGATTGATTTCTTGACAGTAACTTGTTCAATTCATTTTGTCGTAAATTATCGCCTTATTTGGAAAGAACTTCACCGTGGTTTTCAAATTATCGTTAAGTGGTTGATAAATTTTAGGAAGTGTAAATATCCTATTACACTTCCTTCTTGCCTGACATACGTGCTGCTAGATTCTGATTTCAGTGTAGTTCCAGTGGAACGTGGATAATGTCCCGATGTGAGAGCGTGTCCTGTAGCCTAGCTGTCGGAGCTGCTCCATCAAACTTGCGCTTCGGCACCGTTGTGGCCAACGCTGTCTCTCCTGTTGTAACGACCACAGATTCGTGTATGCCCTAATGTATCATTGTGTTTGTTGCGTTTTTTCCTTGTTTACTGTACGTCAATATCGCATGGAACGTTTCCTAATACGTTTCCGAGTCCCATAAAATCCTCGTATAGACGCTGCTGAATGTTTTCATCTATCGGCATTACGATATTCTGTTGTATGACGTGTATGTGGGTAAAAGTAAGACAATCAAGGCATTCATTTAGATGACAGCCGAAAAACCGTTATCAGGACAGCAAGTATGTCAATGTAGAGACTTGATTTGGTCGTCGTCTGCAGTACAATGCTAACTACAGGGTTATTATGAATTATTGAAGTGATTTCACAAATTTACTGTAGCTATATTATTTGACATATGGCTCCAAAACTTTACAGTCACTTAGAAAAAAATCAAAAAGATTTTTTAAAAATAATACAGGTGCTCTATATATGTCCTCTTATTGATTCTGCAGATATCAACTCGATAATATAGTTCTTGCCACACTCGATCCAGCATGTCCTTATCGAGCTATTCAAAAGCACTGTTGATGGCAGATCGCTGTTCTGGTAGGTTTGTTGGCAGAGGAGGCTTAAACACTGAATTTATCATATAACCCCGCACACAAAAATAGCTTGGGGTTAGGTCGATAGAGCGTGGACGCCATGATGGGAATTGCTGATCTTTAGGGTTCGGATCTTCATGACAAGTCATATTTTTTCATGCCTTATTTTTTAGCTTTAATGCTGCATTAAACATTGATTGAACGTTTGCAATTTATTTAATTGTATTTTATATAGCTTATAAATGTATATTCATGTCATTTTCCTACTTTTTATCATACTACTATAATATCTATGGTCATATTTTGAAGAAAAAGCTAGTACTTTTTTAATACTTCCGGAAATTCACTAGTTATACGTGAGAAGAAATTACGATATTGTACTTCTAATGTAAAGTACACTGGAGGAAAAAACAAAACTAATTATCACTGAATTGGTCAGAATTAACCATTCAAGAATTGAAGTTACTCTCTAAACATTAATGTTCACCCACCTTTTAATCTCGACAATGCAGCAGCAGCATGCCTGTGTCGATCCGCGTCAATCAGTATCTCATTGTCACCTATACTTTTGAAAATAATCCTCAGTCAGTTTTAAATCTGCAGTCCATCAGTGAGTACCACCATGCCGAAAACAAAATTAACTGAAAGTGTAAAGTAAAGGAGTTACGTAAAGGAATTTGGAGAGGAGTATTTTAGTACTGATGAAAGAGTTCTTTTCTGTAAATTATATGAAATTAAAGTGTCTTCAGCAAAGCGATTTCATGTGCAGCAGCATTACAATACAGTAAAACACAAGATCAATGATTCACGGCATTAAGCAGACAGCGACCTTCTTGATAGCTTCGTCGTCTTCCAAATTGTCAATTTCTTCTTAAGAACTCTATGAAATCTTCCAACATCCCACTTAATAAAGTGAATAATGAACATTTTAAATCCGTCTTGGAGAAATGTTTGGTCATATTTTTTTTCATTTTTAGGTCATATTTGCTCATTTTTAAGATCATATTTTGATGCGCAGTTCTCTCTTTTTTTTGTGGTCATATATATCCGAACCCTACTGATAATCACACAAGAATATCGCGGGAGTATTGATATTGGTGCGGCAAGAAGAGCATCGCAGAAAAAGATGGCGAGGAGTCGGTCTTGAATTGTCGAATTGTATGGACGCTTTACGCACTCGAGTCAGTCTTTAGTTGAAAAATGATGCGAATGCGGTACTCGCGTGTGTAAGTGATTACACGGGAGCCAATCTACAGAGCTGCACGCTAAGTATCTGAAGTACTCCCGAACAGTTTTGTAGTGACTGTGAACTTGATAAAAACAGTGCTTTCAGCGTGTATAAACAGTGGGCAGTAACACGTTTGGCGTATTGGACTGATCATTTTCCTAATTTACGAACTGTGTAATCTTCGGAGACCGGTGAAATTAGTCTTTCAGTCACTGGTGGATTACCTTGGCGAGCTTTATAAGTTTTCATATCATTAAAAGTGTATACTGTGTTCATCTCAATACGCTGTTGTTGCGTTGTGTTTGTAACTTTCCCGTTATAAGCCGAGTTGATTGCCAGAACTTGCACAAATGTAGCAACGGCTTATATATACAGGGTGTTACAAAAAGGTACGGCCAAACTTTCAGGAAACATTCCTCACACACAAACAAAGAAAATATGTTATGTGGACATGTGTCCGGAAACGCTTACTTTCCATGTTAGAGCTCATATTGTGGACGGCTGTGATACAATACGCCATTCTCCAGGGCTGCATCAGCGCATCAGGGATTCCATGCGACGGAGGGTGGATGCATGTATCCTCGCTAACGGAGGACATTTTGAACATTTCCTGTAACAAAGTGTTTGAAGTCATGCTGGTACGTTCTGTTGCTGTGTGTTTCCATTCCATGTTTAATGTGATTTGAAGAGAAGTAATAAAATGAGCTCTAACATGGAAAGTAAGCTTTTCCGGACACATGTCCACATAACATATTTTCTTTGTTTGTGTGTGAGGAATGTTTCCTGAAAGTTTGGCCGTACCTTTTTGTAACACCCTGTATATTTCATGGCCAGTGGACAGCGACGGAAGAACTACAACTGCATTGAATATTATTATTACGCCGAGCACAGACTGTAAACCAAACCAGAGAACCAATCAGTTTCCTTTTTTATTTAATATAAATGGTTACAGGTTTCTCAATCTCCTGTTTAAGAATTCATGAATTGAAACGCGGCTGCAAAACTTTTTGAGTTTTTCTATATGACTGTAAAGGTTTATGACAATATGTCGATTAATGTAACTACAATAAATCTGGGAAATCGCTTCAATCACTTATTCTAAGCCTGTAATTGATTACAATCTGCGTATCTCTGTTGGCGATTCTGAAATATTCATGGCCATAAAAATGTGACGAATGTTAATAACAATCTTGATGGTGATAGTGGGGAGAGGGTGTTGGTTTATCTACTAATTATGCCGAAGTTAAAGTACTAGAACATCTCATTTCCATATATAACAACCAGTGAAAAATGATGCCAGCGCTGGGTTGAGAATGATTTTGAAGAATGGTGGTGTAGGAGGGAGACGCTGCTTGGAGTATATAAGGGATACACTTTTGATGAGAAATGGATGGATACCGGGAGAAGATTTATGAGTCATACATTATAGGAAATAGAAGGAAGTGGGAAGTAATATTTTATAGATAAGAGTGAGAGAGTCTAAAAATTATCGATGCATATGCTGAGCATGTTACCAGAAAAACTAGGAAAATTGAAAAGAACTTTGTGTAATGCAGAAGTATTTGTGCAGGGAACTAATCAACAGGTCGTATGATTGATCACAGATAAATAAATAATAGCATTCAAGACATAGACATAGAAAGTTTCGAAGTTCGTACCTGTTGTAGCATGTTGGCCCTATGTTGACTGCTAACTCGTATATGATCTCCTTTGATGATGGCTGCCACTAGCCGGGTCTACTTGCGTGTAATCTTCATGTCGTCGTGGAGCATGGTAGCTAACAAGCTAACTTCGCCGTGGTTTCAATTAAATTTTTTATTAGTCGTGGGTTGTCACTACATTGCACCTGTCACTACGTAGAATAATAAGTGATACAAATGTGACTGCAACTGAAGAAAAGCTGTCACTGGCTTAAAAAAGGTCATTTTTATAGAAGACAATTTTACGAATTCTATCACTAGAAATCAAGTAGTTGCAAGTACTAAATGATATTGTTGAAGTATTTGCGTTATCAAGTCGAATACCAAATAAAAGAACACTTAAAGCATATATCGTGTGAACGATTCTGAGGCTGATAAGTTAAATCAGTTTTACATGTTGAAATAACTGCAGGATATCCCAGCACTCGAAATGGTAATATCAGTGATACTGTGTTCCAAATACATGACAGATTGCGTAAATATATTTTTCCTTCAATGTTGAGCGTCTTTCTTTTGACATCTTTAGCTGTTGCTATTTCCATGGTGTTTCTACGATAAAATGGTTGTGTTTTTATGTTTAAACAATTCTTGTTTCCAAACGAGAGTTGTCAATAAAAGGAGAATCTTGAATGTAAGATTCACAGGTGTTCAGGCGGAAAGCGTCATAAGAAAACACGTTTCGACAGCTGACTCTGGTGTCCTCAACAGGTGCGCAAAGCTTCAGGTGATGTAAGCTAGAAGTCACCTAGACTGGCCTAGTTGAAGTCATAATAATATATATATTACAGTTTTTGTTATTTCTGATTAGATAATACAATATAATTTAAATATGAACTACTCTCGTAATAATTTGAGTATACGCATACAGTTTCCAAGTTTTGAGTGTACATTATAACTTGTGTGTCACATGGATTGTTTTGTACTGGCAAGACGTGCTAAAATATAAAACCTACACTATCGGAGATGTGTAGTTTCATATTTGATTAGTGCTGTGAATACAATATTTCGTTAAAAACTCCGGTAGTGGTCTGTGCCCAAATTCCTCTAATGGACAGTGAGTTACAAGGTTTCATTTCTTTGTTGTTTATGACAATTATGTATTTCTTTCACTACTATTTAATTTATAATATGTATGTTACTTTAAATGACGTACGACGTACTCTAGATTGTTGGAATAAGTTCAACTAGATGGCCCATGCGAAAATTTCGCGAACACAATGAATAGTAAGGTTGGGGGGTTTGTAATAGGATGAAATTCAGTTGTTTATTTGTTTAGTAATAGGTACGAAACAAAAGTTGACGCCAGTGAAGCAGTTTATTAATATATCTGTGATATGTGCTACTGCTATCTAGCGGCTTGGTTCTGAACTGCCGAATATACGCGACATTCACAGTTACTACTTTTGCCCTCTCCAGTTGCGAAAAATTCCATTCTTAAAGTATGATGTCACCAAAGCAGAGACCTTAATCTTTAAAATGCTTCCACATTTAACGATTGCAATTAGGTATTCAGGTAGATAAATGGCTCCTGACACAAAAAAACAGCATTTTAGAAATATTGATATTTTTGCCCTTTAAGGGTCAAATTCCGAAATATTCCTTTCTTAAAATGTTATGTGACCAAAGTAGAGACCATAAGCTTTAAGTGACACTTTATAGATTTCGGTAAAGTATGAAGGGAGATAATGGCTTGTGACAAAAAAACGCCTTATAGAAATATATGATAGAAGCAGGAACGTTAAGCTTACTTATCATCGTCGACTGATTTAGTTTACTTTTCTCATGCTGCTTACGCAGCAGTAATTCAAAGATGCCACAAATATATCTGAGCTGCTTTGGATTTGCAGGAAAGTAGTTCTAGACAATGTTCTTCAACACTCTTTATTCTATTTCAATGCCACTAAAACGCAACTGTAATAAATTGATCGAAATTGTAATATTTTTTTCTCTTTAAGAGTATCTATATTTTTATCGTCTTTTGGATTGACTGATCAAAGAGTACTATTTTCTCCATTCATTCTGAAAATTCATTCAGCATTTCAGTCTAGTATTTAGATGTACGAAATTCACTTCCCCTTGTTTGTTCAAAATGGTTTAAAGTTAATAATCATCTTAAATGAAAGGATGAAAGGTAGTCCACACCTCGCTGCTACGGGATGTATTCTTCGATAAAAATTCACCGAGCTCACAATATTGTAAAAATAAAGTAACATTTCTCCTGTTTCTTACCGCAAACATAAATCAGACATGAGTTAAATTTAATTATTGTATTTGTCCTCTGGAAACTTAACATGTCTGAATTTAGTGGTATTTTCAGCCATTATGCTCCACCAGAAGATTCGAATAATTCAGTCATTGTATAACTTGCTCAGATCTATGATTATTCTCTTATCAATGGCAGCTCACTTGGCGACCTTCGACGGTACCTCCACATCTACTGGTGATCGCTTCCTCAGCCCCACTCTCCGGTCCATTTCGTCGTTGATCTCGGCGAAAGTCTTGCCTTTTGTTTCTGGAAGCATTATGATCGTGTAAAATCCTCCGACCACAGATAGAACAGCGAAGGCAAAGAAGGCGTAATGTGGTCCCAGGTTGTCACAAACAACCTGAAACATCTTCTGCAGGAAGAAGCCGTACACGCTGACGATGACGCTGATGGCTGATGCGGCGAGCCCCTTGACGGACACGTGGTAGATCTCACCCACGATGGTGGCCAGCACCGGGCCGATTCCTAGCCAGAAGGAAATCTGCAACAAAGAAGCAACTGTCAAATTTGTGGAACATTTTGAGAATTCTTGCATCTTTCTGCCTTTGGTTCACTAACACACAAAATTTCTACTGACGTCAGATGCCATCACATAATCGTCAATTAATTCATAGTTATTTCTACGTTTTTATATTACCTAAGCTATGCCTCACAGACTATGGATATCCATTATGGCATACAAGGCTCATTGAAAACATTCACAGGGACAGAAGGTTCAGCAGAGGACAGCACTGATTTCACTATCCGCTGATTTAGTAATTACAAGAAATATTTCCTTACGTGTCACGGACAAGTCAAAGTGATTACCAGCAAAGATCAAAATTTTAGCATCATACTGCCTGACCAGGTCTTAATTAATATTTTTTGCTTCATAGCATAAATTCTATTAGCTTTGAAATTTGTATCAATGTTACTAACATAATATAACCAGATCTATAAATTCAGTTCAACAGTTCAATTCAGTAACTTTGTAGTATTGGAAAAGAATATCCAATACATTGTGGTATGCTATCCATACGTAGTGTGGGGGCAACTTAGATAGTTTTCATTTGAATATCAATTAAATGAGATTTTCGTCAGCCAATTTCAATTATGTTCATATATGCCACTGGAAATATCTCTGTCATAAAATTAATCATCACTTCTGCTCAATCGTTAGATACAGCCATCCCAGTCTTTTGCCATCTTCTGCCTGATAAACAGAAGTCCAGAGTTCAGTGGAATCTTTCATATGATTGCGGATGATTTAAAAAAAGTAAGGGACAAGTATTAATCTACGTGGACAATTTGAGTGTCATTTAAAGAAATAATAAGAAACCCAGAACTTGAGTTATCCAAAATATAATTCCAACGTTAAATCATGATTACTAATAATTTTATTTTGACGCCTTCTGAAAAAGTACTCATCTCCGTAATCGAAGAGAACGTTACTGGAGTGAACCGTTCCTACAAGTCAATGGAAGAAACATATGGTTAGCGTACATAATTTGGCTGAAGTTTTTATGTATTGCGGAATACAGTTGCGTTGTTATAATAATTGCTGTCATTTATCAAAACAAGTAATTTACCTGCAGAGCAATGAACGTTGTGAGCGGTACCCAATCGAACTGGGAAGGCACCTCTCCGTAGATGTCAACAAACAAGAAATACGTCGCTTCTATCGCCATCATGATGCCGCATGTGAAGAAAGTGACGATCATCAGAGGTCGACGACCAACTCTGTCGACAAGCGTCGAGCACACCGTCACCATTATCACCTGCACAACCGCAACGATGATAGACGAAACGTTCGAATCGAAACTGCTGCCACTCATCTCGAATATCGTCGTCGAATACGCCATTATCGTAGTAGTTCCACTCGACATTTGCAGAATATAAAGTCCTGCCATCATCAGGAACGTTCTTCGGTGCACCCGCTGACAGAAGAGGTCTTTGAACTTACCCTTGGTCATTCCCTTTACTTCAATAGCCTTCCTAATAATCTCCATTTCCAACTTCATGTCTGAGGAATCTTTCAATCCTCGAAGCTTCATGAGGGCATTGGTGGCATCTTCTTCTCTACCGCTGTTGAGAAGGAAGTACGGTGACTCTGGAACCCAAAGGATCATGCACAAGTACACCAAGGCCGCCAACATGGACAGCAGTGACGAGACGGTGATAGAGGTGTAGGGCGCGATGGAGATGATTAGCAGCGTGCCGACGTTGGCGAAAACGTTGTGCAGCATCACGACCGCCCCTCGGATGTCACTCTCGGCCACCTCTGCCAGGTACATGGGACACACGGTGATCATCACGCCTCCACCTAGGCTGGCCACTATCCGACTGACTAGGAGCATCTCGAATGAGTCGGCGAAGATGACAAAGAACCAGCTGCACAGGAACGGTAGTGAAATGGCGACCAACAGCTTCTTGCGACCGACCACGTCCACGGTGTAAGGAACTACCAGGATGGACACCAGCATGGTGAGCGTGCCGGTGCTCACTATCCACGAGGCCTGGTCGCTGGTGATTGGGATCGACGAGCCCGGTTCCTCCAGTAAAGGCAGCATGGGCGTCACCCAACTGCCGATCATGCCGTTCGCCAGGTAAGCCATGGA
Organism: Vandiemenella viatica; assembly: GCA_031002005.1. Classification (NCBI taxonomy): domain Eukaryota; kingdom Metazoa; phylum Arthropoda; class Insecta; order Orthoptera; family Morabidae; genus Vandiemenella; species Vandiemenella viatica. The sequence continues at coordinate 346,083,807 of JARYHS010013630.1, forward strand.
CGCTGTGAAATGCAACAGAAAAATGCGTTATATTAAATCCTCTATATAAAATTGTCTTAGGAATCTCGATTATCATATGTGCTTCTAATGTCTCGATGTTTTAAAAAATATCACCATGATATTATTTACAAATTATTGTGCTGTCAGTAGCCAATGGGAGATTTTCAGTGCGACTATTGCCGGTTATTACCTTACAGGTTTTTTTTAGTATTAAAAAACTAAAATAGTTAAAAGTTGTAGCTTGACTGAAATTTCTGAAACATAGCGTGGACGATGAAATTCTTGCTCCATGGTGGAACGCTTGTTTTTTGTGCAATTCGAGTATTTGTTGGTTGGCTATAACATATTTTGATGGTGGATGATAAGTTCTGGTCACTATTAGTGTTTGGTTTTTAGAGGACCAGTTTTGTGTGAAGTCCGGCCCAAAATTAATTTCATCTCACCGGAGTTTGGCTTAATTAGTGCGAGTGCTCGATGTAAACTATTTAAGGACGGTGTCAGTTTTCAAATCGCCCGCGATTTATAGTACTTTATTGTGGGTCAGTGAACATTGTCCAAATTTAGCCAGGCTCAGTGGTTTTTTAAATAGATCAGAGGTATTATTGCTGTTTCATGGATAAATTATTTATTTGCAAAAAAAAAAACAAAAAAAATCCCGTGTTCGTTGTAGCTACAAAATATGATTCTGGTCTTCACTTACGAGTCAAACGTAAGCTTTCGCGCCATTGAGATTAAAGAGAAGTTTTGGTTTGCATAAATATTCATAGCGCATAAAATATTTTTACAAGTGCTAAAGAGTAAAGGAAACTATTAGAGAAGAGTTTATGAACATCAGAGTATTTTTTTTTTTTTGGGGGGGGGGGAGGGGTTGGGAAATGTGCTATAGGTCGATGGTTCTGATATAAAGAAACTTCACAAAATATGTATGTTGAAAGATGCATAAAAGTAAATCGATTTATTGGTAGCTTTTCTCTTTACAGACATTTCGACTTTCGGGTAAACATTGTTAATCTGAAACCAGGCTACCCAAGTGGCTACCAACATGAGAGGATAATTTGATCTTATTCCTATCGAAGCCGGGTATACGAATGTTAGGTCATTCATCTTTGCCTCTTTGGATTGTAAAGGTTGTTGTGTATATTGTTCACCGAAGATCATAAATATTGTTTATATTCAGATGACGTTACCTGTCAGTTGATCTATCATGGTTTAGCATAATGGATTTGATTCATACCTGTTTCTGTAATAAGTGATTTAGCGGTCTCTGCTGCTCCACTGTTATTCGAGACGCTACATTATTTCTAGCTTTTGTTAACAATGAAAGAGCGATCTCACACACTATTAGTATCTGAGTTCTGATTCATGATAGATGCGAATCTGTAGTTGCAACTAATAGTTTTTGTATCGAGTTAACATAAGCAACCTATCAGATCTATCTGTTTATGTTATCGAAGTGATGTACACTTTGGAGTTTTCTTGGTATAACTAAAAGACCACAGCTACTCAGGACCTCGTCCACGCAAGTAAATATTTCCAAAATACCTGTAGCTTGTAGTCATTGTTTACATAATGATCATAAGCGTGAACAGTGTGAATAGAACTCGACGACTCAAATGTGTATCATCTACCACAAGAGATGAAAGTTGTGTAAAAATAAATACGAGAAAGTTTTTGCCTACACACCGACTTCTTTTATAACGTCTATTCTACAGAATAGTCGAACTGTTGATTAGATCAAAATATAATGAAGAACCTGTACGTCCAAATAGCCAGTGACGAATCCAGGGGAGGAGGGGGGGGCTAGGGGGTTCAAACCTCCCGCCCCAAAAGTATCTAGGTACACCCCCGAGATTATATATTTTTTTTTTTTTTTGCATTATACTGATTTTTTAAGGACCCCCCCCCCTCTCCTATCCTCCTATTTCAGCACCACATTAACCGAGGAGATTATAAAGCCAACACTTGCCCAACTGAAGCCCCCCCCCCAAACCAAAATCCTCTCAAGCCCCCCTCCCCCAACTAAATCCGCTCAAGCCCCTCCAAACCAAAATCATGGATCCGCCACTGCAAATAGCGGTTCGGAGATGGGCGCGGAATGTAAAAAAAAGGAGGGATGGTTACCGTATAGACGATTCTGTAAGAACTGAAATATATATAAAGAAAAAAATTATCGAAACGCAGCAAATGAAGATAAATTTTGGCGTGAAAATTGATGGGCTGTAACTGAAAGATGAACAAGTGTGTGAAGTTTCTAACACTTTTTATTTAGCATACTGTGGTTAATTTATTAGACATAGCTGTTCACGTTATTTCAATGAAAACGAACTGAATCTTCAGTAAAAAAATACGCTGATGAGCCAAAATATTAGGACTGCTATCCACTGCAAGAAGAATGCCGTCATAAGCGGAGCAAAGACGCATGGATAGCAATTCTAGACCCGATACGTGTGGGAAATGGCGAAATACACGACATAAGGGACTTTGACAGCGAAGAGGATTGTAATGGTCCGTCGCCTGGGAAAGAGGGTCTCGGAAAAAGTTAGATTGGCAGTGAGACTCTGTGTAAAGTGGGTTGAAGGACGGTGAAACCACGAGCAGGAAATAAGGAAATAAGGAGGTGGACGTCTACACCTCATCACAAAACGTGAGAAGTCAATGTTTGCCCACTCTGTAATGCAGAATAGATGGTGATCTGTGGCAGATTTAACGATAGAATGCAATCATGGTGCTGGCACAAGTATTTCTGAGTACGCTGTTCAGCACACATTGTTCAACATAGGGCTCTGTAGCAGACGGCCTTTACGTGTTCCCATGTTATTCCAACGACATAGTCTATTACAACTGCAGTGGCCTGGATGTCATGTAGACTGAATCGTGGATCAATGGAAACGTGTCGCCTGGACAACTGAATCGCGATTCTTGCTACACCTGGTCGATAGTTAAAACTTGCACAGCGCCGCGGAAGCATGCTGGTGGGGGCAGTATTACTCTCTGCTTCCATAGGACCTGTGATAGTTCTTGGAGGCACCATTACAGCTGCGGGGTATTTTATAACTATTGAGAACCTTCCTTATCCCTTCGTGCTTGTGTCTTTCACAAGGGTGATAGCATTGCTGTGTCCGCACGGCGGCCGAAATGTCAACACGGCGGACGGGTGGTCGCCCTGAGACGATCAAGTGAGAACCGAAGCAAAGTACAAGATGAGCTGCGCAGAGTCAAAGGAAGAAATCGAACGTAAACCGAGACGCGCAATGATCCGAGTCCAAAATGCGATGCACAGAGTCCAACGGAGTGACTGAACGTAAACCGAGATGCGCAATGGTCAGAGTTCAATATGCGATGCACAGATAGACGGAAGTGAAACTGAGTAGAAGTGAACACAGCACTGTCTTGAGTGGGATCTCGCGGCTGTATTTATACTAGGCGAGTCGCTTCTGATTGGCGGAAACACTGCTATCCGGTGGCGGTAGTTGACCTGTTCTAGCGCCGTCTATCGCTTGTCCACCTCTATCTCTTCTTCCGGGCATGTGATGGTGTCAGGCCGGGATACCAGAAGCATCTTTTATCTGTGTCACAAGGTCAGGTTGGAACTACAGTGATTTCAGGAGCACCATAATCATCCCACTTTGATATCTTGGCCACCAGATACACGTGAGCTCAATCCGGTGCAACACATTTGTGGCACTGTCGGGTTTCCAGCTCAGTGCCAACAAACCACCGGCCTGTGTCTTAACGATCAGAGCGTAAAAATCTGGTGTCTAATACCTCCAGAAACCTAACAAATACGTGTCGACTCCATGAAATGCCAAATCACTGCTGTATTGTCTTCCAAAGACGGATGAACCCGCTATTAATATTTGTGTCATCAGTTTATGTCCAGCAGCCCATCAAAAAGCCGGAAGTGCGCCTCAATTAAACCGCAGCCTATTACTGCGAACCTGGCAGTTATCTACTCGGATCTAGAAGATTCTCTGAATTTAAGTATACTGCAAGAGGTCCTGACAAGGGTCCTCCATTCAGGTAACAAATGTAACGTTTCCGCTACCAGCTACAGTACATAGGATACATCTATGTTTACTAACTCATCTAAATAACAAATATACATTTAGGAAATCTGCTTCGGAGCAGATGAGTTCTTGGTAACATGACAACAAGCGATCATATTTTAATTGTCTTTAAACTGGACAGAACGAAGAGATCAGTAGTGTAAATATATGTATTCAAGCAGCATAAATAGAAGCAAAGCTGCATGGAAAAGGTGAGGAATGTGTTGACTGCTCCGGACATACCAGCAACCTACTGTAATGTAAAAGTCGCAAGAGAGCTGACATCAGTAATACAAAAACCAAGGAACATTCGATACCACTCAAGAACATGGCAGAGTCTACAAACAAAATATGGACATAGAAACTTTAAAAAAATTACTAAACATGAGGAAGGCTTATAGAAAATATTGGAGGAACCTAGTACCTACAGAGTGAAGTATCCTTCTGGAATGTTGCATCCAGAAGAAGTAGGTTTTCAAAGATGCCATGTGAGAGAGAAAACCAATATGTTGAAAGCCCTTAGTGAGTAAAAGCTTTATCTTACAAAACAAGTACAAGGAAATTCAGAACTTCTACCATGCCGTCCACCATAAAGAGAACATATGTGCTCATAACTACTAACTGAAAAGGACTAAATGGAGGAACTATTGAAAGTTTCTTTTAGCGGATAACAAGCCAGTGGAAGATACACAAGAACAAGCTATACTAGAAGAAACTCAGTCTTGATGGGGGAAGAGCAGAGATGTGATATTACATCAAAAGAATTGATAACAGTGGTAAACAAAATAAAAAAAGGAAAATCTCGTGGACCAGATGGAATTCCAATTTTCCAGGCTCTATTGACTATTGTTATGCTATGTATAATATCGAACGAATGGCTTTACCAGGGTTGCGTTCCAGGGATTTTTAAATAAAGTAATGTGTTGGTAAATATAAAGAAAGGAGATGATAAGAATCCTTTTCCAGCAAAATATTTCCGTCCTGTTTGCTTACTTCATGTGCTTTGCAATATTCAGGAGAAGATCATATGCAATAAACTACAAAACCACCAGAAATAAGTGAATAAAGGCCAGTCAACATGGATTTCGAATGAGAAATTTGACAGAGGATTCCATTTTAACGGATTACGGAAATTACCGGTTACAGAATCAAACACTATGTAGTAGGCATTTTTGTAAGCTTCTTTGGAACATCAGAAAATCTATGGTTGGAAGCCCTGTTTGCATCCAAGGACATTTAGCTACATCTTCAGATGTAGAACTGCTCCCTTGAGTTGTCCTTTACTAACATACTGACCAAGATGAACCAGTGATGGACCTACCATACAGAAATATGGATTTTTTGGTACTAATTTCTTTACCTGATGATCTTTTTTTTTGGTGGAAATCAATTTAAGAGCAGACTTCGAGAAAAACTACAAAATATTACCATATTACCTAAGCCAACGGGACAATAATGTTGCATTTAGCAACAGATAACTCGCTTAAGGACATGTGTTGAAACCATACAATAAAAAGCGGCTAAAAACAATTCGCAGATGGCCAGTGCACAAAAATTCACTGTTCCAGTCCAAATAATAACTTTAAACCACGGTTCAATTTTATCCTCTTTAATAGATTGTTGATGATAACGATTGGTGTTATTAGACGAAACCACTGTTATTTCTATCTGCAAATTTGGATTTTAAACTGTACTGAAAACGACGATTTTTTATGATCAGGCGAGAGCTAGGACGAAAAATACAGTGTAAGGTTACCTGTACTTAGTATTCTGTTGGACGTTTATTGGATTTTCACCTGGTTACGAAGGCCGTTTTAAGATGTGAGCCATTGATTACTGATCAGACCACAATGGTTCAAATCCCTTAGAAGCCGAGTGGTTTTGCTAGAAGTTAAAAGTCCAGGACACACCTCCATAGTTGATTGAGACCACTATATAGACTACTTATGGACCGCAGCTTTGTACCCTGCTCTCAAAGTACTACCGGGGGCAACAGTAGTAAGGGAGCGTGCTTAAACTACGTGGCTCGATCTTTGGGGCGAGGTGTTGGCCGGAAGGCTATGCTGAGCTACGTGCGGGGAGGGGGGGGGGGGGGGTTTCGAGCCAGGCCACGTAGCTTTCCATAGATGTCATTTTTCACAATTAAAATGAGGTACAGAACACACAACAGCATGTGAAATTCATTTCCTTCATTTAATTATCGCCGTATGTAATTTACAATAGTCTGAGAAGAGAAAATGGTAAAAATCTCTTCTGGAATCAAAATGGAAAAATGCTACGTGCTACGTGGGGGAGGAGGTAGAGGCAAAAGCCACGTCGGACTACGTGGGGGGAGGGGGGGTTCACAGGGGGCCAAAATGGAGCTACGTGGTTTATGGAATTTTCCTAAACCGCAAATTAATCTGTGTACCTGGGCTAATTTTGTAGGTCAGCGGTGTATGGATTGAAAATTCCTTGGTTAGAAACGCGGTTCTGGATCTGATATTTAGAGATCTTTAACCCATCCTTTACCTCTTTAAGAACCTGCTTTGTCCATATGAAGCCGTCAAGACGCATCCATGGTTCGAATTCCTCGTAAATATGTAGAGCTATACTGTCCGGTAGTATTATTCGATTACCTTGAGCAGTTACTGTTGGACCGTATTCTATGGACAACTGAAACTCGGCCGGTGAACTGTCCTTAATCGCTCGCGCAATAATGACAGACCTATGATTGTTATAGCCCTTTAACTAACGCGAAAATTAAACTTTACGTTGTCATTATCTGTTGTAAGGAACGTTTTGTAAAATTTCAGGTTTCAAGAGATTAAATAGTATAAAAACTTCTTCATTAGATCGGAAATGTAACAACAATGCATTCCTGAAAATAAGATACCAAATTCCAATTAATGCTCAAGATAACTGTCAAAAAAATTTATAGACTGACATTTGTCAGTAGCACAAAATACTTCTAGCAACAAATATAGGTCAAAAACAAGGTAATGGCGTGTGACACTTCTGCATTTTAGTATGCAAGATTCTAAACTTCATATGTTTTATCCTCTTTGTCAACATTTTTATCGATTAAATTGCTTTCAATAACCATATAGATTTTTTTCAGTTTCTGGTTATCAGAGTACGAACTCTCTACGAACTGTAGTATAAAGAAGTCGCTACTTCAATTTCGGCAAATGATAAGTGTATTTATAACGTGTATGTTTTCTCAGTTTTATTCATTCCCCCATTTAAAGCATTCTTTTTGTTCATTTTTCAGATTTTTTATTTATGGTAGTAACTGAACATGAGAATTATGTTACTGCGATAGTTTGGTCTCCGAACTTTATCGACCAAAGAAAATACTATCTATTCCACTGAGGTTTAGATTTCAGTTTAGTATATCGAATTCAATGACGCTGTTTATTACCAAGTTTTGTGAAGCTTTAGTCGTTATCATCTGTTTTCTTGAACTGCATAACTTAAAAGAAAGAGCTTTAATAGTAAATAGAACTGGAACACACAAAAAAGTCTAAGCTAGGGTAGGACTTTTCTATGAACAGTGAAATTTTGCATCAAACTACCTGAAATATAAGCCAGAGATGGTCATTTAATAATAATACACAATATTCGTGCACTACTACAAAATTGAGAAAGTGAAAGACCCTTTCGAATTTAAACTAACAATCTCAATTTAGCGCCTTATAAAACAAAAGAAACGTACACGGAAACAAGGAGAAGTGCACGTATGCCAAACTGTGGTTGATTGATGTGTATGAGTGAAATATTCAAGCAAGCGATAAAGAAATAGTTTTTAAATTTACTACCAAATATTATTCAATTATTAAAAAATTGTGAAGTACGCAAAAGAGGCAAATTTAGCTATTGCGTTTTTGAAGGAACTATTCCGGCATTCACCTAGAGTGAGTTGAAGAATCCATGGAAAATCCAAATCTGGTAGGCCAGATAGGGATTCGAACCTGCGTCCTGCTCGCCCATCAAGCTCAGTCAAAGGCACCGAGCGTGGTGGGTGAACGATTAACCTTCTGGCCTCGCATTCGGGAGGACGCGGGTTCGAATCCCCATCCAGGCATCCAGATTTGTTTTTTCCATGGTTTCCCCAAATCACTCCAGGCGAATGCTGGGATGATTCCTTCGAAAAGGCCAGAGTCGAATTCCTTCCAGTTCCTTGTCCCCAGTCCCATCCCGCCTCTAATGACCTTAGTCGTCGACGAGCAGTTAAAAAAAAAAAAAAAAAGTCAAAGGTGGCCGAAAATAAACATTTCTCTCAGGGTCCGGAAAAATATCGATAGACAGCATTCTTCTCTGTTCGAATAAGGTGTAAGCGAACGTAAATGTAGCATCAGGGCACTGAAAATATTGGAGACTGTATTGAAAAGTTATGGTATGTAAGTTACTTACATCCTGTTATTTTTTAAATATAAATAAATTGTAATTTAGCTCTGAACAAATTTTTTTTTAAATTAATTTAGAGGAGTAATTGAAGTCTTTAATCACATGATTTTTAAACTTTCGCGGTCATGTTTTGCAAAGAAGATTCAGTAAGGCTCTTGTATGACATTTCTTCTTTATCAAGTGATGTACTAAACGAATGTCGTCATAAGCATGGTATTATGGAACCCCTTACTGTAAAGACAACGAAGGAGAGACAAAATCCTGATTAATGGAGCTGCTCATACCTGCTGTTGCAGTGTACCACTGCATGCGCCTGTTGCCTCCTGCCATGGCGATGTCCTCGAGAGAAATAGCTTTACGGCTGTCTTTCTTCCCGTCAAACCAGAGGCACAATGCAGTCACTCGTTACCTGTCATTTCTATTGTTTCTTTGCTACCCCCCACCAGCTGCTCAGCTCCTAACGTTTTTCTGACGTCTGCCATTAAATTAACAGAGTCATCTTTTGCAAACCAATTACAGTATAGATTAGGCTTCTTGGAATTGCATGCTTTGCTGATAATGTAAGGCTAGCACTCAGATGGAGTTGAGAAGAAAGTCCAGATTTTTTATCACCATCAAATAGCTGCTCTTACAGATTCATACGAATAATCATGCGCTATCGTACCACCCAGCAGCCATCAATAAATGAGACATTCACTAATCTGCTGCACGTGTCGCAGACACACTTCTTACATAGTCTAACACAGTAATGAATAACAATATTTTAAACAATTTAGTAGCTCCTACACCCGCACGAGTACGGAAACACTGTTCTTAAACATGTGAATGAGCGGTATCAAACCACAGTTAGGCGAATTGTTATCTTAGTCCATCATCCACACTTCGGTCTTGATAGTAGTTTTCCATATTCCTTTTCAGTCTGTTACTGAATGATTTTCTTAACTCTACTGTTGAACAACACTCCGATGAGCCTTGAAGCACGCGGAAGAAGACTTCACCTTAAATTCGAATTTTGTGGGTGAAATGGCGATTGATGATCTGAAAATCAAGTTTCATAACGAATTCAATTATCTATGCGTTTATTTATTAGACTTAGCGGAAACCGGTACGTTTATTTTCATTTTTAACTCCTGAAATGTGGTGGCTGGTTTTGTTTTCAGTTCATGGCTGCGACGTTTGCAGTATTGTTGATTTTGCAGTGTGTACAATACAAGCAGGATTTTTAGCGGATATCTGGTAAATTAATGAGTAGAAATTCCTGCAATAATACACCGAGAAAATTACATGCAGTTCTTTCATTTTGTCTTAAATGTCTACACCCCATTTATCAACCGCTAAATCTAGAAATTGGGATTAGGACTGAGGCTGTTCATAAATTGAGCTTCCTTGTTACTCTCCTCTCGTGGAATATAATAATCGAGAAACTGGAGCCGCTTTCGGTCACTCAAAGAAACTTACGGAACTTTTACGACCGAAAATTCCGAACAAAAAAAAAAAAAAAAAAAAAATCAACTGGACGTTCACCACTATCGAAAAGCATACTGGTAGTCCATAAATTATAAAAATGTGAATCAGTTAGAAAGTATTCAAGTTAATGACACTTGATAGCAATAATTTGGTCAGAAAATAATAATTGTAGGGCCTGAAAAATAACGTAAATCCACTAAAAATAAAATATTTGGCTGGTGTTCATGAAGCTACTCACATGATAAGAAGTTCGCCTTCCAAATTCAAATCGCGGTATGGCCAGGTATGTTATTATGATTACACTAGGACCACCCGTGGTTCGGATCATACATTAAACCCTGGGCCTGCCACGACAGACAGAATGCGCGGCAAATCGAAATTCACTCGGCAGGTCATAAGACGATACGAGTTTACTTCGAGAAATGAAATTCATTCCTGGGCAATGTGCTATTTCGCAACGAGTGCTGTAGCGTCTTCAAACTTAATTTAAACTGTGTGTGACGATATTTTTCTGTTTCTTTAGCGAGGGTATTACATCTTGTCGATGTCAAGATTATTAAGAACGTTTTACATTGATAGAAAGAAGTACCTTGGCAAAAGTTGTTTTTTCAAATGGCTATCTGTGCTGTCATTTCTGAGAGGATCGGTTTCCTCATTATATTTTGTGACAGGCCTTTCAATTGAATTTAAAAGTGTATTGATGTGAAATCAAAACTGCATCCGTAAATAATGATGCCTAGGGAACTAGCGTAATGCATGACTTCCAATACAATGAATTTTTCATAGGTTTAATTGCATAACAGGAAGTATTGTTTAGTCTGTCTTAGTGAATGATCCCTCCTCTTTGACTCATGTTTCGCGACTATGTTCAGATTCTTACAGTTGTATGTATTAACTTTAGAGAGATCGACATAGCGCTTGTCTGTTATTCGTTAGCTACTTGCGATTCCCAACATTGATGATGTATCCAGAGAAGCTACTGATATAAGTGTTGTTAACTCCTGAGGTTGTCCAGACGCGTGTGATTTAGTAGTTTTCCCCCCTTTTAATAGTTCTTTGGTGTCAAAAAACGTTCTCTCTTAGATCTCATTAGAGTACTTAGTTGCACGTAATCAATGCGGCTGCGAATGTAGCCTCTCCACCAACTCCTGTCTCTCTTCTCAGTTCTGTCCTCTGTCATTTCTGCGTGTATCCCTCTCTTCGGACGTACGGTACTCTGCGCAGTCAGTTCTTTATAACACGCAAGTTTAGTTCCTCTCATTTTACGCTGTATCCTGTGAACGGATGGCGAGTATGTAAATATTTAGAGAGTGGTGGATGAGCGGTAACGCTCTGGCCTCGCATTCGGGAAGACGCGGTTTCGTATCCTTGTCTGGGCATCCAGATTTGAGTTTTCCATGGTGTCCTCAAATCACTCCAGGAGAATACTGGGATGCTTCCTTCAAAACGCCATGACCGAATGCCATGGTCTAATTCCTTCCTATTCCTTGTTCCCAGGCCTTCCCCGCTTTCTGGACCGTGTCACGTTTTTCCTCTGTAATCATTCTACTAAGTAATATTAATTCAGCTGTCTGATTCCTGCTCTGAATTTCCTTCTTACGTAAATGCTGATATGCAGTAGAGCCATTGAAAGATTAATTTGCTATTGAGTGGCACTTTTCGGTCACAGATCACTGATAAAATCATTTTTTCATTCATTCTGGAAATCAATTTTAATTTCTTTATTAGAGAAAATGTTTGGTAAAATAAAACTTAACATTGTTTAGAATTTATCGGTAGTCTGCATTTCGTTTCCTCCATCTTCCTACCGATAATCGGTATATTACACTTTATCAACTAAATACACAATCGTGTTAGTTCCCTGTGTCTGCTTTGTACTTTTAAGTGACTCCATATTAGGTAATCATGACTAAGTAATCGCCGGGAAAAAGTATGTGTTTCATTATATGTGGTACGACTGACTCGATGCAGTATCTTTTTCTCAATTACAATTTGGAGAAAAGAGTACATTACTGCACCTTATCTTCCTTCCTGCTGCTTTGTTACGCGACTGATTCTTTTAATCATTTTTATTTATTATAGCGTTTTTCTGCATTTATAAAACATTTGATCGTTCAGAGTTAAATCGTTTTTGATAACTGTATCCTTGTTCGACTCGTAATAATTCTGCATAAGTAAAATTCGTTTCTCTTAGAGATTTGATTTTCCGTTCTGTAATCCTTTTGAACAGTTTGCCTACTTGAGATGTTAACGCGATATCTTTTTAGTTGCAATGTTCACTTCTGTGATCTTTTTTAAAGGCTTCTCTTAAGCCTCTATTCCTCATCATATGAAAAGCGCTGCATATGTGTTGCATACTGGTATCTCTCATCATTTATCTCATCAGTTACAGACGATTTTACTGCTTTTATTCACTACCAGACCAATTCTTCATCGTTACAGATCATGTCTGCAGTAGTTTCCATTTTTGCTTCCCTCTGCAAGTGTTGGTTATATGTAACATGTAACATTGTGTATGCGTTATGTACAGAAAGTTGTCAGAATCATTACTTGATGACTCTGATCTCCGTCCTAAGTTAAGTGAAGTATGTGTTAGGTTTTTCATTCTTCGCCTTTTACCCATATTATTACAGCTGCATATTTCTCTAATATAAGATGATTCTTATGGTTGTCAATATAAACAAGCAATGGAAAATATGTTATCACGACTTTCATTCTCACCATGATTTAAATGATTTCAAACTACTTTTATCGGACTCCTTTTGTGATTCTTCACAACATCTTGTATCTTGATTTAAAGTACAGTGTATGAGTTTTCTTAATACTTCATTATATTCCTGACTGCTGTTGCACTGGTATTAGTCGAGGGGAAAGGTTTGTTCGTTTAGAATGTAGCCAACTGTTCCTAGTCGCTGAAGAAAAAAAAATTCTTATGCCTGCTCTAATCTTTCTCCTTTGCCCATGATAACTCTAGTCTTGACTCATTAGGGGAGTTTATGCGAACAGTTATATTAACGTTTTATGGACATTATATTTTCCTTTAACTCAAGTCTCGTATCAGGTGTTGTAGAACATAATAGCATTGAAAACTCACCTAATGGTGCGTGAGGAATTGTGGTGTCATGGACTAAGGCGAATGATTGGGAAGGATATGTATCCGACCTCTGTTAGAGGGAGAAGGATGCTAATATACAGATGATGGGTGAATGTAATCCCGTAATTCTTGAACATACAAATTACCTGTCTATATAGGTCATTACGATCCAGTACAATAAGGTCAATTTGGACCCCAGCATTTTTTTTTTTTTTTTTTTTTTTTTTTTTTTTTTTTTGTTCGCTGTGGATTGATGGCAATCTCATTACATCTGATATTGCATTGGTACAGTGATATCCTTCTCCTTGCTTTGTAGCAACAAAAAATTGCTTTGTTTTGTGGTCACTGCATTTCTTTTTTTTTTAGAATTTTGTTTTAAATCATTATTTCATCACAAAAGCAGTTAAAATTAAATTAATATAAAACAGACCATTGAGTCATACATAGTACTCGTTCCTAACAGTTTTCAGATACTTCGCATCAATCAACAACTGCGATTTTTAATTAATACTAGCATATTCCAACGTTAATGTCGAAGTCTACTCCGTCCTAACTGGCATAAATTGAATGAAACACAGTCTTAAAAAATTTGAGGTTTAGATCAGATTTACAGTTTTTCCCGGCTCCACATCACGTAGAGTCATTAGAGATACTGCAGATATTAAATCAAATTATAAACTCTGAAAACGCCAAATTCTCATAAACTTTGTTCCGTAGTTTCCGCGTGATTCCGCTAACAAACAGAGAATACAGGCCACTACAGCTTTATATATTAGTAAAGATTATTGAATACGGGAATACAGGCGGATATTACAGGTTTTTTTTTTGTGAAGTGAATATTTCGAGGAGCATTGTGGTTGCCCGAAATGCCACTACTATATTTAAGTTCAGATTAACTATCGGAAATAGCAAAACTTGATCATTTTTGGTATCAACATCTATTCTTTCTGCTGGCGCTTACAGCACCGTATGAATATGAGTCTATATTACTAAGCCAGGATACACAAATTTACTCACCGTTCATCTGATTCTTTCAAGACACAAGCGCAACCATCTGAAAGGAATGGATTTTTTAAATTTTTTTCCTTCGCCTACATCAATCCTTATTTCAGTTGAATCCTTCCTCCTAGATTATCTCGTCGTCTAGGGCGAGCATGTTCCTTCAAGAATTTTCTGGCAGGAACTGGTTGTTAATGATAAAAGGAAATGAAGGTTGACTTTTTTTTTTACTTATGGCTTTACGCCTCGTCGATGTCGAGGTCATTAGAGGCAGGATGGTACTGGGGACAAGGAACTGGAAGGAATTCGGCCATGGCCTTTTGAAGGAAGTATCCCGGCTTTCGCCTGGAGTGATTTGGGGAAACAATGGATAACCCAAATCTGGATGCCCGGACGGGTATTCTAACCGGCGTCCTCCCGAATGCGAGGCCAGATCGTTAACCACTCACCCACATGAAGGTTGAGCTGGTTTACAGTGACACTGTTGAAACGATACACTGCGCAAGTATATTGTTCCGCTGTGGCAGCAGTTACATTCCGGCTTTTGGGAAAAGACTTGTTCTGATTAATATATTTAAAAAAAAATGTGATATGTATGTATCAGCAGAACCAGGAGAATTTTATTGGTGGCAAAGTGAATAACTACAATTCTAAGGACCATCTTCACTCTGGGTTCACGGTGTGTTTTAGATTGTTTGTAACTACTGGCTAATTACCGCAGCGGAAATTAGATCCTATCTAAGAGTGAAAATTTTTTCACCTTAATTAACTATTAGTGAACGATGCGTATATTGCTTCCGATATTAAGTTACCTTGGTTCTTCGGTGCTTGAGTCTGTCGTGAACGAATCATCACATCGACTCCGTTGGCGGCATATCCTGCAGCAAAGCGATTCTGTAACGTTTGCTGGCAATCAGAGCGATGATCTGTCTGAAGCAAGGAGGAATTCCAGTGTACTGTGTCTTTAAAACAAATTTATGGTAGGTGGTTGTATGAGATAATAACTACTGTATTTATTTATTTTAAAATTTGGTTGTAGCAAATTATAACTTGAAAACTATACCAAAGCACTTTTCATACCATCGATGTATTAAGACAAGATGCTGAGCACTACCAGGTTCTTCGTTCCATTAAATACGCTACTAATAACTATTTATTTATTATAAAATTGGGTTGCTGCAAGCTATAGCTTGAAAACTATACCATAGCACTTGTCACACCATCGATATCATAAGCCAGATGATGAACACTACCAGGTACATAGTTCTGCCAGAAGTGGCCTGTACGGCAGTCAATAATTCAGCAACAAAATATACGATTTTCTTAACTAAATATCTCTGAAAGAATTACACATACAAATTTTAAAGTGGTAGTACGTTTTAACAAAGCTATCTTTTGCTCCTAGACTGAAAAAGATTATTCATGTAACAACAAGAGCTCAGCAGTACGAATAAATTAATACCCCGATGTAGTTTGGATAAGTTATGCTGTGTCCAGTATTGCGGCTAGGAACATAGTGGTGCAGTGACAGGTACCCAAATTTCAGTATTCGTGCGCTGTATGTTGTGTTGCAAGTCCGTTCAACAGATAAATTACATACCGTTAGCAAATTTCTTTCAGAAGAAAACATAAAACGATCAGAAATCTGTGAAATGTGTAAACAACACACTAATGAGAATGAGACCATGTGAAAGGCCTAAACAACACATTAATCAGGAAACCTTGTCCGATGGAGGTGTTTAAGAATGGAGGAAAGCTTTCAGAAATAGCGCATGCGAAAATACCGAGAACTAAGGAAATTTTACTCAAGGAATACCTAATCTGCCAGAAAGGTTGTATTAGTTGAGCCAAAACCAAGGACGTGATATTGAAAAATAATAGTATGTAAATTACTTTATCTTAATATTTGAATATATAATACATTCTGTTTAAGACCCCTCGTAATCATGTGAATGGACGCATCCATGTTTTACCAGAACATTATAAATAAGCGTTTTGTTGAATGACATATATTAATAGGTTATGCAACAAATATCTTGTTATATACACAAATAAGATGCCACAGCCTCGCAGAATTGTTGTTTGGTACTGTCGAACTGTTGTGACTTTGATTTCTACATAGACATCTACAAACGGTGTCTGCCTAGGTTGCGGAAAATGTTTCAGTTCTTTTTGGTTCAGTTGCTAACAACTGTTGATATTTCCTTCGAAGTAATAGTTTTTCATTAACAATGTATAAGAATTAGAGTGATAACTGTATACTGTATATGTTTGAATGTGCACAACCGGAGCCGAAACACCAGCCACTGTTTTCCATATGAATAAATCATTGCTTGCCTGAAGCAGGTTACACAGCAGTAGTTCAAAGATATTCAGTATAGCGTAAATGTATCTTCACCATTTTGGATTTACAGAAAAGCACTGGAGACGATTTCTTTCAACACTCTTTACTTTATTCCAATGTCACTAAAACGTGACATTAATAAATTGATCACAATTAAACTCATTTCCGCTCTTTCAGCGCAACTGTATTTTCAAAATCTTCTGAATTAGAAGAAAAGGTGTATATCTGAACTAAGTGCACCATTTTAACCGTAAACTTCGAAAATTCATTCAGCAATCAAAGTTACCCGATTTAAAATTAACACTCATTGCTCAAGAACTATTCATTGTTACTGTAGGTGATAAACTTCGTTCACATTCACTGTGCTGACAGTGTTCTAAATACACAGCTGTCCCTTAGTGGATACATAATGATGAACAGGTTGCTACACTAGGTGAGTTTGCTGTCAATACACTCCAATATTTTTTCATCAGTAGGAACGTTCCAATAAACCTGACAAATTAATCTTATAATTTGCCCAGATCTGTGTTCATCCTCTGCCCAGTGACAGTTCAGTTGGTGATCTTAGACGCCACCTCGACGTCAACTGGTGATCGCCCCGCCCTTCTGTCCATTTCATCGTTGATCTCGGCGAAAGTCTTTCCTTTCGTCTCTGGCAACATTACGAACGTGTAGATTCCCCCGATCACACAGAGAACAGCGAAAGTCAAGAAGGCGTAATGTGGTCCCAGGTTGTCACAAACAACCTGAAACATCTTCTGCAAGAAGAAGCCGTACACGCTGATGATGACGCTGATTGCTGACGCGGCGAGTCCCTTGACGGACACGTGGTAGACTTCACCCACGACGGTAGCCAGCACTGGGCCGTAGCCCAGCCAGAAGGAAATCTGCAACACAGGAAGCATATGCTAAGAGTTCTCTTCCAAACATGAACCAATCCAAGTGTCTAACCTCTAAAGTTCGCTGATTTATTTCTAACTTCGTCTAGCGTGGAATATAAAAATATTGTGCTTCTCAAACGCATTCGTCATGCAACATGTATCCGATATACCATACAAAGCACAAATATGTGTGCTCCCTTAGCTCATTCAGGGATACATATTACGGGAAAAGACCGTCAGAAAACTCTCTATCTATTTAGGTGGCTGTCTCTATAGCGATTTCAGAATCCCCCAGTTGTGAAATCACTTTAAAGTATTATTGTCAATCAATATCAAGTCAACAAGTGATTTACACTGAAATCTCCAAATTCATTCATCATGTAGCTAGGTAAATTTGTTAACTGATACTATTAGTTTATTACCGTAACTCGCGTAGACTTTTTAGTTTATGTTAGTAGTTATTATTAACATCTTTAGAACATAAAAATTAATTTCGATTTCATTCAGAGTTATTTGGTCACATTGGAAGGAATATCCATCACGCCGACTAAGATGATCTCTATTCTTACTATGAGCATAAGTTTCATCCCTTTTCATGTGAATGTGACTTGTTTAAGTTATCATTACCAAATATGAATGTCCACACTGCCAGAAACATCACTTATGTCCCAAAAAAATTCATGACACCTTCCGCTTCGATTGATACATCTTTGCTTTGTCGTCTTCCAGTTAATATATCGTAAATCCACGGTTCAACGGTACGTTTCGCATTACAGATTGAAATTCCCGGTACTCGTTGTTGTAAGTTTATAATTTTTGTTATCAATATATGCACAGAGATAAAAAAAATTGGATGATTAAAAAGAGAAGAGACAAAGAATAGGTCGACTATGAACAATGTGTTCACTTCGTCGCACTTAATTTCAGTGAACAATAGAAAGCTAAGATCCTGATTTTCCTAAAAAAAAAAAAAAAAAAAAAAAAAAAAAAAAAAAAAAAAAACAAACAAACAAACAAAAAAAACAAACAAACAAAAAAAACAATTACAAAGTTCTATTAACATTACTACTAATATCATTCTTGCACTGACGTCGTATACCAAACAGCCTAAGCGACAGATGTCACGGTGAAGTACAATCTTAGTGAAATGACTCAATCTCCGCGGATAGCTTGAGGGCTAGTTCATGCAAATCAAATAGATCATGCTTGGTATTTTTGTATAATCGTGAAGATAAAAGTAGGATGTATGAGAGAGGTAGCTTCCAAGTCATTGGTAAAAATAGAGGCTACATTTACGAGTACATATGATTTCTCTCCATCCGTCTGAATTTTTTTGTCATCGCCACATTGTAAAAAGGTAAATATCTCTGTCATTAATCTACTCATGAGTTGAAATGAGAAGCATTTTTCATGCGTCGCTTAGCTGAAATTTTTATCTGTTCCAACAATCCAGGACATTACTAAACACAATTACAGCCTGTTGTTAAAAAAATGTATTTCCACTAACAGTAAGCAAATTACCTGAAGTGCGATTAATGCTGTGAGCGGTACCCAGTCAAACTGGGAAGGCACCTCTCCGTAGATATCAACAAATAAGAAGTACGTCCCTTCGATCGCCATCATTATGCCGCAGACGAAGAAAGTGACGATCATCAGCGGTCGACGACCCACTCTGTCGACAAGCGTCGAGCACACCGTTACCATTATCACCTGCACCGCCGCAACGATGATCGACGAGACGTTCGAATCGAAACTGCTGCCACTCATCTCAAATATTGTCGTCGAATACGCCATTATCGTAGATGCTCCACTCGACATTTGCAGAATGTAAAGTCCCGCCATCATCAAAAATGTCCTTCGGTGCACCCGCTGATAGAAAAGATCTTTGAACTTGCCCTTAGTAATCTCTTTTAGTTCAATGGCCTTCTTCATAATCTCCATTTCCACTTTCAAGTCTGACGAGTCCTTCAATCCTCGAAGTTTTATGAGAGCTTTAGTGGCATCTTCTTCTCTGCCACGTTTGAGAAGGAAGTACGGTGACTGTGGAACCCAAAGGATCATAGCGAAGTACACTAACGCTGCCAACATAGACAGCAGGGACGAGACGGTGATAGAGGTGTAGGGCGCGATGGATATGATTAGCAGCGTGCCCAAGTTGGAGAGAATTGAGTGCATCATCACGACCGCCCCTCTGATGTCACTGTCGGCCACCTCTGAGAGGTACATGGGGCCAACAGTGATGAGCACGCCACCGCCGAGGCTGGCAACGATGCGACTGGCTAGGAGCATCCCGAATGAGTCGGCGAAGATAACAAACAGCCAGCTTGACAGGAAGGGCAGGGCAGTGGCGACCAGCAACTTCTTGCGACCGATCACGTCCACGGTGTAAGGCACCATCAGGATGGACACCAGCATGGTGAGCGTGCCGGTGCTCACTATCCACGAGCCTTGGTCGTTGGTAATGGGAATACTCGAGCCCGGAGCCTCCAGTCGAGGTAGGACCGGCGTCACCCAGCTACTGATCATGCCATTCGCCAGGTAACCCATGGACGCTGTGAAACGCAACATTAAAACATATTATAACGGTGCCTCTACAATTTGCAGTCATAAAATTCATTTGAAATTTCGATTACTATTAGCCTGTACGCTCATTTTCCTTGAAATATTTCGGTGTTTTTTTGGGCTTGATATAATTTTTAAATTACTGCTTTGTTATTAGCGATTGGACTTACATATATTGTGATGCTTCTGTATTTAACTTACATAGTCTAATGACTTCTGCTTTCTGTCAGGTCGCGTTATATTTCGGACTGTGTACGCACTCGGTCTCAATATTTTTTTATATACCTGTATTAAATATTGGACCAGTAACCGGGTTTAATGAACGATGGATTTCATTAATATACCTAATTTCTATAGTGATCCACATTTTGAAAATGTAAAAACACCAACTCACAGAGAATGCTCTGGGTTGAAAGTGAATGTTGTCTACTGGAAACTTGCTTTTTTACAAGGAACATCCAGTCTGTAAATAGGTGTGACCGACGGTAAAACTGGAGTATGTACTATTTCATAGTGGCTTTATTTTATGTGTTTGTCCATTCCTGTCACATCTTGTGGTGAAATACTTTGTCGACAGTAAAATCAATCTAGGATGAGCAAATAGCTTCTGGTGTTGTCATGACGTGACATTATGAAGCAAAGAGAGAGAGAAGAACATTTCAAAAGACAGCTAATCCTGGCGAAGTTTTCAGTTCCTTTTACTTCCTGCTACTTGCAAGAACAAACTTCTTATCGCCTCTAAACCATATAAGAACGGAGACTTTTCCGGAATATGGTAGCAATGACGTTTTCACGGGTGTACGGCGAATTGTGCTGTAAAAACGACACAATTCGCAGTACACTCATGAAGACTTCATTGTTACTCTAATCATAGAAATATCTGGATGTTCAGTAAAATAATCATCGCGGTACTTTTTCATGATGATAATACGTTTTTTCATATATCTTGAACATGTAATGACAAAGAATGTTCAGACGGAATATCAATATTTGAATTCGGTTTCCTGAGAGTTCCTTTCAATCTTTCACATTTTGTTCTGAAGAGCTGTGAATATATATCACATAACACAATGAACAAGATGATTTCCACTAACAAGCGAATCACTATGTTCACATATTAGGATACATATTATTTTGCATGCTACAACTACGAAATTAGAAGTTACTATCGTAATTACGAGATAAGTGTTTAGACATTTCCATAGTATAAAAAAGTAGCTTCAACGTGTGAACTAAATGGATAGGAGTAAAATAACGCATTCTAAAAGGCAACGGCTACCACGAACTGTAAGGAACACCAGGTAATAGCTGGAGACAGCAGCACCAGGTCACTAAACGTTGATAACGACGACTCTGTGTTAATTCTGAATGCTGATACAAAAAAACATTGATGTTGATTTTAATCAGTTTTAAAGACGGCTAAAATAGTCTTCTAGTCTTCCTAAAGCTATGAAATAAGTATTAGGTATTATCGGTTTTGTTTCACTTTATTTTAAATTTATTTGAACATTCTTAATGTACGACGTTAGAGTATGAGAGCCTATTTCAAATGTTTTCTACCTATTCCAGTTGTTTATTTCGTTTACAGTATTTTCAACATATGAAGTAAGTCAATTATTATCTGCAATTTAGTTATATTTTTGTTTATGTTGGTAGTACTGTCATGTTAGGTATCTGACGCATGCGTGATTTAATTATTGTTATGTCGTTCAGGTTTGATGCTGCTAGGTTAAGGCGGGTTTACACGCTTCATTTTTCGCAATCATTCCGGATGAATCATTTCAGCAAATGGAAGGAAGGCGCAAGTACAGTAGAGTCAAAGTGGGAAGAATTCAAGGAGATATTAAGAAAGGGGGAAGAAAAATTTATTCCAAAGCAGAAAATAAAGGGAAGTAGAGAAACCGTATACTATAGTAGGGAATTGAGGAGGTTAAACAGGTTGGTAAGAAGAGAACATTACAGAGTTAAGAGACAGCAGGGTAATAGAGAATATTTAAAATACTTAACAAGAACTTAATAATAGCTAAGAATGTGGCTAAATATGGTTTTATGAAGAGTATTGTCAGTGCAGGAGTACAA
This sequence comes from Vandiemenella viatica, assembly GCA_031002005.1. Classification (NCBI taxonomy): domain Eukaryota; kingdom Metazoa; phylum Arthropoda; class Insecta; order Orthoptera; family Morabidae; genus Vandiemenella; species Vandiemenella viatica. The sequence continues at coordinate 346,105,668 of JARYHS010013630.1, forward strand.
TTGACTGATGCATCTAGAAATTTCTGTGGCTAGGTTAGAAAACTGAGGGAAAGGGAGGGTGTTGAGGCACTTTTAGATAAGGATGGAGAAGAAGTTACTGAGGATTTGAAAAAAACAGAGATTTTAAGCAATTGGTTTAGTGAGAGCATTAAGGACAATGAATCAAAAGGGAGGGTCTAATTCGGAAAAGAGCATAACAACACAATTAGAAATGAAGATATTAAAAAATTTGAAATAAATCCTGAGAAAATCACGAAGCTGAAAAAACGTAAAGGGACTTGTGTAGATAATATTACTACAGATATCTTAAAGATAGCCGGATATGACATTGTACCTTATCTTGAAATATTATTTAAATTGAGTCTGCATACTTGCTGCTTACCACAGGACTGCAAAAGTATGTTAGTAGTGCCGCTATACAAAGGAGGGGTGAGAAATACAGTAAAAAATTATAGCCAATCAGTTTGACATCAGTGGTAGGTAAATTAATGGAAAGATTGATATGCTTCCACATCACAAATATATGTGAGGAACGTAAGTGGTTTTCAAGTAGGCAACATGGCTTTAGGCAAGGATATACATGCGAAGCACTAGATCTGTCAAAGGCTTTTGACAGAATGAGTCATAAAATGCTAGTCAATAAGTTCAAAACTATTAGAGTGGATGAGAAAGTGATTTTCTGGTTAGAAGAATTTTTAAAAGGTAGAAAACAGAAAGTTAGGGTAGGAAATGCAGAATCAAAAGAAGTGGATGTAAACATGGGACTACCGCAGGGTGGCGTGTTGGGACCATTGTTATTCATTATTCTAATGAATAATTGTGTTGATTGTTTACTATCTGAAATTAGATTGTTTGCAGATGGCATAATGCTATATAAAAGAATCAAAGCGGTATAGGACTGTAAACAGTTGCAGGGTGATCTGGACAGGATATCTAGTTTGGTTTCTTAGAGATGGGATGAAGCTAAATGAAAAGAAGAGTCAGCTTATTAGAAACACAAATAAAAAACAAAAGGTTGATTATAATTATAAGTTGGGGAAAGAATTGCTCGCTGAAGACTTGAAATGTGAATATCTTGGCATTACATTTGATAACAAGTATATCTGGGCAGCAAACATTGGACAGGTTGTAGGGAATGGTTTCAATATTCTGCAGTTGTTATAGAGAGAGTGATTGGGGATGTACGAGGGAAGTAAAGGAATCGTGTTACAAAACTTTAGTCAGACCATTGCTCGAATATGGTAGTGAAGTGGACCCACATTTTGAGTATCAAATACAGGAGTTGGAGAGGGTGCAAAAAAGAGCTGCTAGATTTGTTTCTGAATCGCGTAATGCAATCAGTAGCAGATATGATAAAAGAGCTGGAATGGGATTCATTGCAAGACAGGAGGAGGCTGAAGAGGTCATGGAAGTGAACAAGACGTATATTGGCATGGAAAGATATTGGTGCAGGTATGAAAAGTATTGCATGGAAGGTAAAAGCTGACTATGACCACAAGCTGGCACTGGAATTCAGGCACAAGGGTGTGGGAAGATTCTCTATTTTGGTTAAGGGTGTCAGGGATTGGAATAAGTTACCAAGGGAAATAATGAAATAATTTACCAAAAACATTGAAACAATTTAAAGTTAAAATTTGTAGAGGGCAAATGTAGGGAGTGCTGGAAAAGAGGAAGATGGGTGTTTACGGAAATTGTCACCGGAGAGTGTGCTCCATTGCAATTAAATTAAATCCAAGATGACCGCTGAAAGAAATTGGCTTGGGTTCAACTTTTCGTTCACCTTTGATGTTTCACTCGGATGAATCATCCAGTGCGACGCGTGTATACAGTGAAAACATCGAAGTGAAACCTCTTCCTGATACTTTCGCATTTGTTTGTTTCTGAATATTGTGGTTTTGAACACCTAATTGTTTTTAAATGGAAAGAAGAAACATTTCTTTATTTTTAAAATCTTTCAATTACAACCAGAGTTTATAGAAAAAATGATATGACAGTTATAAACACAAAAACATGTGTGATAGGACTACGGAGGACATGATTAAAGAAAGGAATCACAATAGAAGAGAAATACAAAATTAAAACTATCCGAACCAGGTGTTCTAGCGAATTAACTAGACTTTTAAAACCCGAATGTGGTGTAAATTGTGCTTCTATTTGAATGTGTTTCAAAGCAGTTACGAGTTAGAAGAAAGCTTAGAGTAGTTTTTAACTCCAGTTTAACCGGAAGACATTTTCTCATTAGTGTCCAGTCTTGTAATTAGCGGCGAGCTTCTTGATAGCAAATATTTGTGATTAACACATTCGAAGATGATTTTTAAATGTCATTTTGTCTTCCAATACCCATTTTCCACGCCGCGCCGCAAGCTCCAATTTCTCGCCTATCAACTTCTATTTTTTTCCATTAACTTTCTGCACGATGTAACTTTTAATTTCTTAGGCGAGGTTTCTGAAAATTAAATCCACTCCAACACGCACATGTTTGTTTGTAGCCATCTTGAAGTGAATAGAATGGTTCATTTGTGAAGATACATGTAAACGAAAAGTGAATTCACCTTCACTTTCACTGAGTGATTGCGAAAAGTGAACCGAGTAAACCCGCCTTTAGTTCCATTATCGCTGCCCTGCCATTAACCATGTCTGCTCCGCTATCCGTTTACACCAAAGAAGAGGAACGTTCAGTGATCCGTTTTTTGTGTTCGGAAGGTGTGTCAGGGGCCGAAATTCATCTAGACTTTCGGTACACTACAGGAACAGTGTGTTGCCGCAATGGAATGTCTAGGAATGTATTGAAAAATTCAAAAATGGTCGCTAAAGTGTCACGCGCGACGATGGAGCCGAACGACCGTTACTTCCACGAACAAAGAAAACATTGAGCGTGCATGGTTCTGTTGGTAGACGAGTAACTATTGATGAAGTGGCACAACGTCTGCAAATTAGTCATGGTTCTGCCTACGAAATCATTCACAACAGACTTGGGTTTCATAAAGTCTGTACAAGATGGATCCCAAAACAACTCACACTGTTGCATAAACAAACGCGCTTGGACATCTGCCAAAACCACTTGGATCACTATGGTAACGAACGTAACATCTTGTTAGAAAGAAGCATCACTGGTGATGAAACATGGATCCATGATTACGATCCGGAGAGTAAACGCCAAGAAAAAGTTCAAAACCCAACCATCCACAGGAAAACTGATGCTTACAGTTTTTTGGGACTCAAAAGGCCAAGTACAGGAACATTATCAGGAAAGGAGAACAACAATAAACAGTGCGCGTCGCAGTGAGATGTTTACTGACAAGCTGAAGCATGCATTTCGAAGCAAACGTTGAGGACTGCTGTCGAAAGATGTGTTGTTGCACGACAATACCCGTCCACATACTGCTGCCCACACTGCTGAAACGCTCAAGAAACTCAAATTTGAAGTACTGGCTCATCCTCCGTTAGTCGCGATCTTGTCCCTTCTGACTGCCACTTGTTTGGCTTCATGCCTTTTCATGGCTCTCGCACAAGTTATACCATTCTGTTTATTGTTAGAAATGCCACGCTTGCGCACGTTGTCAATTTTTCCCGTCCGTAACAGTGTGGTTATAAGTTTTACATTTAAAAAAATAAAAAAGTTGTAGGGTAGATAAAACGAGCCTGGTAACTCTTGAACATTATGTAGATATTATGCAAACAATTTTCCTTAATTCTTTAAATTAGTGTGTTTTGATTAATTGTGTGTATTTGGATATTTAAAAAATTGGTGATGACACGACGAGAAGTCTGATGTACATGGCACATAACAACCTTTAGACTAGTGACGTTACAACTGTTTTGTGTGTAACATTCTAGCTTTGTAAATTATGAGTTCAGTCCGGATCTCCAAGGATTCAGATGTCATACAATGATATTGTGCCTGACGAATCTTTCATTGTTAGTTACTATTTGAGAATCCTGGTGTTATTAATATAAATAGAAATTCTGACCACAAACACATTTTAATAACAGTTGTGTATGTTTATGAAAGTAGACTACTGGTTTCTATAATAGCTTTCATGTATCACAGAAAAGTAGCCAATAAAGTTTCATTTAAACCTACATATATTTATAAAGAGTGTGTTTTTATTGACACAAGCTTCCATAGGCTTCAGGGTCGAATTATTTCAGTAAGCAGTGAAAGGTATTAATACCACTGACGTTATTTATTTTCAGATTTTGTGATTTTTTTTCTTAGTATCCGTACTATCGAATTAAAGGACATTCATTAATGGGCTGAAGGGTAGTCATAACTTGTAGAACAAAGGTACATATTTGACATTTTAATCAGTGTGCAATAATTAGCAATGGTAGCTTCCTGAAATTTTGATGACCGTATTATGACTGTACTGCATAATACAAATATTCACCGATAAATGAAAGCATGAGAAACGCTGAAATTTAAGTAATAATTAGAGTTTGATGCGAAATAAATGAAAGTTGTACCATTCGTGCACTGCATGACGGACGGAAACAGCAGTGGTAGTTTATCATCTACTTAGCAACAGCGTGAAGAATTATCAACAGTGAATGAAGAAGTGCAAATTTCTTAAAACAAGAAGTGGGAAGACTTTTTTTAAAAATTGGTGAAGAACTTAAAACACAATTTAGTGAAGAAAAGCTTTTGGATATGATTTTCTATAAATGGAATAAATCTTTTGCAAATGATCAAGAATGTTAGAGAATTAAGCATTTTCTAGACTTTTTTTTTTTTAATCTTCACCTCTTCTGAAACGAGATTATTAATGACATTCGAAATTATTTCTTTCCCAATCAATACATGAGCTACTGGAATAGTGGCATCAGCGCACAGTATACATAGTAATTATTATGTGTTCGCTTTATAATATAAATTACAATTTACATCTGCAGGACCCTATTATAATTAATTTAAAAGTTCTGCAGAGAAACTGAGCACTTCCATGAACATTTTTCTGAAAGTTTTTATGTTCAAGAAATTGATTACTAACTGCTTTATTTAATATGAAGGAGTAGGTTCTTTTACTTCGCAAATAGTGGCATTCTTCCATGCCCCTTGATGCTGCAAACGTGTTTGATCGTATGCGGCGTGTTGTGTAATTACAGTATATGGTGAAGTGTGCTTAGTCCAAGAACAACGGAGAAGAGACTAGGACCTCCGATTATATCTCTGGCCTATCCGTATTCGGGGGGATTCTGGTTCGAATCAGAGTCCGGCCATTTCCGTGGTTTCTCCAAATCACTACGGCTGAACCCCGGAATGGTTCCTTTCCCGCCTCTAATAATCTCAAAGTTGACGAGACGTAAAGCCATAAGGCAATATGGAATAAGATTAGAGTTATCCATACCTGCTGTCGCAGCGTACCATTGCATCCGCGTGTTGCCTCTTGCCATAGCGACGAACTCAGTACAAATGGCTGGCTTATCTTTCACAGACCAATTGCAGTGTACATTATATTCTCTAGCTGATACTGAAACGTTTCCACTCAAGCGATCTCGAGAAGAAATCCCAGATCTTTTTTATCGCCACTGTCGTACAGGTTTACTCGAATAAACAAAGTCTCGTACCAATGGCAGCCGACGTCGGCGAATGAGATCATTCGCTACTCTGCTGCACGTGTCGCTGCCAGGCGTCTAAAAGTTTTCTAAAACAATATTTAGTGAGATTTTAAACATGTTATTACCACACACGACCGAACAATAGCTTGGACGATACAAGAACAGCTGTCTGTAATATACCTCATGGGTGCTACATTTTTCTGTTTGACTGGTCAGTAACTACCCGGAGGTACAGTACACGTCTCACACTTATTCAACTAAGCGTAGCGCCTCAGCAGTGTGTAACTTCAATCTGGTGGGTTTTGACACTAGTTCAGCAAGATATACGAAGTTGTCAGCAGTTTTACAAATTCTCTTCAGCCGATGACTGAAAGACTTCTGAATACTGACCATAGCCAAGTTTCTCGGTTTTAACTGTGGATTGTGATAGCTCGTCTCTGATGATTCACAAAAAATCCAGTGGAAAATGCTTTAAATTTGAATTATATGGGTGAAATATGCGTGAAAGTTATGTAAAGAAACTTACCTAGCGGATCCAGTTCATCTTGTTCTTCATTTCGAATTCTCCGTCAGAATGGAACATATTGAAAGCAGTATTTAGATTGTTTTTTTTTTGGCTATACTAACAGAAACGAGAAAAATAATCAGTATTTATCACACCTGTGTTGCAATTTCAAATTTCTGATCATCTCGAAAAGTATTAACTACACTGTGGAAATGATGTCATTTAATTAGTGTTTTTATGCAGTTACTTTATACCAAAAAATGCATGCGCCGAAGATATGATCCCTCCCGTCGTAGCATCTGTATTCGGGAGGACGCCAGTTCGAATTCCTGTCCGGGCATCCAGGTTTGGGTTTTCATGGTTTACCCAAATCACTCCAGGCGAATGGCGGGATGCTTCTTCAAAAGATCATGGCTGAATTCCTTCCCGTTTCTTGTCTCCTATCCCTTACCACCTCTAATGACCACGACGTCGACGAGGCATAAAGCAATAAGTACAAAAAAACATCTGTACATCCTCATTAACAGTTGAAAATCATTTACACGCAATGGTTTCCTATGATTTCATTTGTTATTGTAATTACCTGTAATGTGTAGGCCACATAATCGACTTTGTACCAATCCACCAGCCTCAGACGTCTCATAATGTTATCACGAATTTCTGTCAAAGTATTTTTGTAATTGATCACTTCTGACTCTGCGGAATGAATCTGGTCTTCGAGTAGCATTGTAGCGTGCTGCAAGTTGTGATTCATCCCATTTTCACTCAAATAAATCATCTAACTGACTTATAATTCCAATCAATAAGTATCTAGTACACTGCATCTACAAATATCGTTCCCCTAATTCTCTGATTTTCATTTATATTTTGCAAATATCTCATTCTACATTTGGAATGTTAATGGTTCTAGACGCAATTCCACATTTTCATGATTAAAAAGATATGTACTAAATTTGAGTTTACATTGTAGTTAGAACTTAGTATAGCTTTTACATTACTTTCAAAATAACCATGCAGATTGCAATAATGTTTAACACAAATAAGAATTTGGAGAAATCACGTCTAAGATCTCAATTTGTCGAGATTCTTATAACCATTGGCAAAGTTTATTAGTAAGCTATTACAGCAGTTAGCGGATGTGCCTAATATACTGCACATTTACGGCTGCCTGTTGGTTAACTTCTGCTTTCTTTTCTCAGCTCAGCAATTGTTGTTGCCACTTTACCTCCAGCCAGAATCCATGGCGTCAGCGACGGCAGATAGGCAACACGACATACGAACGGGTGCAGCGGTGAGGCACGTTGCCTACTTTGGAGGCGCGCATCGGACGATCATAGACTCGGCTACACTTTGTTCCAAAATATGTTTAAACTATTAACGGCTCAGTTCAAAATTGGCACACCTGGACTGGTTTACGATAAACAGCATTCCAGAAAATCCTCAGGCCGGTTAAGATCCGTCTACCGACACGAAAACACAACGCAGCAATCAGATTTGTAGGATTTACCGTATTGTATATTTTCAGCAATTTGAAAATGTTATATGGAATACGTTTCGTATGTTGAAAAATAATACATGAAAACAACAGCATCTTCACATTGTAAAAATTAATTTTCCAACATGTATTTTTTTTTAATCAGGTGTCGAGATTTCCGTTGCATCGTCACAATTGACTAACATTTGGTGACTTCTCAGATGTATAACAACTTATATTGACGTCTGAAATCCATGTTGTTTTGACTGAACTCAGAAGTTAAATTAGGTAATACGACAAGAATTATGAATTGATACTTGAAAGGATTCTGCACATAAAGATGCGATCGTTTCTGCTGTATCCGTTATGATCACTGCACATTAAATTCCAGAGAGATTATGATTCATATATAGAACTACATGTCTGTGCGTGTGCTTATTTTTGGCTTAACAGAACGGTAGAATTTGTGTTTGTAGCTATTGGTTGTATTGTTTTGTAGCAGATCAAGTGTGTTAAGGGTTTTGTAAACAGCTCAGAAACGTAAACTGCTAGAGTTTTCGGACAACTATCAGTGTTTACAGTAAGCTGTGCGTGCGTAGAATTTGGGCCTAGTGTAGTTGCCTGTCTAGTAAGGCTTGGTTACTTAACATGTATCAGAGTTTATTAGTATAGTTCCAGAATAGTATAGCAGTGTTGTCTCTGTTATCAGTAATACAGTAGATGTGCGTGAGTAGATCAGAGCCACTGCTCGGATCAGTTATACCCTAGTCTTTAGATCATGCCTGAGATATGTGGCACCTGTCTCAGGCTAGTGGCGAAAGGTTTGGTTTTTAGTGAGTGCAAGAAGTGATTTAACCGCAGTAAGTGTAGTGCAGTGTGTAAACGGGAACTAAATGAGGCTCTTTCATAGCATTGTCCACTTTGTTTCAGGGACACGAAACTTTCCGAGTGGTATAGAAAGGTGGCAGAGCAGGATAGGAAGATGGCTGCGGAGGACAGAAAATTTGCAGACCAGGAAAAAAAGATCGGGAAGATGGAAGAAATTACAAGGGACCTTCAGCCTCTGTCTTCGCAAGAGGAAAGGGAAAACGGTTGAAAATGTGAAAATGAGGGCTGGGAGCGAGCAGAAGGTCCTAGGGGAAATAAGTTAAACCACATTAGGGTGCCAGATACCTTAGAAATTGTGGGGAGAAATAGGTTTGACCTGTTACCGGAGTCGGGAGGAGAAGAGCCTCAAATAGGAGTAGGTAAGGTGCAGCAGACATCTAGGACTATACGCGTGGAAGGAAGAAAAAGGTTCTACTGCTAGGTCGTAGCCATAGGAGAGGCTGGATCAGTTGGGTGAAGGCTGCCAGTTTTTCAGGCTACAAGTTTTTCAGACCTAGTGCATATTAGGGCAAGTAATAGAGCCTATAGAATCATTTTGTAGCAATGTCCCTTAGGAGGATAGAGAAGTGATAGTGGGGTGCGGAAATAGTGTTAATAGAAATGAGAGTTGTAGCATAGAGAGCGAATTGACGAAGGTGTTGAAGGAAGCACAGCATACCAGGGTGGGGCTCATGCAGGTTTTGAGTAACCATAATAGGCTGTTAGGCGGGTAAAAGTGGAAACCAAGATACTGTTTGGAAAAGTCATTTGTTCTGCCTTGGTGATTGTGCCTATGGATGCCATTGGTAGGTGGAGTTCCACTAGGCATGGCCAACACTTAAATGGAAGGGGGAAGTGGACACTTTCTGAGCTATTAGCTAGATATGTTATGGAGCCCACTTCTGATTATGATGCGGTAAAGACTGTGTCTTCATTTAATAAGAGGTTGCTGGTGTGGGTTTTCAGACAGGCGACAAAAGGGATACTGAATGCAGAGGAATGACGGAAAAATCATATATAATAAATCAAACAATAGAAACCGAGGAAAAATTGAAAAATGGGTTCGAAATTTGTAAGGTGATGAGTAATGTCAAAATCATAACAAAGACAGATATAATACTGTTGCTAGTGATCTATAGGAGTATAACGTACAAAGTAATATAGTTGTTAACTTAATAGAATTAAATAAACCACCGGGGTACAGTCTTTGGTGAAAGAAGTAGTGCTACAAAATGAAGTTTTTCATGATGGATATACGGTGTACCGTAGAGATAGAGGAAGAATTGTTGGAGGGGTCTTCATACTGGTCAGTAAAGATTATTACAGTTCACTGGAGTTCATAGCTAATAATTACCATTTGCTAAGGGTAGACTTCTGAGTCGCAAATAAATTAGGGTCTTCGCTTCCTACCGGAGTAGAAGAATGAATGATGATGACTAGGCTCTTGGTGATAAATTAAATACATATTCAGTGTACAGAAGAGAAAGTAGAATAGTCATTGTTGGTGGGAACTTAAATCTTCCAGGCGCCTACTGTCAGGGAATTAAATAATACAAGGGAACAGATGTTAGTGAGGGAAGGAGGCTTTACAAAAGTAGTAGAAAAAAGCACGAGGGGACAAAACATGTTGTATATCTTCTTAATAAAGCCTGATGACAATTTTGAAGGGGTCTCAGGTTACAAAAGGAATAACTAATCATAAAGCAGTGATTATGGATATTGGAGGGTTTAGTAAACCAGTGACCGAATGTGAAGGTGGTTATAAACACGGTTATAGGAAAGCAAATGTCACTGAACTGAAAAGATTTTTCAGACAAAGATTCAGCATTAAGAAGAAGGGCGCCAGTATAGTTGAAAGGAGCTGGGAAGCGTATAGGGAGATAATAAGAAGGGGGGAAGAAATGTTTATCCCTAAACAAGGAAAAAAAAGTACAGAACGAGCTTACTATAAAAGTAACGTGAGGAAGCTAAATAGGTTGATAAGAAGAGAACCAGGAAAATATAGAAACATTGAAACAATCAAACAAGGAATTAATAGCAGCAAAGAGGGAAGCTAAAGATGAGTTTATGAAAAATGTTGTAGCTGCAGGGTGATGCAGCTAGGAATTTCTATGGCAATGTTAGAAAACTGAGAGGAAGGGAAGGTATACAGACAGTGGAGAGTAAGGATGAGGAAGAAGTTACCGTGGGTTTTGAAAAGACAGAAATTATAAATAATTGGTTTCATGAGGCCGCTAAGGAATATCATTTTGGTGTGGAATGGGAAAGGTCAGAGGAGGAAAGTTTCCACATAAGTTGTAATTAACAGACCAAAAAGCTGTAAATAAATCCTGATGATATTATGGGTGAAATAAGAAATCTAAAGAAGCATAAGCGGCTTGTGGGGATAATTTTATTATAGAGATAGTGGGACTTGACATTATACCTGATTTAGGTTGAGTTTGAAGACTTACTGCTTATCAGAGGACTGTGAAAGTACCATAGTAGTACTGGTCCATAAATAAGGTGAGACAAACAGAGTTGAAAATTACAGGTCAATTAGTCTAGCATCAGTAGTGGGTAAGTTGATGGAAGAATTGGTATGCAACAACATCAGGAACCTTTGTGAGGGAAGGAACTGGTTTGCAAAACAGCAACGTGGGTTTAGGAAAGGACACTCATACGAATCTCAGTTAGTGGGATACATGCAAGATATTTCTGATGAAACGGATAAGGGAGGCCATATTGACTGCGTAGCATTCGATCTATCCAAAGCATGCAACAGAGTGAGTCATAAAATGGTGGCAGATAGGTTAAAAACCATTGAAATTAATGAAAAATGACTTGCTGGGTGGAGGAATTCTCAAAAGGAAGAAAGCAAAGAGTTAGTGTGGTCATTCAGAATTAATAGAGGTAAAACATAGTATAGAAGTGCCTCAGGGTAGTATTGGGATCATTGCTCTTCATTATTTTAATGAATGATTGTATTGTTGGGTTGAAGTCAGAAGTTAGTTTGTTTGCAGATGAATTAATGTTATACAAAGGGATAAAACAATAGAGGACTGTGAATAGCTACAAAAGGATCTGTACAGGATATCTAGCTGGGAAATTAATCATGGAATTATAATAAATTTCAAAATGAGTCGGCTAATTAGGTACAGAGATTAAACAGTAACGACTTTCTAAGATTATAGGGTAGGGAAGGAATTGCTTTCGAAGATAGACCCTACTATTTCTAAATATCTTGGCATAACTTTTGATAGTAAAAAATACTGGGCAGGACACATTTGACAGGTGGTAGGAAGAGTTTTCAGTATCAGGAAAGCGAGGGAATTTGGTTACAAAAACTTGGTCATACCACTGCTTCAATATGTTGGAGTGGTTTTGGACCCACATTACGGGTATCGGATTCAGGAGTTTGGAAGGGTACAAAGGAAAGTAGCTGTATTTATTTGCGGAAATTACACCAGAATGCAATCTGTTAGAGATATGCCGAAGGAGCTGGGTTGGAAGTCATTGGAAGACAGCAAACGGGTGAACAGAGAGTTTGGTTTATCCAAGGCTTATCTTCTATATCTATAAAACGAAAACCGGATATATTGGTCGTATAAAAACTCGGAAACTGCGGAGCAGATTTCAATGGGGTTTTCACCGTTTTAAAGCTTAGAATCTCAACGTTAAATATCGCAGGAGCATCAAATGAAATTCTGAACGTATGATGAAAAATACAAAAGATAGAAGGATTAGATTTTGCATACTTCGCGCTAAACACACCACACACTGTCTCTGACCATAGCCTTTAGTGAAAGCAATAAGATAACTTTACAATTAATAACTATTCTGCACACTAAACAAAACTTGAAGTATTCTTTCTTTTAATTCCGGATATTCAATTTTTTAACGCCATAGATAGCCGTAAAAACAACAGAGATTTTCTCTAAGCACGATCTCTGGACAATGTCTCTGGCCTTCAGCATTAGTATTCTGTTTACGATAATATTATTCCGGATTAACTTTTGATATTTATATATAAGGCTAAATCTTCGGAGTTAATCTATCTGGCGTTTCGAACAAAAATTATATCCATTCACTTCGCAATTGAATCACATGTGAGGTTCTAACATAATCTAGCGTTGTTCAGTAATATAGTAATGCAATTTCTTACGTTCTGGCCTCGCATTCGGGAGGACGGCGGTTCGAATCCCCGTCCGGGCATCCAGAATTGGGTTTTTCATGGTTTCCCAAATCACTCCAGGCAAATTCCGGGATGCTTCCTTAAAAAGGCCATGGCCGAATTCCTTCCCATTCCTCTCTAAAGACCTCTCTGTTAAGAGACGTAAAGCAGTTAAAAAAAAAACAATTTCTTAACAAAATTAACGAAGCTTGATGTACAGAATCTTTTTTGACGAATGGAAATAGTGTACGTGCAAATAAACTCCAACCCACTTTTTTCTTGGTAGTGGGCGGTTGAATTTAGGTTTGCTTTAATTCCGAAAAAAGTTGGCGCAAATTTTATGAAAGTTTGTACAAATGTTTTTCGGGAATAAAATTATGGTACTCCAACTATACCGGGCAACGCCGGGAACTCCGCTAGTAATAGCGATAATGCATGGATGCATACTAGTAAAAGGGTTAGGAATTCAACATGGAGGGGAAGAGATGACCAAAATCATAAGCTGGCACTTGAAAAGACTGTGGGAAAATTTTCTTTTCTAGATAAAGGAGTCAGGGGCTGGAATAAATTAACAAGGGAAATGGAAAGTTTACAAAAACACACTAAAGGATGTTTCAGTTGCAAAGGGCACTCGTATGTAGAGAAGAAAGAGAGAAAAAAAAAAATAAGACTTGGGAAGGTGAGAAGGTACCGGAGCGTGCGAAATTAAATTTAAATGAAATTATTTTTTAAAAAAATTGTTATTCATGAGAGGTACAATGATAATATTTGGACCAATGATAATATTTCTGGAAACAGTGTTATCGAAAGGGTAATTTGAAAAACATGATAATCACTACGTTTTGATGAAATTTAAAATTACGAACTATTCATCCAATATTATAAAATATTTCTACTACAAGCAAGACATCCCTGGCTTGTAAAGGCTATGTTTGGTGGTTGTATTATTTGACAGTTATAAACAAGACAACGTACCGACAGCCTGCTGACTGTTTTAATCAGATGTCCATTTCTCCACATGTCTTTATGCAGACGGAGAGGCCGAATCTCCTCGGTTGCGTAGCCACTTACCTGAACCGTCATTTGATCATTTGCTTGAAGGGTGCGACTTATCGGTCGCCAACTCCGAGACTGGGGATAGCGTCCTCAGGTGTGTTATCGTTTGGGGCCTTTCTCGACGAACTTGGGCTATACATTGTTCACAATCTCTGACCGTTACAATATCTGTTCCTATTGAGACGGAGAGACGCGAGTCCGATTCAGTTTTCCGCGTGTTTCCGAAAACACTCCTTATGAATGCATTCAAAAAGGTTATGGTCGAATTACTCCCCTGGGTCTAATGACATCGACCTGTAAAGCTTTAATAAAAATATCTATTCAGGATATTACCGTTTGGTTATATTTTGGCTACTGATCACAAATTCCAGACGAGACTGAAATATTACTGTTTTATATGATCATTTTCAATTCCGTTCTCGGTTACCGCTAACTTCTCAGTTATATTGAGTTGTAGGGTGTATAGGTTCTGTGAACATTTTTGTGTTTTCACATGAGATTCTGTATATGAATTATATCTTTACAGACAATCTTAATAGAATCAAAACTAATATGTAATGTGGGTTCACGAAATCTAAATGGAACTATTTCCAGAACACTCCAGAAAAGCTCATGTGTTCGATGTTTTCTCTGATTCCAGTAATAACATGTGATCCGTGGTTAGAGATTTTCTGCATATCCATTCAGAAAGATATTATTCCTCCTACGGGCCAACTGCATCTGATATCACTCTTTCTTTCTTTCACCAGTACTGAGGGACTGTGAAACGTTCTGCATGAAATTAATGTTCTACTAGTGTAAGCCGTGACCGTTTTCTGCGTATCGTCACGGGTCTAGAATAGTTCCAGTTTTTTAGGGTCAAAGATTGTGATAGGTTGAACTTATCTGACCAAATACGAACTTGACATGTGTTTCACAACTCAGAAGTATTAGTAGGCGTAGGTATTAAATATGGACAGGGACGATCGCGCTATCGTATAATTGTTTCAAAGTTCGTAGGCTCTAACTTGCTGAAATACAAACGTGTCTTGTATTTGACCCTTAAAGTTCACGCTGAAAATTTGAAGAATTCCTGTTACCTTTGAAAACATCACGTTGTTTTTTATTGAGGCTAGGCGTTCATAATGTAATCGTTTGTCACAGTGTCTGCAACGGCGAGAGAACTTAATGCAGATTCCAGATTATTAAGCAGTTGAGCAACTTCGAAGAAATTAATTGCCAGAATAAACCATTCGGTAACATATTTGGTCTGATGTCCTCTTTAAACAACCTAATAACTCAGGTACAGTGAACATTAACAAACACCACTAACGAGAGTGGTCAGTAAAACGCGTAAAAAGTAAATAAATTTCAATGTATAAAATTTGGTCAAGCAACAACGAAAGTTTTAATTAAATTGAAATTTAGCCTAGGATGGAATGGTTATTGGCGTTCGTGGTTACAGCAGAGACCATGAGTAATTTAAGTTTTTTTTATGTTGATTTCATTAGCAACATATTACTCAAAAGCAGCTCCGCGTTTTTTGTATTTTTCTTTTCTTTTTTTTTTCAGCTGTAAAGTTTATTGATTTTTTTTAACTATGAAATGTTACGAAAAATAATCTTAATTAATGTTATGGCAATTAATTTGGTTGTAGTTACTTAGCTATTAAATTGTGGACATAACCTAGAATTTCTACTAATGATATCTCTGGTGGCTGTTAATTTGCGAGCGAAGGCTGACACGTGACACCGTACTCCAGTCAATAGCTATCGAGGTGAGTGGGTGAGCTTATAAAATTATATAGTAGATAGATAAAGAATTTATTTGCTCATTGTGTCCTTTTGTTTTGAATATTTCCATTCCAAAGTGATGTACGCTCTAACGTCTTTTTTGAGTAAAAGTCACATATAAATCAAACAGTTAAATTAAATCTCACAGCGTGTCAGGCTATTGACTGGATTTGAAGGGGAAAAAAAAAAAGAAGAGTAATTTCAAGATAGAACAACGTACCGTTTCAGAGCACCGTAGACAGACGTTCAAGTCGTAGTTACGATAACCTAATTTCGTAGGACAGTATGAAACGCTCCTCTGTTCTGCAAATAGACATTTTCTGCGGCTCACCGGTTGCCTACCTAACGGAACTCTGAGCGACTGCTCCAAGAATGAATAGGTTGGTAATACGACTTTACTTACCAACGCACTGGGGTGATGTTCGGACTTCTTCAGGCTCTCCTTGTCTTCCACGTTTGCAACTAGGAATGTATGGTGTTTTTTTTTCAAAGGAATTCCTATTGGAACAAGCCTGACGTGGAGACAGAAGACTATTTGAGGGTGGAATGCAAAATAGTGGTTTACGAAGGCTTGCTCCGTCCTGGACCTCTGCTTGCTGATATAAGAAAATCGCAGCAATATATGACATAATCAGATAATACACCCGTGCATAATATGTATATCATTTAGTTTTCCTATATTTTTTAAAAGTTTGTGACTTCTGATGCTACATAAATAATTTTCACGTCAGTTTTATATACTATTGTTTCACTATTTACAGATAAACATTATTTCAGATTTACCAGTCGATTTACTACTACTTTACTAGACAGCGTAATTAACTAGCGTTCTAAAAATAGCAACCTGAATATCATAGAAGCTGAGCATGGCTGGCATATGGCTGTAAATTATTTGATAGTATGAAAAGAACACACAAGTTTTAATTTTGTTCTTGAAGTTCATTCGAAGATAACGCTTATTTTTTATTTCAGTAACAGTCCCTGCACTGGGTAAATTGCTTTTGTGCAGGGTAAATAGATCAAAATATCCTTTGACCTCAATGGCAATACAACACATAATTTATTCTCACAAAGCAGCTGACATTGAACAAAGGTCGAAACTAAACAAACTTTTAAACAAAAAAGAAAATAATACTTAAATGATGAAGAAAATTGTATAAATGTTTCCACTAAGCATCGTGTTAAAAACAAATACATATAAGACAATACAATTGCTCTTCATTTGTACAACCGATAACCAGTCACTTGTGCAAAACTATCTCAGGTACTGTTAATACATTAGCTATCCAAAAATTCTACTTTATTTTCAGGTTTTACAATTCCGTCGATGCTGCAGACATCTAAGAACAGCAGCTATCGTAGAACAGCCCTATAGAAATTAGTTTATCTCGATTTGAAATGCTTTGTGTTCTTTGCAGATGGAATCATTTCCTGCTTTCGTTCCAGTTTTTGCAACTGCGTCTTAAGAGGATGATACAAGGATGCATACATTTAAAATTTCCGTCCGTGTAAGTCCAGCATAGTATTAAAATGTTCATACCTCTTATTTTTATATTACTTAGAATTCTCTATTTACCTTATTCAATCTTGCTCACATCCAATTCCATTGTGATATTTCTTTTTTTAAAAAAAAAAAACACTACCTAATAATTAATTTAACCTTTTTATGATACGTAAATGTTGAGAAGCATCCTAAAACTTTCTCACTTAATGTCTGCGTTTATGTTTTACAGTAAAAGTATATTTCTTAAGAAGAAGCGAATATTTTTTCTTGTTGTTTTTATTAAGAGGAGCTACCTGCTCAGCTTAGTCGATAACGAGATTATCTACAAACAGGGCGACAGATTTTAAATCTCTTTGAAACCGATAACTTTTTCCTGGAAAAATCAAAAACGGATTCTCAAACCCAAGCACCCATTAGCATATAAAGCCATGTGCTGGCAATGTTACCTCCATTCTCTTTCCAAGTTCGTAAAAAGGAGAAGTAAGTTCTTCCTCCACCACATCCAATCTGAACGACCAGGAATAGGGAAACCTTTATTAGGATTATAATTAGAATAATATATGAGCGATTTGAGTTACCGGACTGACATTTCTTCATGTTACGAGTTAACTTCAGTGATGCAGTGAAAGTGTTAGTAAAATTCTCATCTGCTTGTCCATTGATTATTTTCCTCCGTCTGGATATCATTTTCATTTGGGCGGGATATCCTCGTCATAGGCAGCGTGCGACCTTCCCGCCATCCTCTTGTCCATCTCTTCGTTGATCTCAGCAAATGTTTTTCCCTTGGTCTCTGGCAGAAAAATGAAGGTGTATACAGTCGCCAAGACGGAGAAGCCAGCGAACACCCAGAAGGCGTAAAAAGGACCTGCGTTGTCAGACACTATCTGGAAGGTCTTCTGCAGGAAAAAGCTGTAGACAGAGACGACGACCATGTTGATGGAGCTCGTCAGTCCCTTCACCGACACGTGGTAGATTTCTCCTGCTATCGTACCCAGAACGCTGCCAAATCCTATATGAAAACACACCTGCCAAACAGCAAGACAAAATTACTCATTTATAAAGCAGATCACATAAATTAGAACCTAGGAAAAATATCACATAAAATTTGTAGCGTGAGGGTAGATAGGATAATTAACACTAAAAAAGGTCAGCATAGAAGTCACTCGTGATGTTAATAATGTAATCTATACTATTATAAATCTGCAAGCAAGCTGCGTGTGTCTCATTATTTGAACGGGAAATGCGCAAGAACTACCATAGCAGTTTGGGTGGTGTTTTCAAATGTTTAGAGCTAACGGTCACCATTAAAATCTGTGGAAAAAATCTGATTACTCATATGTACCGAGATACGGAGGGAATAATTAAGTACTTTCTAGACATGGAATTATGGAATAAGGTTCACACTGTACTCGTAATTGAGATGTTCACTCCTTGCACAAAAATTGAAAAAAGAATATCACACAACTTAACTTAGAATTCTGTTTAATATTTTGACTTCGAATATTTAGCTTTTCAGTTTTCTTGAATGCAGTAAATAAACGGAATAACTGAATCAGGTGTATTAAGCATTACCAATATTGGTTTTTAATTGACTAAAGATGATGCGTTTGATCCAATATGAATTTCTTTGGATGGTATATAATTGGTTATAATTTCCCGTTTTTATCAATTTTTATAAACATAATTAAATGGAATTCGTTACTGAAACCATAATATTTTAACTCTTCAGTAAGAGTAAAGAAGTGTAATATTTACGGTAAGTAATTTTATGGTTAATATCGATAGTAAGATACCGGGTCGCCGAAATTTTAATAGTGAATAGCGATAGACAATTCGAAAGTAAACAATAAAATTTTCTGATATATCGCATACAGGTAGTTCTCGAGATATCGGACGTAACAAATCAGTTATATGTATATCCCCTTGTACCTTAAATGACGTTTTTAATCTGTTCCAGGCCGCATTTCAACCTAACCACATTCGTAGGAAGAAAAAACGAATAAACTTTACATTGCGATACAGTCAATGTATTATTGCGCGTGTTTTAGTCCTCTTGCAGTTAAAACTGAATTTGTGTTATGAAATTAATTGTTATAATTTACGTTACACGTACTTTAAATCCTGAAATGGACAATTTTTTTTCACTACCAAAAATGCATTTAATAATGCATTTCATGTGTTTAGCTGTATCTGCATTTTGAAGCGGCAGTATCAGAATAGATTGTGGTTAGGTCGAAATACATACTGGGCCAGAATGTTCTTGCATCAACATGAGGCATTAGGAATTCAGTAATTGTTAATAATTAATAAGCTGCTTTGAGTGCCAAGTCAGTGCACTCCCGGAAACAAAACAAACGTTGTGCATGTCCAGCCTGTATTTCCGTATGAGTTTGACAATATGGTTTTTTTTTTGGTCCAGGCCGCATTTAAACCTAACCACTTCAATTTTGAGATACGGTTCAGAAAGGTGGCTCGAAATTTGGGTAGAAGCATAGAAGTTATTAAGCAAGAAATAAATGTTACTACACACGTAATAAGCATATACACATATAGCATAACGAAAATTTGCCAGCGATTTCAGATTCGTTGTTGCAAATGCTATCGTTGGAGGCAGAGATATTTTTAGAAATGACTGTCGACTGTACTGCCAACACTACCGCAGACGATAACTTTCGTACCAACTGTCGATTTAGAAGAACAGTCAACAAGACGAGTATTATTTACAGCAAATAGGGATTTTAGATACTTCTATGATATTCAAAATATATAATTAAATTACAATTCAAAGGGACAGTATGTGATAGAAGTCAGCTCCAGCGGCACTCAAGTCATAATGTGAAACTTTTGTTATGAGAACAATAACTGATTCCAGAATGTTAAATCATATACTCTCCCAAACCAGTTAAAGTGATTCGGGGACTGTTACAAGACTGATGAATCCTCTCACGTCAAATACACGTTTAAGTATTTGCTCTTTCCAGCGACATAATGCATATATTGTTGCTGTAATAATTCCTCCGACACTTTATCATACCCATATTTATGGTATATGTGAGGTATGTATTACACAAGGGGCAAGTATCAATGCAAACTGTATTTAATACAAACAGAATATTTCTAGAATCCCATCGGGTTTAATTAAGATATTGGTGCATACAGTCATTTGTTCGCTAAAAGTGGGCGACAAAAATAACAAGTAATATGACCACATCAAATATAGTCAGAGGTAACATGCTGGTTAGGATCATATAAAACCTTTGGTTCTTACTAAGACGGGAACCAGGTACTTCTTGCCCACCAGAAAAGTACAACTGTACGAACAGGCTGCTATGAAATTAAGTAAATAATGTAGAAATTATAAACTGGAAAAAGTTAGTATCTGGTTATTTTTTGAATTTTTTTACAAAGATCCCTTACCTGAACAAGTATGAGTGCGGCTAGAGGCACCCAGTCAAATGACGAAGGTACCTCGCCGTTGAGATGGTCAATGTAAAAGTACGTTCCCTCGGCGGCCATGCCTATTGCGCAGCCAAAGAATGTGTAAATCATGAGTGGCCGTCGACCAATCCTGTCGATCAGCAGGGCGCAAACTATCGTAACCAGCATCTGCACCACGCCCACGATGATGGAGCACACGTTCGAGTCTAGGCTGCTGCCACTCATTTCGAACACTATGGTGGCGTACGCCATGATGGTACTAGCGCCGCTCGACATTTGGAAAACGAGCAGACCAAGCACAAGTAAAAATGTCCTTCGGTGCACTCGCTTCTGGATCAGGTCCTTGTACTTGCCCTTGGACTTTTCCTTCTGTTGGATTGCCTTGTGCATCATCTCCAACTCCTCCTTGACTTCGCCGCGGTCTTTAGCGCACCTCAGCCTGAGAAGCGCGTTGACCGCTTCCTGCTCCCTCCCGCGGACTAGCAGGAAGTAGGGAGACTCTGGCATCCAGAAGAAGGTGCAGAAGAAGACCACAGCCACCGAGGCCGAGATAACAGAAGACACGGTGATAGAGGTGTACGGCCCCATGCGTACATTGTGAGGCTGCCGACGGTGGAGAACACCGTGTGCACTACCACGAGCGAGCCCCGGATCTTGGCCTCTATCACCTCAGACAGGTAAATAGAACCCACTGTACTAAGGACGCCTCCAGCAATGCTGGCCACGATTCTAGCAGCCATCAGCATGGCGAATGAGTTGGAGGTAGCGACGAGCAACCAGTGGATGAGTTGCGGGAAAGCGGTGAACAGCAGCAGCTTCTTGCGGCCGAATTTGTCGATGGCGTACGGCATGAAGAGGACCGGGAAGAGCGTTGTCAGTGAGCCGATGGATATGATCCAGGAACCCTGACTGTGCGTCAGCGGGATTGGAGAGTCCTCTCCTTCCAGTATCGGGATCATCGGAGTCACCCACGCTCCCACTAGGCTGTTTGAGAAGTACGTCATCGACACTGGAACAAGAGATATATCTGTGCAGGTAGCTCCAATCAACCGAACGATACGTCTCGCTATCAGATGGTGGAAAAAACGAAACAGTGTAGCATGTGCAGTACATTGATATTAAGTAGTCGTATTATATTCTTTGGTTCTTCCGTAAAAAATTTCTTGACAGTTTGGAAAATTGAAGTCGTATTTCTGTCGTTTCGGCGGAAATTAAACGATTGAGACGATAGTGTAGCCTTCAGAAAAACAGTAAGTTCACTAGAATAACTCGTGGTTTTACTCTAGAGTGTCCGTCCTCTTCAGTGTCAGGAAGAAATTTGGCTTAAAAGAGTATAACAACTATGACGAAATTTATTAGCAATGCGCAATTATTATGACGAAATTTGTCCGCCAGTGTATGACAACGTTTTCGAAAGGTCGAAAGATATCCTTACACACATTTGGGGTAGTTATCATTCTGAATGGTTTATTAGAGAACGTTTAGCAACATCATATTTTTAGTTTGATACCTTAATCAAATTTCTTGTCATTCAGCCCATTTATTGCATGTAGTTATTTTAATTTCACTTACAACGGAGCACACGCGCCCCAGTATCAATCAATGTCCCTACACTTCCACATTCCTATGTGGAGATTTCTTCATTTTTTTTTTCTCCAAATACTTACACCTGCCTTTTACGAATTGCAACTTTAAACTCCTTCAATCCTTCTACTAATATACATCCATGCATTCTCGCTATTACAATCCTTGAATAAATCACTCGGCTTCAAATGATTCCCGACCTAGCACTTTCAGCAAATCAGGTACTGATTGCATTCTGCGGTGATTTCCGAAAACAAATGTAGCTGCTCGCCTTTATATCCGTTCCAACACCCGAATTTTATACCTATAAAGTCGTTCCTACATCACCCCACCATATGCAAGCAGTGGTGTGACTAAACAATTATAACCCGATTCTTTCACTTTCCTGGTACATCCCCTTATCACCCTGTCCAATAAATGAACTACTTTGAAAACTCCTACCATCTGCCCAATGTATCCCGCTCAGTTGAGTTTATTATCTAAAGTTATGCCAATATATTTACACTTAGGTTCTTCAAAAAGCTTCCCTATGCTATAATCTTAGAAAATCTTTGCTTTTTTACTAATAATCTTGGCATTTATTTTCATTCCATGTTTAATTAAGCAATCGATATCCTTTTCAGATCATCTTGTAACTATTCAGTCCTCCCCAGTTTTAATCCCTTTGTATAACATTACCTCATCTGAAGACAGTCTGCCTTGATTTCAACCCATCAACACAATAATTCGTTGGTATAATGAACAGAGTGGTCCCAATCCACTACCCTGAGGCACTGCTATATTTACTTTTGCCACTTTTGAAACTGCATTACCCACCCTACTCTTTGCTTTCTTCAGTTTAAGAATTCCCCCACCCAGCAAGTCACTTTTTCATCCACACCCCAACACCCATGTTATGGCTCACTCAGTTAAATGCTTTGTATAGATCAAGTGCTATGCTGTCAACCTGGTCTCCCTTGTCCATTTCATCAGAAATATCTTGCGTGTAGCCCATTAACTGATAATCATATGAGTCTCCGTTCCTAAATCCATTTTGCCTGTTTTGCAAACCACTTCCTTCCTTCACAGACATTCTTGATGTGGTTCGATACCAATTTCGCCATCAAATTTCCTACCACTGATGTCAGATTTATTGGCATAGGTTTATTTTTTTATTTTTTAAATTCTATATGTCTTACCTTCTTTATGGACCGGTACTACTATGGAAATTTTCTATACCTCTGGCAAGGAGACAAATCTTCAAACTCAATCTACATAATACATCTCAGTAAGGTACAATGTCATATTCCACTATCTTTAATATATCTGTAGTAATATTATCCACACCAGCCCCTTATTCTTGTTTAGCTTTCTTATTTAACCCATAATACCCTCAGCATTTTTTTCCAGGGTTTTAGTCTGTTCATTATTTTTATTTAGATAATGTCCTCCTCTGATTTATCCCCTCACACACCAGAATAATATTTCTTAATGGCCTCATAAAACCAGTTACTTAGTATCTCTGCCCTTTCAGCTTCACCATCCTTACTCAAAATTGTCTATATTACTTCCCTCCCCCCTTAGTTTTCTAACATAGCTATTGATATTCCTAGTTGCATCACCCTGGAGCTGGCTGCTTCTAAGTTATTTTTCAGAAGCCCATATTTAGCTTCCCTTTTTGCTGCTATTAATTCCTTGTTTAGCTGTTTCAAAATATCCATACCTCCTGTCTCTTAACTCTGTTGTGTTCACTTCTTACCAACATCGTTAGCCTCCTCATCTCCCTATTATAGTAAGGGAGCGTGCATAAACCACGTAGCTCCATTTTGGCCTCCTGTGAACCCGTCACCCCCCCCTCCCCCCCACGTAGCCCTACGTGGCTTTACCTCTTCCCCCCCCCCCCCCCACGTAGCACGTAGCACGTAGCTTTTTTCCCTTTTGATTGCAGAAAACATTTCGTACTGTTTTCTCTTGTCAGACTATTGTAAATTACATACAGAGATAATTAACTCACATGCTGTTGTGAGTTCAGTTCCTCATTTTAACTGTGAAAAATGTTATGAAAGGAAAGCTACGTGGTCTGGTTCGGAACCCTCCCCTTCCCCCACGTAGCGCAGCGTAGCCTTCCAGCTTACCCCCCCCCCCCCCTGGATCGAGCCACTTAGTTTGTGCACGGTCTAAGGACTGATTCTATATTTATTTTAATTTTTTGTTTTGGAACAAAAAAAATTCCCCCTTTCTTATTATTTCCTTGAATGCTTCCCAGCCCCTTTCCATTGTACTGGTGCCCTTCTTCCAAATGCTGAATCTTTCTCCGAAATATCTTTTTAGTGTAGTGACATGTGTTTTCCTATAATTGTATTTACCACTTTCACATTTGGCCACTGGGTTACTAAACCCTGTAATATACGTAATCACTGCTTTGTGATTATTTATTCCTGCTGTAACCTGAAACCGGAAGTTGATGAAGAAATATATAAAACATTCGTAGAAATTGAAGAATTCCCAATGTGTGAAGGAGGAGGGAAATTATGTGTGATTGAAATGTGGTAGCGGAAGAAGGATAAGAGGGGAATACTATAGGAGGTTTTGGTCTAGGTCAGTGGTTCCCAACCTATGGGTTGCGACCCACTGGTGGGTCGCGGTGTGTCATTTGATGGGTCGCGGAACAATCCAGGTTTTTGCCACATAAATATATCTTTTATTTCATTTATTTAAAAAAATATAACACGATAATTTACAAGTGCAATAATCATGAAAGCTATTAGCTTACATTAATACTTTTTGAGAGAAATTTTTTTCTTAAACAGTCAGCCTATATTATGCAATAACCTCGTTGTGAGATAGAGCAGCGGCAGCAATCGCGCAATCGTAATGGCAACCCCTGAACACCCTCTTCCGAGCCCCGTTTTAGAGCGGAGATGGTGCGCATACCACCTGCAATTTTACATTGTCATTTTCTTGTTTATTCTTGAATCGAAACCAAATTCTTTGATCGAAACAGTCTTTCTCTGCTTGTTGAAGTGACTTATTATTGGAGTTTTGTTTTGATTGAGAGTAGATTTAATGTGATTGTGGAAAGTTGGTTGAGGACTGGGTTGTGTCGTAAAAGACACTATTTAAATGGTGACGAAACTTCAACCTCTGCGTCTGGTAATAATAGGTTTGAAAATGTTACTGAAACACAACCAAGTATTTGTAATTACAATGCAGGCAGCGCGAAATCGGGTCTGCAGGTGGTTTCCACCAAAATATCGACTTGGCAGATCAGTTACATTTTAAGATGCTGATCGAGTTACTTCTAATCGTGGAATTTTAGCTGCAAACTTGATGAGGCTTGTGGAGCCGCCTCCCAGTCTATAATATCTTTGTTGTTTTATGTATTATTAATTCTTGTTTTAGTTGATATTATATCCTTTGTACGAAAATTTGCCTTTTCGTAGGATAGGATAGTAGATAGAGTATGGATGTCATACAACAGTTCCCATTCTGAAATTATATAGATTCTCATATTAGGTGGGTCGCGAAAAAAATTTTACTTAAAAGTGGGTCGTGTACCAATAAAGGTTGGGAACCGCTGGTCTAGGTGAAAGAAATGAGCGAGGAAGCATTTTTTGAGAATTTGGTGAAAGGTATAAACTATTCTTTGTGAACACACTAAGAATCATCCGAGAAGAATATTCAATTTGAAATGTCCAAGAGATGCCGATAGATATCAGCTAGATTATATCATGGTCAAACAGAGATTCAGGAATCAAATTCTAGAGCGTAAAGCATACCCACGAACAGACTTAGATTAGGACCATAATCTGATAGTTATGAATGCAGACCAAATTTCAAGAGAATAAAGCAGCAACACAAGCAAAACGGACTGGAAGTGAATAAATTGAAACAATCTAACACGAGAGAAAACTATGCAGAAATGGTAGACGTGGTTTATAGGAAGTATGATAGGAGCTCAACTGAGGACGAATGAAATGCATTGAAGAGAGAAATAATGAAAGCTGGTAAAGAAACATTAAGATTTTAGGAAACAAGCCGCCCGAAAGCCTTGGATCACATAGAAATTTTGGAGCTGATGGATCAGAGGAGAAGGCACAAAAATAGTCAGGATGAAGCAGGAAGAGAGGAATACAGAGAATTTAGAATTCAAATAAACAGGAAACGCAAAAAATGCCAAGAAAAATGGCTACAAGAAAATTATAAAGAAGTAGAAAATAAAATGGTCACATCTAAAGTAGATGTGGTATAGAGAAAGATCAAACAAAATTTTAGAGGAAATGAAGAAAACATTAAAGCTGCTAATATGAAACCTCTTTTAAGCTCAGAAGATAGAACTAATCTGTGGATGGAATACATTGAGAAACTGTATGGTTGGGATGGCTTAAACAATAGTGCAATGGAAAACGGTAGGCGATTTCGACATTGATGACTTAGGAGATCCTCTTTTTGAGGACAGAACTTGATAGTGCTTTGAATGTCTTGAAATCAAACAAGGCAGCTGGAATTCATGAAATCCATGCAGAGCTTCTGGAATCCCTAGGAGAAGATGGAATCCAAAGATTGTTCAACCTGATTGCAAAAAATTATGAAACGGTAGAGATTGCGACTGATTTTAATAAAAGTATCATCTTCACACTTCAGAAGAAAGCACAATCCCAAAAATATAAGAATTATCGCACCTTAATTGTAACATCACAAGCTTCAAAATTGCTGACCAGAATGATATACAGAAGAATGGAAGGGGTTGTAGAAGAGATATTAGGGGAAGATCAGTTTGGGTTAAGAAAAAACCGCGGTCAGGAGAAGCGCTTCTGGCCTTAAAATTAATACTTGAAGTGCAGAACAAGAAACACAAAGATACCTTTATGGCTTTTTTTATTTAGAAAAAGCTTTTTATAATGTTAGGTGGAACGAGAAGTTCAAAATTTTAATGAAGTCAGGTCTAAAATATCGAGATAGAAAAAAGTTTTATAAACTATATAGATTCAAGTGGCTGTAATAAAAGTAGAGAATCATGAGACACGCATTGATTAGAAAGGATGTGAGGCACAAGGTTGTAGTCTATCCCTATTAATATTCAACTTGTATGTAGAGGAGGCAATAAAAGAGTTGAATGAAAAATTTTCATGTGGCATAAATGTTCATATTGAAAAAATCAATATCCTACGATTCGATGTCTTATTAGCAGAACAAGCTGAAGATACTGAGAAGTTACTATATTGCATGAAAAAATATTGAAGGAAGATTTTGGGCTAAATATAAATCAAAACGTGACAAATGTGATGAAAATGTACCAAAAATTATACCAATAATAGTAATGTAATACTAGTAGATTAAATATGAAAATAGGATCCGATGCAATAGGAGAAGTAAGTGAATACTGTTACTTGCGAAGTAAAATTATAACTGTTTGCCTATGGAAGAATGATGATAAAAGTAGAATAGCACTAGCAAAAAGAGCCTTCATGAAAAAGATAAATTTTTTATTTTCAAATATTTGATCTAGGACTTAGAAAGAACTTTTTATAACTGTACTGTGTGGAGCACAGTATTTTATGGTAGCGAAGAATGGACTTTATGAACACCAGAAAGAAGGGAAATTGAAGCATTTTAAATGTGGCACTATAGAAGGATGCTGAAAGTTAAGTGGACAGGTAAAGTACGAAATGAATGAACGACTTTTGGAAATGATGGGTGAAGAAAGAAATATGTGGAAGAATCTTACACAAAGAAGAGATAGGATGGTAGGTCATGTTTTTAGACATGTAGGATTTGTTAATTTATTAGTGGAGAATTGAAGAGGATGACAAAGATTCGAATATATGAAGTAGATAATTGAGGATGTGGGTTGCAAGGAGTATGTTGAAATGAAGAGGTTAACTCAAAGTAGGAAGGGATGGAGGATTGCATCAAACCAGTTAAGAGACTGATGACATAAAAAAAAATCTGAGAACCCACAAAATTGTCATCAGGCTCTATTAAGCGGTATCCAACATGTTTCGTTCCCTCGTACTCTGTTCTAACTACTCGTGTAAAGCCTCCTTCCTTCACCAAAATATTTTCATACCTCTGCTCCCTTGTATTATTCATCCTAATTCCCCGCCAGTCGAAACGTTACACTCCGATCCAACATAGAAATGGACAAGTTAAGGTTGGTTTACTGTTACAGTTTTGTAGTCGACCAGTAAGTAACATGTGTATCAAGTTTCATCAGATCGCCCCTGTGGTGCTGAAACAAATATACACACTTGAACCGACTTCGGCCGAATTTTCACTCTGTCGTACAACTAACCGAACTCTGCCGACTCAAGTGGTTACAAGAGCTCGGACTTCGGGCGTTTTAACGCTGACTCGATTGATGTTAGTTCAAACGACACTGTGGTATAGCTTAAAATAGCTGCTGGTGTTAGTAAGGAGAGACTTTGATACGATTCTATCAGTCCTTTCCAACCAGAAAGAGATGTCAAAATTGTTCCATATTTATTCTGACTAGGGTCTTCTCAGGCTGCCGATGCTAAATGAACGGCTCATAATCTCTTTAAGATTCAGCTGGCTGACTCTGGTAAGGTAAAATTTAGTGTGTTTGCCTCCAGTTATTAGGTCGCCGGTTTGAGACCCTCCCATGGAGTGGTCGTTTTTAAATATGTGTTTTGTCTGTACTCTTTTTCCTTTGGAGTTATGAAAATCATTACTTGAAAAATGATATATGTACACAGAAAGAAAGTTTATCCACTTAAAAAGTCAATGTATAAGTTGTAGCGTCACCACAAATTGTGAATCTGTCTGTAAATGTAGAAAGTAATTTTTCTAATTTATTTTTTGAAAAAGAATCGGGTGGCAATAATTAGAGAGCAGACTGACACAAGAGTGTGTGCTGTCGCCATTGATATAAATTTTTTACAATCAAGTGTTAAGTAAGGGTTTCAGGAAAAACATTAGGCAGCTTAATATTTGATAATGTTGTCCTGAATATATGTAATTGTGAGGACGCAGGGAAATTATTGAATAGTATTTGATCTAAAACTAAGCTATCGAAAGTTAGAAGGGTAACAAAACCAATGAAAAAGTGGTAAATATGAAAACAGAACTGTTGTGTAATTCTGGAGGTAAAAATAAGGTAGTTTTCAAATAACATGGTAGAAGTTGAAAAAGGAACTCGTTGAAAAAGCAGGAAAATATTGGTATTATCGAAAATAACATCCTGAAGACATACTTTTGATTCACGAATTTAAAAAAATTAATAATTTGAAATTTCATATAAAATTATATTGAAAATTAAGATGGAACGTAAAATAAGCAATAAACAGGTTCTGGGTGCAGAAAAGAATAGCAAACAGGGAAGAGAGGGGGCATGAGTGTCGTCTTAGAACATACTGGATTTGTTAATGTTTTCGCAAAGGAAACTAGTAATTGAGGACTTATATGCAATGAGAATGGGGGAATAAAGTGATTTTCTCAGAAAGGCGAGGGACTGAATATTGTGCGAAACCAAACGAAAAGTGGTCACAATTTAAAAAGAATGCATTGTCTTCAAGAGAAATGCAGGGTTATTCGCCTCACCATGTAATAGCGAAACGATTACTGTTTACCTTAAATCATGTGGCTGCTAACTGGGATGCTACATTTTTTTCCGCCTCTGGAGTCACAAATAGAACAGGATAAACGCTGACATGCGTTAATTCATGTATAACTGATGACAATGCTCACATTTCACCCTTCAATGGACACCCTTTGTTGTGTATTAAAAAGATAGACAATCTTGTTCTCACTGACAGGCCCTTAACTACCGCCGCGCCGGGGCACTTCCCCGGGGACCCCAAGCCTGAGGGGCCCCAAACTGATGGTTAAATATTATTGTATTTTAATACCTAATCAACTTCCTATAAAATACCCAGCACCTAACTAAAAGCTAATAATAAACAAATCCATCAAAGTGCTAGAGTAAATCTTTTTGCGTGTCCGTTCATATACTCCATACGCTTCGCATGCAAAAGCAGCTCTGGAGCAGACAGCAGAATGTCGAGTCGAATGTGCCATGTCGCTACAGGTGCCTGCGAGTGATGAGTAAAGTACAGGCTGGGACGTGTAGTGAGCTAGTGCTAAAATTTGGAGAATGAAAGAAGCTTCTGGCGATTTTTTTTTCTGGGGACAAGGAATGGGAAGGAATTTGGCCATGACCCTTTTGAAGCAAGCATCCCGACATTCGCCTGGAGTGATTTTGTGAAACCCTGGAAAACCCAAATCTGGATGCCCGGACGGGTATTCGAACCGCCGTCCTCCCGAATGCGAGGCCATAGCGTTAACTGCTCACCCACCACGCTCGGTCTCTGGCGAAAAGTTCTTGAAAGAATCCTAAATGTGACAGCAACACTTGCAACATGTAATCTCGCATTTCGTGTACCTACTGAAAAGTTAGAATGTAGCAACAAAAGGAAACTTTCTCTCGATAGTTCAGCTCTTGTCAAAATATGACCCAGTACTGCAAGAATTGATTCTGCGTCCGCAAGGAACTGTAAAATATCTCAGTCCTAAAATTCAGAATGAACGTATAAATCTATTAGTCTTAGAAATCAAAAATGAAATTACCGTTGAGCTTCAAAACTGCTTGTTTTTTATTATTATTATTGATTTTAGATACCATTCAAGATATTGCTAAAGTTGATCAGTTAAATGAAATTTACAGGTATGTAAAAGTAGTTAATGACGAAGAAGGGACACCTATTGACATCAAGATATGTGAAACTTTTGTGTCCTTTAGAGAGGTAAAATATCATGTCTGCCCAAGCTCTTACAGAAGAAATACTTACATCATTGGAAGAGAAAAACTTAGATTTGACCAAATGTCGTGGACAAGGCTACGACGAGGCTGCAGTCATGAGTGGGGTATACAGTGGAATGAAGCAGCGTATTAAAGAAAAAGCTCCACACACATAGTTTGTGCACTGCGCTGCACATAACTTTAATCTAGTATTGAAGGATGATGTGGAAGAAAAACGAGCCGTCTGCCAGCTTTTTGAAACCATTCAAAGTGTGTATTGTTTTTTGGTCATAGTATTTTGCGCTGGCAAGACTTGAAGTCAGTGTACGACATTGAGGCTCAGACTGATTCACTGAATTCGAAAGTGACACTGAAAACTCTTAATCCAACTCCCTGGGCTGGTAGACATGAAGCAGTGTATGCAGTGAAACACAGGTTTTGTGACATGTTGAAAAACCTTACGCGCTTTACTTGGACTTCCAGGAAAAGCAAGGAAAGAAATGAAGCACAGCAGCTAAAGAACAAACTTGAAAGTTTTTATTTTGTATTGCTTTTGGTTGTGCAGTGTGAAGTTTTAGTCTTTCAACCTCGTATCAAAATCCTTACAATCTGAAACCATGGAGCTGTTGTATGCATATGAGTTATTGGGTAATTTGTTGTTAAGGATAACCGAAATACGTGGAAACTTTGAAGAACCTGTTTCTGAAGCATCAGATGTTTGTGGTCGATGAGGAATAAACAAAGAATTTCGAGAGAACAGACTAAGGAAAGTGAAAAAACACTTTGATGCGTTGAGTGAAGACGAGAAATTAATAGACCAAACATCTTGTTTCCGAGTCACTGAGTTCTATCGAATGGTAGACACACTTCAATTTGATCGCCGTTTTGAAGGGATGAAAGCTGTTCTTGACACTTACCAAGTAACACAACCTGATTTTTTAGCCAATGCAGATGAAAGTGATATTCAAAAAATAAGCAGTTGATTTCATTAATAAGTTTCCAAATGATGCGTGTCCTGCCTTTCCTTCACAATTATGTTCAGTGAAAAATTCCTTTCAAAACTAACTGGAAAAAAATGAAAAGTGTTAAGTAATTTGCTAATTAAATAATAGTCGACTACTGTTCGCTTTCATCGAGCTACCCAGATGTTTGCACAGCGTGAATCATGTATTTGACTGTTCCTATGACAGTATCTAAGGCTGAACTGTCCTTTTCTAAGCTTAAATTAATCAAAAATTACTTGAGAAGTACAATTGCTCAAGAAAGACTCAACAGCTTAGCTTTGCTTTTAATTGAGAATGATCAAGCTCAACGAGTAATCAATAAATTCGTTTTTTTGAAAGTAGCAATTCAAATGTTTAAGAAATAATCAAATGTAGCTAATCTTTTAAATCTACATTACTTTCTAGGCATTAGTTACTGATTCCTTGTCTTTTAAGGTAAGTATGAATTTTAACTAACTTAATTTATGTCTATTGTAACTATATCTTCAATCTACCTCAGACTTTTATTTAGAAAAGTCATATTTTAAATTATCAATTAAAAGTTTCCGGCTAGTTTAAACTCATTAAAAGTTACTGTTTTATGTTTTTTATATGTTAACAACAGTATTGAAAATATTTTACCATGTATTTTTAACGTGTAATTTTATAAATTTTTAATAAACATACACTCTTTTTAGAGATTGTACTTTTGTAAGTAGTTTGCTTTTGTATTATACACCTTATTCTTTTTAAAACCATACACACTGAATATTTAATTTCCAAAACCTGTTTCATAAAACTAATCCATTTAATAATTTGCAAATTGTGTAAACTAGGTAAATAAAAACAATTTTTTTTCGAATTGGAATAAACCCCCGTGCACATAAAAAGAAAGAAATATTAAGAGGCCTCACTATGTAGTTTTGCGCCGGGGCCTCCAAGTTTATAGTTACGACCCTGCTCACTGACAAGGAGTAAATTAATCACAGTAACCGGAAACAAGTGTTATAAACGGTAACTTTACTCTTCTACATTTCTGTAACTGGTAGGTTTCGCCGCATTGAGCTATGATATTCTTTGAAAAGGAGTTACAATTATTATCTTTTTTCCTGAAGTTCATATTTTAATGAAGTCTAGGAAAAGTTAGATTAATGCATTCAGTTCAAAACTAAGCGAAGGCCGTTTCCTAAATTTGAAATTCTGGTGGAAACGGATGACGTTCAATGAATTAAATGTTAGTGATATTGCTTATCTATATCGATTGATTTTAATATGTTTTTGGAAAGGTTCTGATGTAGTACTTATTGCTTGATCCTACATTTTAAAAGCAGCTGGTCTAGGTGTTTGGAATTAACTAACGTATTTGTGAGTTCTATCTTTGAAGGTTATGGTTCAGTGATTACAAATTGCGACAAATTGTTAAGAAATTTCTATCTAGTTCGCAATATTAACATGAACATCATTTATGAATTATTTGAAGGAGAACGTATTTCCTTCAAATTTCCTCAGTATACGTAATACGTTTATTATCTTCTATAACTAACGCAGTTGGTAAAACTTTTAAGGGAGACATCATTTGATTTGCCATTTTGTATGATATAAATTGTAATTTAAAATGAAAAGCTATACATGTCTACTATCTACTTACACATTGTGTTTTTACAGTGGAAAGAGTGTGGCTCAGATTAACAATGTAAGATAGTAATGTATTTCCTATATCGTAGCAAAAACATTTTTTCTCGTAACATTGTAAACTTCGCCAAGTGAACGAGGTGACGTTGCCTTCATTATCGAACTACTCTTACAGTTGATCAGTACCTGCCACCGTAGCTGTGATCTGCATCCGCCTGCTTCCCGACTTCATCTTGCTTGCTATCTGCATGCAGTGTCAGTACTAAATAATTGTTGCATCGCATCCTTTTATAAACAAGAGGAGTCTCTTTATTTCAAACGCCTCTAATTTGCCTAAAGATAATACTGACTCTTGATTTCTGTATTCATCATGTTTTACTTAAATTTGACTTTGTACTTCAGATCATACGTGCTTGATAACACATTGATTGCAACAGATTTGCCCTAGAATCAGAGCTCTCGTCCGATAAGCCTTAAGGTAGCTAATCGGAAGATCTGTACACTGTTCTTATTGTTAAGAATCGACATTCCGGGGCTTGGAGTGCCAAATCACGTGCCGTTCACAACCACCACTTAATGGCAATTTCATGGTTTTCCTTCTAACTTACTTGGCTTTAAGTGAAGCTAACCATTCAGCCATTGAAAAGTTGCTCCAATATGCAGCATATTATATATCAAACATTTCCACACACCAACTCTTACACTTGTTCTCTAGCCTTTCTCTACTAGGACTATACGACACAGAATATTTTATTTAATTGCAATGGACCATAAGCCCCGGAAGCAATTTCCCCACACAGCCAGTCTTCCCCTTTCATGTACCCGATAACAGCTGGCTGCTGAAGGTGTTGGCAAGGGCTTTCGAATCGATTCCAAATATCGATAAATGAGGTACCATTTTAAGATGAATTGCTAATTTGTATTAACTGCACTTTGTATTTTTTATTTATAATTAGATGTTTTGTCCTACAGTTACCAATCATGTCGCTCAGGAGGAGCACCGAAAGATATTCATCAGCTGCTGCGCTCTGCAGGAGCTTCGCTCAACTAACTGAAACCCAACACGACCATTTTAAAGATTACAGTTTGTTCGCTTTTGATAAATTGTTAATTTGGAATTACACACTGTGTTGTTTGTTTATAACCAAGTTTTGGCCCTAGAGGATGACACGTGTGACGTGATGTCTTTTGCACGGCTACTCGAATCAGTATTTCAATAAAAAAAACTTATATACTGCAATTATTACATTAAACACGTTCATCAATTTCTGCAGTATCATGTTTTTTTTTTTCATATCATTTGCACTTACTTATACCCTATCTTCAAAGTGTAGAATTTTCACAGGGGCACTCTAGTTACTAAAATTGCGATTATTTCTACGTGTTAGAGGTTTCTTGAGGAAGTTGATACATACACTGTTACTAGTCCGATCAAATAACAGATTACGATTTTTTTCTATCTTCAGTGTATACGTATCAGAAGCGACTTTTTAGTACTATTTATAGGAAGTATCTGACATTACTTCACTACAAGAGTCTATTTATTAAATATGAAGCATAAAGGCGCTTCCTAAAAATAAAGTTATGTTTTATTCAAGCCTGTTTTTCACTAAATATCTACCCCAAATGTGGATGTGCGAAGGCCTGTGTAAGTC
Organism: Vandiemenella viatica; assembly: GCA_031002005.1. Classification (NCBI taxonomy): domain Eukaryota; kingdom Metazoa; phylum Arthropoda; class Insecta; order Orthoptera; family Morabidae; genus Vandiemenella; species Vandiemenella viatica. The sequence continues at coordinate 346,140,590 of JARYHS010013630.1, forward strand.
AGAGCTAGTTTTAAGCCCCCGTTTAACGTTATTAGCTGCTCAAAATTATATATTGGACAGCATCAGGAATGACAATGTTCGGGAGGCATTTGGTGTAACTCCAGCATCTTAAAATGTGTGAGGGCCGAAGATCAAGAGGGCAATCCAGGTAGCGCCGGCTGTACACCTTGCAGAAGTACATGCGACAAGTGAATGCATAAGATCTGCTTAAATACAATAAGTCTAATAAAGCAGAAACTGCGGTGCGAAATAAATACTAGAAAGAAGAAGAAAACATCCAGCGTTTCGTTGTTAAGATGGCTGGCTATTCATTATTCGTTTGGATCCTATGCTGAGATCTACCGTGTTTACTTAAGACAAGCCATTTTATAATAGCTCTCTCGGAACTCTCCACTGTGTTCAGCTTAGTCAGTGACCTTTGGCTTGTTTCCACTAAGAATAAATCGGGCGTATAGTAGTTTTTAATGATTAATCATGCTAAGGAGATAACAAAAAACAACCTTATTCAATATAAAAGATAAAGATTAGAATTATTTGTAGAAAATAAAATCGACTAAATCAGCCATAGTGACACGTGAGCGCTAACGCCAATGAGAAACGTCCCTAGCGCCACAGAAGTGGTTGACATTTACATGTAATAGAACACCTTGCATAATAAATTTTTCGTTTGTAGCAACTTCTGTGTTGGTAATTTAGTTATTGTTAATTATTTGGCGAAAGAGAAGTTTTATTCATTATGGAACAAGGTTTTAGCAAAGCAACCAGTTGTAATTTGCCCAAAATTGACGCTGTAGCCGTTGGAAGATTTTTCGCCTCAAACATAGACTTTTGCTCGTTGGAATTATATACAAGTGTCAAATATATATTATAAGCTGAAATCAGTTTCGTAAACAATAATCTATTGCTTAGACGTACGTTTTTAAGTTAATTGATATGGTTTTGATGTTACTTTTGCGAAGTATAAGCAACTGTTAGGGAGTTCTATAATTACCGTGACGTCGCAATCTGATAACGAATTCTTGTAGAACTCGACGAAACAAATCGAAAATAAAGAATAATGTTTTTTATATCTCTCTTCGTTTTAGAGATACAGCACGTTAAAAATGAGTTATAGTTCCTTTTGCTTTTGGTGACGTTGTTCGGTACTATTATTTCTATGCCGTGTCTTAACTTTTCAGCTGCATCACGCCTAAGGTATGTTTCTTATATATATATATATATATATATATAAACCTTATCTAGAAAAATATATCCTCAAAAACAGGTGTGGTAAATTTTAAAGCTATGGCACTGCCAGTTTCCAGTCTGCTCTAAGCTTCATATCAGCCTAACAATATTACCTTTCAGTGACGATATCTCGAGAACCAAGAGAGATATTAAAAACAATTATTATTTATTTTCGAATTGTTTCGTCAAGCTGCTTAAGAATCTATCATCAGATTGTGGCGCCACTTAATGATGTTTATTCTATGAAAAATAACACTAAAGAAAGATTTTAGAACATAAAACCAAAACAAACTCAACTCATACCTTATTACATTATCATTACTTGAAAAGTAGTGGTTCTGCAAAATTCATCATTTTTGCTTTGGATTTAGAAATATATTATGCACAAACACTTACATCAAAATGGTCTTCACAAAAATAGATACTTCTGTCTGCAGGTAAACTGTGAGCATCCTCCCTCCTTGCAAGTTTTAACCACTTTCTCCGTATTTTTTCATTGTTTGGAACATATATAAATAACTTATTTGGTGTTTTTATTGTTGTGCTCCTACACTTCGGCACTACACAGTACTTATAAAACGAGGAACTCATGTTTAACTAAAGAAAATTTACACCTGCCATATACGTACACGACTGTTTACATTCATATCAGACGCTATGACGTCATCCAAGACGCCATGACAGTCTAGAGCGTTTTTTAGCTAAATTTAAATTCCCTTTTACAAATGAAAAATACGTAATGTAAATGTTCGATTCTTTACAAAATAAGATGTTTTTTGAGTAAAATAGATAATAAGGTGAAGTATTAACCTATTTTTCAAATTTAGTCAACTACCCAATTAATGTTAAAAGTTAGTTTACCAAAAAAGTAACTCTGTGCTTCATGTTTTGAGAAGTTATTTGGGCCTTTTTTCTCGTTTTACGCCTCGTTGACTTCGAAGTCATTAAAGGAGGGAAAGGACTGGATGGAAGGTACTTAAAGGAATCCGCCCATGACCTTTGGTAGAACCATCCTGGAAATCGCCTGGAGCGATTTGGGGAAACTATGGAAGATCTAAATCTGGATGGTCGGACGGGGATTCGATCCCGCGTCTTCTCTAATGAGAGGCTAGAGCGTTACCTCTCACCAACCACGCTCGGTGAAATGTTTGCATACGTACTGTTTATTATTGGCAGAATACAAACGTTTTTACGGCACAATAAATGCAATAGTATATATTCTGCAATTCAGTTCCGTCTGCCTGTATAATCACAGCAGTAATCGATTTAGTTTCGCTGTTTCGGCTTGACAATCACTGATTGTAGTACTTTACATCACTTCTTGTCTCATACAAAACCGAACTGTATTGTTTTAAAATGTAAATGGCATTCGACTAGTAGCCATTCGTCCAGCTGTGCCTCACTGTTTATTAATCTTCCCAGGTGTAACTCACAACCACAGGTGGAAGCACAACACAGATCGGGCACTTAATTAAAGCCACACGTCCCCTTGAATCGGCAACGCGAAGCCAGCTCGCTAGCCCAGCGCTACCGGTGCCGGCAATCATTGAGTTGAGTTTTCTGGTATGCGGAAGCATTTACTAGCGGCGGAAGTTACGTTCAACTACAGAAAACAGGTGGCAATGTCCGCGGTTGATTGTGTCCTGCTATTTCACACTATCCGGTTGCTAACTACACGAAAAGAAATCTCTTCTATATTAGTTTCAGCTTTCTTATATGACGCTTTAGAAGTGATCACCAGTTCATATACATGTTTCTGAAATTTAAACATGAATCAATTTGTATTCTTTATTAGGGGATGATCATCGCAGTGGACATATTAAGCATCTCTCGAGATACAGTCGGCATTGCTAGTGATAACTATTGATATGTCTATAGCGGCAACATTTGTCACACTGCTTAACTGGAAGGATACTTTACGACATATGTTTCGGAGTTTAACGATAATATGGTTTCTTGTTTTTCTAGATACAAGTTTTTGAACTGAGGATTTCATTGCATTACTATACGTGATAGAAGGAGATACAATTACAGATTTGTGAACACTGCTCACATTTATATTTTGATTTAGAGATATATCAATTATTTTTTTCTATCTGTTTCCTCAATTTCAAAACGCTGTGTTTGATACTTAACCGCTTGCTGTGTTCACATTGCTTTCTCCGTTCCTTTTCTGTCATTTCGATTGCCTGACCATAGGTAGCAGCTGTGGTCGGATATCACTGAACAGTCGATGATTATTAGACCGACTGGGACATTAGTGGTTTTGAACTATATGTACGTTTCCTTCGGGCGTGAGACCTGCTGTTGTTGTCGGGTTCCTGCTGTGGTTAAGGCCTCCACACACGAGCAGTCCATCTGGCGCTAGGCCATTTCGCACCATTCCATTTAGACTCAGTCCAAATCGGGGGGGCACACACGACAGAGCCGCGCCGAGCCAGGCCACTGCGTGCCTACAACTTTCGCCAGTCCGGCTCTAGCAGTGTAGGGGTAGCACGCTGACCCGGCATTTTAAGGGTCACCCGCCCGAGTCCGCCCTGGGGCCTGATTGGTTTTATTTTACTGTTTTTTCTGTCTTCAAATGTGTCCCAAAATTACTTGAAAGAAACCTGATACAATACTTAGTGCAATATAAACTGGAGTTTGCTAAATGGTCGCACAGACCAAAGGCCTTTTTTTCGTTAGGTTATGGAAAGTTTTTTTAAAATCAGCAGTCATTTAAAACTATTTTTTTTTGCACGTAATTTTATTTTACAGAGGGTAAAAAGTTAAACGCCTCTTACATGAATTCTTAAAACAGTTATCTTAAATAATAAAAATTATTAAGAATATATAAAGTACAAAAACCTGGGATATTCAGAAACATATGGAAGGGTTAAAACGCAGTGGTGTAGGTCACTTTTCCTTATTGTCTAGAAATTAATATAATGCAAAAGTATTGTAATAAATTTTGGAACATAAATGTTGTATTTTTATCATTCTGTCACCTGGAATCGAATTTTATACAGAGGCCTGAATCGAATAAAATTTGTACAATGGTTACATTTGACTGTTGAAAAATATTACTTAAACCAGTGTTTATTAAAAAAATAAAAATAAAAAAAAATAAAAAAAAAAGTGAGTGAATTACACCACTGTGCATGATCTACAACAGTGTATTTCTAATTAAATCTTATTTAATGTGAGGTTTCCTAATGTATCTTCAATTATTTCTTCAGAGTCCATTATTTCTTTAGAAATCCTATGTAGAAGTGCGGAATCTGTCAGCACGGAGGATGCGTTTACAAACACAATGATTTAAGTCTGACTTACATCACATTGCTGATAAAAAAAAAAAAAAAAAAAAAAAAAAAAAAAAAAAAAAAAAAAAAAAAAAAAAAAAAAACAGGTTTTTTTCGTTGATCTTTAGAATTTTCAGTTCCTCCTCTTGGAAGTTGAGTGAAAGTATTACTTGCTTCACATTTTACCAAGAAATTGAGGGACTGATTTATCTGCATGTGGTTTCAGTGTCTATTTTTTAGACCCACATTTTGAGTATCAAATACAGGAGTTGGAGAAGGTGCAAGGAAGGGCTGCTAGATTTGTTTCTGGAAATTATCGCAGAATGCAATCAGTGACAGATATGATAAAAGAGCTGGAATGGGACTCATTGGAAGACAGAAGGAGAGTGAAGAGGGTCATGGGAGTGTACAAGGCGTATTGGTGATGAGGCATGGAAATATATTGGTGTAAGAATTGGAAGTAATGCATGGAAGAGAAAAGATGACCATGACCACAAGCTGGCACTCGATTACAGGCACAAGGGTGTAGGAAGATTCTCTTTTTTAGGTAAGGGTGTCCGGGATTAGAATAAGTTACCAAGAGAAATAATGAATATTTTTCCAAAAACGTTGAAAGAATTTTAAGTTAAAATTATGAAGTGCAGGCTGAAATTCAAGCGAATAAGGAAGCAGCATAAGCAGAACAGACTGGAAGTGAAAAACTGAAACAATCTGGCAAAAGAGAAAAATTTGCAGAAATGGTAGACATAGGTCTAAGAAGTAACTGTGAAAGGAGCTCAACCGAGGACGAATAGAATGCATTAAAGACCGAAATAATGAAAGCTGGTAAAGAAACATTAGGCTTTAGGGAACATGCTGCCCGAAAACCTTGGATCACAGAAGAAATTTTGGAGCTGATGGATCAGAGGAGAAGATACAAAAATGCTCAGGATGAAGAAGGAAGAGAGCATTACAGCCAATTTAGAAATCAAATAAATAGGAAATGCAAAATAGCAGAAGAAAAATGGCTACAAGTAGTGTGAAGAAGTAGAAAAGGAAATGGTTGTAGGAAAAGTAGATGTTGCATATAGAAAGATCAAACAGAATTTTGGAGAAATGAAGAAAAGGGGTATGAACATTAAAACTGCTGATGGAAAACCTCTTTTAAGCTCAGAAGATAGAGCTAACCGATGGAAGGAATACATTGAGAAACTGTATCATGGGGATGACTTGAACAATAGCGTAATGGAAAAGGAAGGTGATGTCGACATTGATGACTTAGGAGATCCTGTTTTGAGGACAGAATTTAATAAAGCTCTGAATGACTTGAAAGCAAATAAGGCAGTTGGAATTGATAGAGATCCCTGCAGAACTTCTTAAATCTCTAGGAAAAGAAGGAATTGAAAGATTATTCAAGCTAATATCAAAAAGTTATGAAACAGGCGACAACTGATTTTAATAAAAATATCATCTTCACACTTCCAAAGAAAGCACAAGCCGACAAATGTGAGAATTATCGCACCATTAGTCTAACATCACATGCTTCAAAATTACTGACCAGAATAATATACAGAAGGATGGAAAGGGCAGTAGAAGTGATAGTAGGTGAAGATCAGTTTGGGTTTAGGAAAAATCGCGGTACAAGGGAAGAAATTCTGTCTTTAAGATTAATACTTGAAGGGCGGATCAAGAAAAACAAAGATACTTTTATGGCATTTGTTGATTTAGAAAAAGCTTTTGATAATGTTAGGTGGGACAAGATGTTCAAAATTTTAAAGAAGTAGTGGTCTAAAGTATCGAGACAGAAGAATACTCTATAAACTATATAAGAATCAAGTAGCGGTAATAAAAGTAGAGAATCATGAGAGACATGCATCAGTTAAGAAGGGTGTGAGACAAGGTTGTAGTCTATCCCCGTTAATATTCAACTTGTATGTAGAAGAAGCAATGAAGAAAGAAAAATTTCCATGTGGCATAAGAAAAAATCAGTATGCTACGATTTGCTGATGACATTGTCTTGTTAGCTGAGAGGGCTGAGGATATTGAGAAGTTATTGAATGGCATGAACAAAATACTGAAGGAAGATTTTGGACTGAATATAAATCAAAGTAAGACAAAAGTGATGAAATGTAGCAGAGATGATACCAATACTAGCAGATTAAATATAAAAATAGGATCGGATGCAATAGGAGAAGTAAGTGAGTTCTGTTACTTGGGAAGCAAAATTACAACCGATGGCCGAAGCAGGAATGATGTTAAAAGCAGAATAGCACTAGGAAAAAGAGCCTTCATGAAAAAGAGACGCCAGGCCATTTTGCACCATTCCATTTAGACTCGGTCCAAACCAGGGGGTCACACACGACAGAGCCGCGCCAGTGCGTGCCTACAACTTCGCCAGTCCCGCTCTGGCAGTGTAGAGGCTAGCACGCTGGCCCGGCATTTTAAGGGTCACCCGTTCTAGTCCGCCCTGGGGCTTGGTTGCTTTTATTTTAGTGTTGTTTTGTCTTCAAAAATGAGTCCCAAAATTACATGAAAGAAGCCTGATACAATATTTAGTACAATATAAACTGGAGCTGGCTAAATTATCGCACAGACTAAAGGCCTTTTTTTCGCTAGGTTATGGAAAGTTTTTTTTAAAATCAGCAGTCATTTAAAACTATTTTTTCGCTTTTAATTTCATTTTACAGGGAAAAAATTAAATGCTTCTTAAATTAATTCTGAAAAACAATTGTCTTAAACGATGAAAATTAGTAAGAAAGTATAAAATACAAAATACGGTGGTGTAAGTCAAATTAACATAATGCAAAAAAATACTGTAGTAAATTCTGGAAGATAGATGTTGTATTATATTCATTTTAGCGATGTCACCTGGAATCAAATTTAACACCAAGGTTAAAATTGAATAAAGTCTATAAAATGGTTACATTTTACTGTTGACAAAAATGACTGTAACTAGTGTTTATTAAAAAACCTAACGAACACACTAGGGTGTGTATTTATAACCAAAACTGATATATAGTGAGATTGCGTAATGTATCTTGAGTTGTAAGAAAGAAAGATCTTGAATTGTTTCTTTAGAATCAATTATGTCTTTAGAAATCCCATTCGGAAGTGCTCTAAAAGTTAGCATGTAGGATACGTTTACACAATGAGCACGCAGGATGTGTGTACAAACACAATGATTTAAGCCTGACTTATACCACTTTGCTGATAAACAAAGCACGTATTTCGTTCATCAGTTGAATTTTCAGTTTCTCCTGTTGGAAGCTGAATGAAAATCTGACTTGCTTCATATTTTTTACTAACAGATTGAGAGATTGATTTATCTACATATGGTTTCGGTGTCTTTTTTTTATTGAAAATGTGACTGACCTAAATGATTGTGACTTAAACCCTTCCAAATCGAATCTATCTCCGTGAGATAAAAACTTCGTAATTTTTAATTGAAGACGCGGCCAAAGCTCATATTTTCGATCTTTCAGAATTGTTTTTGGCGTTGTACTAATTCGCTATTAATACTGATTTATTTTAAAAAAATCTCTGTGTACAAGAATGGAAGGACTAGGGTGAAAACGACAAACAGATGAAATTCTATGAATTTATTAGCCGTTCTGAACTAACTATTGGGTTTAATTTATAGATATAATATAACTATAAACGGGAAAGTCTGCACATATGAGATATTCTTTAAAAAATTAGTTCGGGTACTATTAACGCGCTACAGGAAAGAAATGAGCTGTATTTTTTTTATTTGTGTCTGTCTGAAAATTATGAACAGGAATAAAGAAAAAAAATATTTGTCAAATTTTGACCGGGTTTCGCTTAATGTACAGTCCGTGCTCCCGCGAGTAAAATAAGGCAAGTTTCATTTTGATGTGAAGTCGGAAAGCTGAGATATTTAAGACAAAAGTGTCTACAAATTAGTGTCCACTTTTCGTTTGCACGGGTTATCCCACTTCAGTCGTGGTGGGGATAGTCTACCAGACGCTCGGCTACCTGGCTCGACGCGGTGGATTTTGGACTCGCCAAAAATCCAGCAGGGCCTTCCGAGCCACGCAAGTCCGTCCGCGCTGCCCCACACACGACGAGTTTTGGATCGGCGCGAGGACATTTGGCCTGTTGGCTCGTCCGTGTGTGGCGGCCTTAATTTACTGAACCATTATTAAAGAGAGGAATTAATTGTTAAGTTAGAGTATGAAATGTAGCTTCAGTTTCGAAAAAGTACTTCCGACTGCTTAGCTCTAGGCAACACCAATGCGCTGCATTGAAACAACAAAAGGGTAATTCTACAAATGGCGGGGAAAGAATCTTGTGATGCAGTTGTTAAGTTTGGGCACATGACATAACCTTTCAGCTTACACTGTACTGGCACGGCGTTTTTTTTTTTTTTTTTTTTTGCTCCAACACATTATTGACAAAATTTCGATTAATATCACAATCGTCTCAGTCATCTCTATTTGATGTAACCACAAGGTAAGGGAGAAAGTCCACAGTGGCACATAGAATTTTAATCAAAGAGCACTGATGACCTGTTTATCCATTCGGAGGAAACATTGCCGCAGGTAGGGTCAGGTTAAGGGCAAATGAAAATTCTAGCTTAGACCGGCGTCCCAACAAGAAATCACTAGATGACTAACAGGACTCCTTACGAATGATGTCAGTAAAATACAGAGCAGCGACTGACTAAGTTGAAATTGTAATCTATTCAATGTATTGCAAGCGACAAAACTGCATCATCAAGTATCAACTTATTTAATAACACACACTTGTTATGATTGCAAGTTCGGACCTGGTTGCCAACCAATTAGTTCAGAAAACGTTAAGTGTTTTCTAAATGATAGATCAGAAGCAGTTGCAAAGTAATACCACTTTTTAAATACCTTGAAAGTTCAACCATGATCAATATGACTGTGAATTTTATCGGAACCTCGTATTTCCGAGATGCAGGTTCCTGCGTTTGTTAATGTCATCTCCGGTTCGTTAATTATCTCGACCACAAGCCGTTGTTATACGCGAGATCACACACACACTTCACTATAATAAAGATGCTGTTTTTCCTTGTTATCACCGCCTACATTTGATAATTGGAAGTGGGCTCAAAGCAACATCTAACAACTCAGATAGTACTGATTACCCCATTCTAATCAAGTGTAGATCATGTCTGGTGAAATCCTGTCTACCAACGGTGCCCACAGGCACAAGCTTCGTGACAGACCGCATGTCTTTCTCCTGCAGTGTCCCCGTTTCCACATTTATCCGTCTCGCAGCTGACTTATCATGGCAACTCAGGACCTGCACGATGAGTTCTGTCGGTGTGCTGCGACTCTTTTATCAACTTCTTCAGATCACTCTCAGTAATATAAATTGCATTTATGTCAATACTATTGCCTGCACAGCCCACCGTGACTACCTTATCGTTATCAGTGAAGTTCCTACAGAGAGATTCTATTTCCTCTATTAGTGGATTAAGCATTTTACTAGGTTTTTATACACTAGCGACCTCATGGTTGGTTAGTGAGTAACTAATCTTGTAAAAGTGGGCCTACCCCTATCCCATGGCTATCTAGCAGCAGGACATTTTCTTCCTACGTTTTCATTTTACATTACGCTTTCGTTTAATTAAAGCCAGCTACTCTCTACTTTCTTCTACATCTGTATGAGGCATTTTCCTCTGCTATGTTCAAAAAAAAAATTGTGTAAATGGTTGTGAATTTTCAGCAATTTTTGCGCTAGTTTCAAATAAGGTTTTTTTTAAAAATATTTACTCGGTCTATCATACAGTGAATTACTGGAATTTCAGTTTTTTTTTAAAAGATACTTGTACAACACTACAATTTTAAGAAACAACTGAGTAGTTCATATAATTAAAAATGTATACTTAGCTTTTTCTCCTAAATATTTACAATGATCATATGTGACACAATATTCATAATGCATATACCTGAAACAAGGCTGTGTATATATTTTTATATCTTTCTTTTGTATGAACTGCGTTACTTGCCTCTAATAGTGCTCCAAGAATAATCTGCTTGCATGAAAAGCATCTACTTTCCTTCATGCCACTTTCACATAATATGTGTATGTGCTTACGAAACTTTTCACCACGTTTAATGGATTCACTACTGGTAAGCAATCCGGATGCAAGTCACAGAAAGTGAACTTTTAAGAGCAATTTTAAACCCCAAATGTAGATACACATTCAACATCTAAATCATCAATTCATTTTAGTTTTGAGGTATATTTCTTCCCAGCAATTTTTTAAAACTTTTTTCAAACATGTCAAAGTTTGTTTTTCTTTGATTGTCAGAAATGTTTCAAACTCTGAATCTTTCTGAAGTTCTAAAATCTAAGGTCCAACAAAACACCTTCGCTATAAACCATCATTTACAAAATTTAATTCCTAACTCGCCACACTGTTAGGAACAACTAAACTAAAAGTACGTCCTTACAATAATGTTATGAACATACCCCTTACCGCTTACATCCTCACTTAACTGTTTCATACATTCTTATATTGGTCTTCATTTACAGATTTTTCGACTATTCACTTCAATAAAAAATTAATTATGCCCACATGTCACAAAATGTGCTGCACCATCCTCGTGTCTTACTTCTGTGAGACTCTGCCACAAACCTTTATCCTCGCCTATTGTTTTCAAAACACGTTTATTTCCTGTCATTATTTGCCCACTTATTTTTCCGCGTCTTTCGATAGCACCATCAGTTTTTCTTCTTTCTAGTATTACTAAAGTTCATGTTTCACTACCATATAGTGCAGTGATCCAAATATACAGGTTTTGAATCAAGCCCTTCTTTTTGAGTACTAGATTAATATTTAACACTTTGAAATACAAAAAGAAACACTAATGTTTTTAATGATTGTGATGTGAAGAAGGAATTTTTGGTTGAAACTAAGAAGTATAAATAGCTTGGTATGTAATTTGACAATAAGCTCTATTATGCCGGACACACTGGCCAGTGGTCGCCTGCATTTACTAAGGAAGGAGGGGAGTGGCTGTACTACGGAATCGAGAGAACTGAGTCTCAGAACTTTGATCAGGCCGTTGCTTGTGTATGGTGTGGTAGTATGCGATCCGCATTATGAGTATCAAATACAAAGTATGTGCAAAGGAGAAGGATAACTAGATTTGCTTGTGTAACATTTAGTAATTGGATTGATAGATGAGCTGGATTGGAGGTCATTGGAAGATAGGAGGTGGGGGAAGATAGTGCTGAGAGTGTATAACTCACATTGCTGACGAGACCTGCAGGCATTTTGGAAGAAGAATTAGCAATAGTATCTGCAAGGGAAAATATAATAATAATAAAAAAAAATGTCTCTTGGTTTCAGGCTTGAGAGAGTAGTAATATTTTCTTCGAAGGTAAGGAAATAAGAGACTGTGGTAAATTACGGTAGGATATTGTGAACGATTTAACTCAAAAAATTGGAATAGTTTAAATTAAAATTTCGTGTAATACAGAAGTAGGTGTGTAAGGAAATTGCCACTGTAGCAAATACTCCATTGCAATTAATATAGTGAATGTTCATTATTACTCGATGTATCCCAAAAGATATCATCGGAGGGAGATAAATTATTAAAATGACTCAATAATAATAAAAACTTATTTAAAAAATCTTGAAACGTAAAATTATATTGATATCTCGGACAAAAAAAACTTTTCTACTATTATAGTTCTATGGGAATACTATCAGATAAAAATACAGTAAAAAATTAGTAAATTAAAGATGCATTCACTTATTCAGCTAGTGCTAACCAGTGTTTTAAGTTTTCATGAGTGGTCACGTGCTGAATTAACGTGTGCAGGAGGCAGCCGTTTCCACTTAACTTGCTCTCACTTCAGACGTATCTGCCAATCGAGTACCACTTGATTTGATTACTGAGTTGCGCAGAATCTGATTAGCTACTGCCGAGATTTATTGTTTGTCATCCTTCGAGTATTGCTTGTTTTGTTGAAGGTTCAAGAAAGCTCAGATAAAATCAGCATTCCCCCAGTTACGAGTGCCTTTCCCTGATTTACAGTTTTAAATTTTTCATTTCTGTATTCTCCCAGTTACGAGTGCCTTAAACCTTTCCCTGATTTACAGTTTTAAATTTTTTATTTCAGTATGCTCCCAGTTACGAGTACCTTTCTCTCATTTATAGTTTTGAATTTTTCATTATTATAGAATCCTTTAATTCTGCTTTGCTCACCGAACAGACTCTTGGAGTAATAATTTTCTTTTTATTCAAACTAGCTTAAAACAATTTCTGCCTTATCTGTAGGAAACGGTGGTCATGGTAAAGTGCCTGCTTGTTGTACATTTTTACCTTCCAATTTTGCGAGAGATCGGATCAGTTTCGCCCTCGTGCACGAGCAGTTTCAATTAAATGTTTCTATCCTCTTACATTTTCAATTTTCCAGTTCAATAATAAAAAAAATGTAACACTCAAATGATAAACGATGGCTTTTACTTACCACTTGTCACATTACAGTAGGCTTGCCCTCTTCAGTAATTAGCTTATTTTAATTATTATATTTATTCTATGCCGAGTATCGAATGCTGTGTGCATCGGTGACTGGCGAGACTGACAATCGATTAGTAGAGCAGAGAGTGTGGGGTCGTGCAGCGAACGCGTGTGTATCGTGCCTCTGGTTATTGTGAAAGTGATTGAAAGAATTGTTTTTACACTCTGAAGAACCTGCATCTTCGGATTATTTGTCACTACTAGTAATTTACTTGTGTGTGTGTTTATTATTATTTTTCCATTGGTGGCCGGGTGCATTTGCGCAGCACAAAACTCTGAATAAATCTTTGGCTTGTGTTCTACATACACGTGGGTTTATTTGAAGAAACTTTTGGTTATATTTGTTTTGATTTGTACCCTAGTCAGCCAATGGTGGCGGCCGAGATTAATTAATTAACGAAGTCTGATGGACGTTACCTTAGGTGGTCAAAACTAATTATAAAGGGGACTAATTTGTGAGTCGGAAAGAATTATTATCAATCACGTACTTTCAATATGTTCTCCGACACACTGCTATCCACTATAATGTCAGAGGTATATGAGAAATATAAAATTGTGTCCCCTTTTGAGCCAAATATTTACTTATAATTTGTAGATCTCATGTCTGAACCTGGTAAGAACATTTTCCACAAACCAAGTTTATCAGTTTAAATCGATTAAGTGACGTGTAACGCAATCCTTGTGTTCTTATGACAGGTTAACGACAGTTCATAACTTTCTTTCCTCCCTTGGAATTTTTACGTTGCTTAAAGATATATGAATGCTCTAAATTTTTAAAGATAAACAAATTTAGCTCTAACTAAACAAGATTCCCAACAGCTAGTTCAGATACAAACTTATCGTACGGTCTGCATTAGTATTCGATAAAGTTTCTAGGGATCTGAATTAGAAGTATTATTACGCTAATAGATTAAAAAAGATGATCGAAACTGTTTTGTGGAACCAATAACACATTTAAATTTCCGATATTGAGGTGAGCAGCTTGTATTCCCTCTTGTTAAGAATTATATTACTTTTTAATTAAGTTATTTTATCAATAAAAATATCATTAATTACTAAAATTTCTGATCTGGGGAATTGGAATGCTACTTAATATGTTGGCAACACCACTGTACCTCCGTTTGACATTAATATTTAATACTAAATTACGTTCATATACAATTAAACAAGCATCTCGAAATACAATAGATTCAATTTATATCAGTTCAGGTTTTTTTATATGTCCGTTCATTGATGCCCAGCGGAGCGATGAGAGTCTCTAGGGGGATTTATCGATATGACAAAGATTTGCAGTGATCATCAACATCTCTGTAGAGTTACCATTTCGTAGAAGGCGCCGAGTCTGCTTCCCGCAGTAGTCCCAGGCGTTGATCCATCTGCTTGCCGTCAGATAGCGTTGTCCAGTCCGATGACGATATGTAACATAATAGAATCACCACAGACGGTACCAACGTTAGTTGCCGCACATAATGTTCTGTTCTGCCGTCTGGCCACGCGCTCAACCACACAGCTGGTAATCCACTGTCCACTCTCCCCTCACCCCAGCGGCCACGCTTTTGTTCCTGGGCTACCTGCCTCAAGGTCGCATACCACAGAAGAGTCGGACAGCACCGTGCCTTTTGTTTGTACCATTCACCTGAGTGAACTAGGAGTCCAGCATATCGCAAATATTTGAATGTAGTGTAGTGGTACACTACAATATGCACAAGATCAGTCGAGACAGCACCACTCCTCTGATCCAGGTAAATGAGGTTGTTCTGGCTTCCTGAAGTAGGTACGTGACTACTGCTTGGACTGGACTTGATACAGCTTCTCAATAGACTCTCTCCACACCACTCATCATCCAACCTCTAATCAGACATATCTACTAATACCTGATAAAAGGAAGCCTCAGGCCTCCTCGAAGAGAAACTTTAACCAGCACGCGAGGAAGCTGTTACGTTTCCCGTTAATAGGTAACTAAAATAATTTTCTTTTCCTGTGTATCTTCCAATTTCAGATAAGAATCGGAAATGCCAAGTGCATACGAGAATAAATAAAATTCAACAGCAGTTGTGTTGGCTTAATTATTAAATAATAATTTTATAAGCAACTGCAGAAAAATTACTTCCAATAATTACGTATTATTACCAAAGAAATCGTTTGCAGATATAGGCTGAGGCGATAAGAACCCGTAAATCCTATTAAAAAGTTAAGGATCTCTGTTTAATGCTAATTATGAATTAAATCTTTAAATTCCGTGACAGTGCTGTAAAACAACATTTGCGACATACCTTTGAGTTTGGGTTTTATTGTAATTAAATGAGCTAATTTCTGAAGCTGCGTAAGTTAGGTGATAGTAATCATTGTATGTTAGGCCATCTTCATTATGTCAATACCGACAGGAGAGTACCGGTATTCATTTGGATTTTGAGATAAGATTATCAAAACCATCAAAAATGTGTCCACAATTAGATCTATAAACAGACACTGTTAAAAACGGATTAATATTTTAATAGTTATCTCGAGTTCATAATTAGTTACCATTGGCTTCAGTTGAGGGGGGAAGGGGCTGATAGCTCCTTCTATGGAAAGTGTTAAAAATAAAACTAAGGTTTCTCACAAGTTACCATAAAAATTTTTAGAGTACAAGAACTCACGAGGAACACTAACAATTGATTACTGAAAGAAGTTACAATTACATTTTTTTATTTTTTTATTTTTGTACAAATTTGTCCAATATTAATCCTACAATCTGTCAAAACCACTTACTGAAAACAGTATCAGTAGATGTCACAGGTAAAGAACCGTTAAATTCGAAATACAGTTCTTTACTTTACTGTCTTATTCCAGGAAAGTAGTAACTAAGTTTTGTAAGGAAGAATTTTACTGAAAAAGAGGCACACTAAAAATAGTATAGAAATAATTAATTCATTACAAATTTCGTTGCTGCTGTAGAGCATGGAATATGTGTACCCTCTCCGACAGTAATAGATAACAAATTGGTTTTATTTTATTAAACGCGTAAGTCCAAGAACGACACGAATAAAGTTCACAAACTGTTTTACTCTTAATGTTTACGTGTTCTGTGCCCAATACATTAACTTATTTTCATAATGAGCTTTAATAATGCAAACTTTGACCATTTACATTATTTGCATGATATAGTTTGATTTATTTCGATTTTATATATGTCTACCTATTTGCGGCTCTGTGGGACATGAGAACATAATATAATTAACATATAATTTTAAAGTCACATCGCGTCGCTTGGTGACTCAACTACAACATGTTGGAATTTAGCAGTGTTTCGTATGTTGTACACTACATTTATTCAGCCTATATTAAATAAAACTTCTGTAATCATAAAAGTGGCAAATTTATTGGAAATGAATGTCAGAAGTTGTGATTTGCCTTTTACATTAACAGTACCAAGAGATAGAGTAATCTTCGTGAGGCATAATGTAGAATCCAACTGGTCACTTAACTTACCTGCTCATATTTGTTTGTACTATAGCTCCAAACTAGGTGGATTGTAATTGTTGCCAGCATCAACGCTTAATGTGTTTTTAAAAATATTATTTGGAGAAAATGAGAGCAATTCCTTGTTACTTATAAAATAAATCGATATCTGTCATCGCTTGTTCTTAAAAACTAATAACTACTACTACCTCCAAATCCCAATAATAAAACAAAGCAGTGTTCTATAAAAGGCCAACATTTTGAATACTTAGGCCATTGTCCTTAGCTGCTATACTAATGGTGGATCTTCTTAGTCTAGTGTAGCTAACAAATGAAAAGACTTTGTTATGGCATATGCGTTTCGGTTTATTAGACCATCATCAGTGATATGTAACAGTTCCACACATTTATGTAATATACAAAAACTATAAGTAAAATAAGCTAAAAATAACAGTTAATACCCAATTTATTCCCTCATTTAGTTATCCATTATGCTAAACATCAAAACTTGTACTTAACTTGTTCTAGGGCACTGATGATGGTCTAATAAACCGAAACGCATATACCATAACAAAGTTTTTCATTTGTTAGCTGCAATAGACGGATAAGAAAACCCAGCATCAAAAGCCAAGTCAAAATTTCTTTAACTATGTTATGACCCGCTCGTATATTGTCTTTTTGTCAGATACGACTATCCGATAAACATCTACAGCATTTTTTTTTGTTTTTTTTTTTTTTTTGTTTTTTTTTTGTTTTGTTTAAAGTAAAAACTTCTATAGTCGCGTTACGCGATGTCTGGGTAGGGGTAAGAAGCAACCTATTGCGCGCGTCAGCACCACGGCCATCTGTTGCGCGTATGGTATGCGCGGAGGACGCTTTTCGCAAAATCTTTATACAAACACACAGTTTTTATCCGATTTTAATAGTAGTTAGCACACGTATACTTCAAAACAAGGCGGTCTGGTAGCTCAGCGGTGAAGGCGCTTGTATCCTAAAGTTCTCTTTCCGGGTCGCGGGTTTTAATCCCGCGGATGAGTAGACATTTTTAGGATTATATGAGCTATGCCGGGACCTTCGTGGTCCTGACTCCACGTTGATCTGCAGGCCCCTGAAGTAAGGAAATAGCCTTCTTTCCTCTGACACAAAGCTTGGTACATTTCCTTTGGGAAGATTCAACGAAGCGTCGGGTTGGGAAGTAAGTTAGATTTTTAGTTTTTGAAGTGAAAACTTCTTTATGCGCGCTGGGCGATTTTTTAATGAGTCATATCTTATGAATTCGCATTACCGACATGCTAATGTTAATGGTATATCTGTAGCGATCTGGTGGCTCAGTGGTTTAGGTGTCTGACTGGCGAACGAAAGGTTCCCGCCTCGAATCTCTGTCTCAGCGCTGATTTTCACAGACCAGTATCCCGACCTTCACACATGGCAAAGCTTGTTGTGTAATGTGAAGTGGTTCGGATTCCACGTTATACTGTAGGTCCTCTGTACGTGGTAGCACTACCGATTTAGGTTAAGGCGGCTAAGACAGGGGCGGAAACCGCAGCCAGTAGAAACCCTGTCACCAGGTCATTACATCCGTACGGAATTATTATTATTTAATATATCTGTAGCTATAAGTATGACGTGTTTCCCTTATGGTATTAATAGTTTTAAGTTTTCAGTTTTGTCGGTAATTACTGCCATGTTTTTTGTACACTAATTCCGGAGCGATTTCGAAAAGAGATTTAGCGTTTTGTTACATTTGGTTTCATTGACTCATTATAGAACTTAGTTCGTTAAGATGTGATTGAAATACATCTCTGCATTCAAGAAGTACCCGCAGATATGTATATATACCTATATTATAGGTAAGTCTTCTATAAACCGCAACGGCTTATTTTGTTGATTCAGTTATATTATTTTGAACACTGCACAAACGGATACCCCACGGACAGTAGTTTACTGAATTCATGTAAAAAAAATAAAATAAAAGTTGAACTCAGTCATGCGGTTTAACTATCAACATGAATTTCCGGTATGGCTGTGGGTGATTAAATTTTGGTGCCGATGCACGATAGATGGTAAAGTAACTGTTACACTCTCAGGACTACATAAATGCGAAGGAACGCTCCTAGTGTTAGGCTGCAGTCATAAATTGTTGCTGTTCGGATAGGTGGTGCCAGTCCAACGTCGGTCCAGGAAAGGTTCAAACTGATCAAAATTGGTCTCTGAAAATAACTAGGTGTGATGTATGGCTCTCTCCATGGATTAATGCCATCCTGCGGAGTTTTACTATAACAAACCTAATTTTCAAATTAGATTAACAAACCGTAATTTTTGATTGATTCGTGTTGAATGATTGTTCAAAGGATTTGCCATGACGCTTTCAGCAGTTATTCTCATTTATCATCTCCACTTTCTCCGTCACAGTGCCATCACAACATACGGTTTCTCTTCCTAGGGGTATTAGACATTATCCTATGACAAGTATCGAGCAGATTTCTCATGGATATCGTCTCATGGTACAGACTGTTTTACCTATATGTTTCTTTCAATCATTGCAAATTTGCTTCATTGAATTGACTGAAATTTTGAGACGGTAATATATTCCTTTTTTCATTCGTAGAGAAAAAAAATAAGCAGAATCAATTCATCAGTGTGTTCTTCTAGGAGACGGCATAACTTTTTTACTATTGCCCATACTTAATAGTGTAACAGTGGATTAATTATTGGTTTGAATTTACTCGTAACTATCAACATCGATAAAAGCTTTGTGGTTTTTTTCGTACCAGAAGACTGAGATCGATATCATCGTTTGCAGTTTTTATCCTCTCTGAGTAGTTTAGTCGTGTGAGTTCGCATAATTTATCTGAGTACGAAATTCACCGATTTTTTAAGTATGAACACTAATTTCTAATAATAATTGGCTACTTTGGTCAACGTTTCCATAACGCTAACGTCACGTTCCCGTCCTTTTTTACCTGAATAACTGTGACCAGAGATGTTACTACAAAAAAGTGATTGTGAGCAATTGTATTTAGTTAAGCAGCCGAGAGAAATGATTTGCCTGAACACTGAAAGAAAAATATTCTCTTTTTTCTTTCTTTTTTATGGTTTTACGCCTCTATGAGGTCATTAGAGGCTGGAAGGGACTGGGGGCAGGGGACTGGAAGGAATTTAGCCATCTCGACATTCTTTCTGGAGACCATGGAAAACCTCAATCTGGATTGCCGGATGGGGATTCCAACACGCTTCCTCCCGAATACGAAGAAAAATATGGTTTGGGTTTCAAATAACACATGAGTTATTAGTTTTGTTTATTTGTATTCGTTCGGTCCAGAGGTTTTCGTTATACGCTTTGTCCATAGATATATAAGATAAAAGCTTTAATTTCCGAACATCAACACTAGCGGAGCTTTTGATTAAGTTTGAAATTTAGTCTGACCCAAATTGACAACAACCTTTTGTTGTCATAGCAGAGGGCATGAGTAATTCGAGTTTTTTTAACTATTTTGTTTTCATACGGTTTTGGGAGACATTATATTAATCTCCTCCAAACAAATGTTAACTTCTCCTTCACGTGGTGCACCCCGTTTGTACCGACGAGGCTCTGGTGACTGAAGTCATCCAATAATGCATGGCTACGGCCTCTTGAAAGGAGGGCGGAAGAGTGATCCATTGTAATCTCTTGCTTCCTAGAAACGATACCTAAAGGCGAATAAATCAGGATTGATTAACGGCAAGTTGATGCGGAAGGCACTGGGAAGCCACTGCATTCAAAAACCTAAGGGTATCTCGAGACAATGTAATACTTTCAAATTACATATAGAATGATTGCATCTTCCTGGATAATATATTCTGGAGGTAAAATAGTCCTCCAATCGAATCTGTGGTTAGGGAATGCTCAGGGAGGAGTCATCAGAATGGATAGAAACATTCTATAAGTCGGAGCGTGGAATGTTAGGAGTCTAGTTTAGAAAACGTAAAAAGTGATGGAACGACTTAAGATAGATGTCGCGTAGATTAGTGATAATGAGTGGAAGGATGCACAGGATCTCTGGTCTGGGGAATACAGAATAATTAGCGCACAAGCTATCAGTGGAGTTACAGGTGAGGTATTTGTAATGAACAAGAGAGTAGGGAAACAGGTAAATTATTATGAGCAGTTTAATGAAAAGATTATTTTGATCTTGGTTGAAACTATTCCTGTTGCAACAACGTTAGTACAAGGTACTGTATAACCCAATGTCACAGGAAGATTATGAAGAAATAGAAAAAATGTTTGATGAAATTGGAGAATTAATCCAATATGTGAAGGGGGGAGAAAAATTTAATAATCATGGATGACTGGAATGCGATAATGGGAGAAGGAAAAGAGGAGAACACTGTGGGAAGTTTTGGTGCAGGAGAAAGAAACGATTGAGGAAGCAGGTAGTTAGAATCAACACTCCGTTTAAGTATCATGCACGTAGGATATACACCCTCACACTTCCAGGGGATACAGGTAGATATCAGCTAGATTACATCACGGTCAAACAGAGATTCATAAATTAAGTTCTAGACTGTGTATTTGACGTGGGCTCTGAATACAATCTGATAGTCATGAAATTTAGCAAAGAAGCAACCCCCCTCTGAGTGAAGCGATGACTTTACAATTAATTATTTTATTATGTTAGCTGCCCAATATCTCAAACATTTCAGCAGATTACTCCGTAATCCATAAAATTTCTAAAGATTTTATATTTGTATTTTTAAAGCTTGTATAACACAACCCGATGATTAGCGACTTAATTACCTCTCAATGAGAAGGGACTGTTGTAGTAATATACTGGAAAGTTCACCTTTAAATTTCTGTAATGCTTATTGGAAAATATAAGGGAGCACTTAAATACTGATAAATGCAAACTCTACAAGTCTGAGGGGAAATCAAATATAATTAACTACTGTTTAAATTATGCTGTAGTGAGATCGTTCATAAACTTTGTTAGCTCTCATTGAGTAGACATAAAAAGAAACCAATGAATCTAGCTGATTAGAAAGACCTAGCAGATTAAAACTAACCCAACGGTCCATCCTTTTGTTTATCGTAAATAGTCCGATGGATGGCAAAGTACAAGTGTCTTGAAACTTATACACAAGTAAATCGGTCAGAAAATAATGAAATTAATGTTATATTCTACAAATACTTCACAATAATCATACGGTAACGAAATAAATAACGACCGCATTGCCAGAAAAATAATTCATATAAATTCCAAATAATGTAGTTGTCTGATAAACACTAATTTAATTACAAGGAACGGTACTACAGCTGTGGCTAGCCGAATTGGCTGGCGTCTTTGAATGCACCGTTGCCAAACCGTGCACTTAACAGTTAAATTCACCCGTTGTATTAATAGTTTATGCGTTGATGCTTGTACTAGGTAACACAGGACACTCAGCGTTGCCATTTTCTAGTGTTAGACAGAGATCGCTACGCGAGAATGTTCCCAAGTGCGGTAACAGCGCAATCGCAACCACTCTCCAGTTTCCCTGGCCACAGCTATAGCACAGGAGAAATGGTCATGTTACTTTAACAATTGGTATTGTGGTTCGGGAATTTAGTGTCGAATGAAAACCGTTTAAAAAGCTTGGCCAATTCAGCCTTGCTTCTTGACTGTCGTATCAGGCATTTAAAATTAAATGGTTGTTTATGCCTTTATATTTAGTTAGATTCGATATACTGTTGTTAATTCCACGCATTGTTCGGTAGCCTAGTCTTCGTTCGCTACATACTCGTAGCAGATCATCCACCATTAGTAGAATTCATCACACAGCATGCTGATAATTATCGTATTTGATGTTTCAAAGTGTCTGTGCTGGAAGTAAAGTCACGATTGGTATAGTTCCTTCAAGAATGGGCAAATTGTTACCAGAATGTATGTAATTTTAGTTCGATCTTACAGTGGTTACTGATTTGACAGACATCGCACAGGAAATCAGTTTTGTGTGAAACTCCATCCAGCATATCAGTCGTCATTTCTGCAACTGTGGCATCGATTCTGTTTGTAAGCTCAGTGAGATTAGGATGTAAATAGCTAACATACACTCTGTCTTCAGTGATAGCCCATAACGAGATCTGTAGAGCGAAGTGCAATCCAACTGAATCAGCACTGCCCATGCACCTAAATTTTAAGCGGTCATGAAAGAAATCCGAAACTACTAAACGGTATTGGGGTGGTACAGACACACGTTAGCAAAATACACAGCGAGCATGTTCCACACGATAAAAAATATCGACTTTTAACTGCGCGAACCGCGGCGCTTGAATTGGCTGAATATGGTATAAAATCCGATCTTTTTATCTGAACCTAAATTTCTGTATGTTTTCAAAATTTTAAAGTCTCTTTGAAGTAATCGTTATTAACTTTCCTTACAAGGCTAAAGCTATAAAAGGGCACTTTTTATGTAATGTTTCTCAGGCAGTTGTTGTATATAAGAATATGCATACGCCGAAGATATACTCGCTACCGTCGCCACATCTGTAAATCATCATGCAAGAGGTGCAAAACATTTTCACACAATGCTTTCATAGGATTTCGTGCTTTATTGCAGTTACCTACCTGCAATGTACGATTATACTGCAAATAACGTATTTGAACCAATCGATAACTCTCAGACGTCACGTAATCCCATTGCGAAATTCTGCCAAAGTATTTTTGTTATTGCACCGCTTCTGACTGAGGAAAGAATGTGGACTTCGAGTAGCATTATAATGTGCTGCAAGTTCTGATTCATGTCAATGTTTCACTCAAATAAATCATATACTGATTCATAATTGCAGTAATTATTTAATTCACGACATCTACAAATTTCCTTGTCGCTAATTGTCTCGTTTTGATTATATTTTGCAAATAGCTCATTTTATCACTCGACTATACATAGTCTAGTTCTATTCACTATACCACATTCTCATGATTCACTACTTTTCCGTAATAACACTATTCTTAGTTAAAAATGTGCACTAAATTTCAGTTTGCACTGTAGTTATAACTTTCGTACGTGTAGCTCTACTGGATTTATCGATTTTCATATTCATCATAGGCAAATTTTACAGGTATGAAATGATAGTAGTTAGTGGGAGACCTAATATACGAAAGTCATATGTCGGTACCTTTACGGATGCTTGTCCTATTTTTAGACAAACCAGCAAGCGTTGCTGCTTCATTACATCCAGTCAGCCTCCATGGCGTCGACAACGGCGGGTATGCACTGCAGCGAACCGAGCAGCCGTGCGGGATTGGACGCTACAGACAGTACGCAGCAAACTCGTTGCTGGGGTTTACCGCATCATATATTTTTTAGCAACACGTTCCCTTTATGGGCAAGAAAACATGAAGACAACAGGATCTCTAAACTATAATAACTTATTCAACAACATGTTGAGTTTTCTTGACTGGTGTGGAGATTTAAGAGTCCCGTGATGTAAAATGCCAACCAGAAGACATAACTTTTCAGCTTTTTGAACCATGGCACAGAAGGATGGTTTCGAAGCTTACCATTGAGGTTGCGGCACATTGCTGAACCGGAAGGACTTCGGACACCACATTACAGTCAATATAAGACGATAATGACGAATCACTTTGCGACATTGCTCAACGAAGAATGTAACAGTTAAACATCCATTTGTCAGAGTGTATGTGTAGGGTGTTTTGTAAGTATCTCTGGGATTTGGGGCACATATTTTCCAATACCTATGGCAGATACATCAGAAACGGCCACGTCTATAGTTGGGGAATTTTCTGATGTACCTTACAAATACTCGATATATGTACCTTTGGTGACGCGACATACATCAATCATGTGCTGACTATCCCGGCCTGCCGTTTCGTATTGGAGTGCACAGGAAGGCAGTTCTCTTAAACTTGGTGAAACACGCACGGACTACTTTGTCTGTAGGTGCTTTGGTTTGATATTACGCACGAAATTTCAGTTGGAACATCACAACTGATTCACATTTACTGAATTTCAAGACGGAGAACGATTTCCTTTCTCCACTGCACGCAATGTTGTTTTGGTTGCTAACTAAATGAGGCAATACGCCGAGGCGAATATTGTAAACTGAAACTTGGGCAGATCCTGTATCTACTGTAATAGCTACTTGTAACGGTACAATCGATAGATCGATCCTTACCGTAGAGCGGAGTATGAGTAGTGGAAGGGAAGATGGCGCGAGATGATATGGATGTGTAAGCGCGCGGACTAATAACTGGTTGTTCGATGAACTAATAAACTGTAAGTCAGCTACAGAAACTTTATTAAGAGTGACTACAGACTTAATGGCAGTGATAATTTCAGTGCAAAGTGGAGATAAGTAGGAACTGTGAGCAGTAAAGTGTGTTGCCATTGCATGTGTGTTAGTCGTGGCGATAATTAATGTCTTGTTCATTGCTTAAACGAGCCTGACAATCTTCAGATTTACGAAGCCCGATTAGCATTATTCATTTGGTGGTTTCTATGGTTTGTAGTAGTTTGAGAACATTTACGTAATAAATATGTGTGAACTGTATTCCGGAGTGATGTTTCATTTGCATGCTAGTAGCTCCGTTGAATGACTTTATTTCGGGTAATTTGCCCGTGGCGGCTGTGGTCAATTTCGAATCTGCAGTAGTTTTATAGCTGCTCAGAACTGAATGCAACTGATTGTTTAGTAAATCAATCTGAACAGACTTATTAATTTATTTATCAATATATACGCTAACCGCCATAAAACAATTACATGGCAAATAAGCGTTACATACTGTACAATAAATGTGCGAAGTCCGGGACAGAATTATGAATAAACCAGTGTATGTATTGGTTCAATGATAGTATTTCTTGAATTAATACTATCGGAATGGTAATAAAGCAAACATAATGAAAAATAAATAAATGAAATTTGTTTGAAATATTTATCTATTTGCATGATATTAAAATATCGCGTGTTGATGAATTTAAAGTTTCAAACTCTAAAAAACCGTTCATCTAATATTATAAATTATTTCTGCTACAGAACAAGAAATTTCTGGCTTGTAAAGTCTACTAAATATTAAACGGAACTACTCCTTGATAGTTTAAAAAAAAAAAAAAAAAAAAAAAAAAAAAAAAACATTCCGAAAGCCGGTGGTACTATTTTAATCTTCGTAGATCTTCAAACAGACGAAAGTTATGAAGGATAACAATGCGGATTCCCTGCATTCCCTGATTCTCTGACGACTCGAGTGCTCAAACAGCGTCACTTATCGGTAGCCGGGAGCAGCGTCCGCGTCAGCTAGTTTACTGCGCAGTATCTGGTACACAGCTTTCTCGACGAACGTAGGCTGTATACCGTTCTCAGTCTTTCATTGCCTTTCATCGTCTGATTTATTAAGGGTCATTGGGGAGGGATGCAGATTCTATCATGCTCTTTTCCGACAGTACAGATTTCAGATTTCTGCTCTCCTTTTTTTTTCTAAAGCACTCTAATAGGCAATCCTCGAATCCCTTCCAATTGCTTACACTCTGTCTTCATTACCGTTTCGTTATATTTCGGCTACTGATCACAAGTTCTAGACTAAACTGAAATGCTACGGTTTTATATGATCATTTCCAATTCCGTTCTCAGTTACCGCCAACTTCTCTGTTTGTATTGAGCTTGTAGGGCATATGTGCTCTGCTCACGTACCCAATATGTTCTAATTGTTTTTACAGTGTAAACTTTTTTGTTCTCATATCAGACTGCATATATGAATGATATTTTTACATAACTAATATAATAACTTTACATAACTAATGTAATCAAATACAATATGTAATGTGTGGTCGACGCATTCTCAATTGAAATATTTCTAGAACATTCGAGGAAAGCTCATGTATTCGATATCTCGTCTCTTTCCAGAAATAATTTTTTTTTTTTTTTTTTACTATAGATCACATATAAATCAAATTGTCAATTTTAATCTGACAGTGTGTCATGCTATTGGTTGGATATAAAGTAAAAATAGAGTATTTACGAGATGGAATAGTGGATCATTTTAAAGCAATGTAAAGAGCAGTAGCTACGGTGATGCAATTTCCTAGGACTACTTGTGGGACCTAGTCTTGAAACATTTATAGTTGTAAATCCCTTAATAAAGCAGCCCGGGAAGTATTTCACGTCGTTGGGCGACTGGATTATGCTCCGTCCCTCTCCTGGGGTTCGCTGGTTGCGTAGGTAACTAAGTTCTGAGGTGACTGCTCCTTCACTCCTTCAACAGCGCCGGCAGAATGGGCTGATAATACGACGTCATACTGGACTAACTAACGCAGTGGAGAGATTGTTGGTCTTCTTCAAGCTCTCTCTCTCTCGTCCAAGTCGCAACTTGGAATGTATGAAATTCTTCAAGCAAATTCGTGTAGGAACAAGCCTTGTATGCAGCCAGAAGGCGATTTGAAGATGGAATGGTTCCATCGCAGTCTGCCTCTGTTTGCTAATACAAGAAAATCGCAACTTTGTCATAAAGAGGAGGATTTAGTTGAAACAGTACATTAAAAAATAATGAAGTTTGTGATTGCTTCAAATGCGAAATAAATATTTATCTTGTTCATTTTCACCGAGCGGGGTGGTGTAACAGTTAGCGTTCTCGCCTCGCATTCGGGAGGACGGCGGTTCGAATCCCCGTCCGGGCATCCAGATTTGGGTTTTCCATGGTTTCCCAAATCACTCCAGGCAAATGCCGGGATGTTTCCTTCAAAAGGCCATGGCCAAATTCCTTCCCATTCCTTGCCCCCATCCTTGCCCCTCATCCTTTCCCGTCTCTAAAAGACTTCGATGTTAAAAAGAGACGTAAAAAAAAAAAAATGTTCATTTTACATCTTGCTGTTTTACTATTTCCAGATAAACATTATTTCAAATGTTGGGTTCACTTTCACTCTACCAGACAGTGCTATTAGTTAGAAAATTATAAATGGCTACCTAAACATTCTAGTAGCTGAGTACAGTTGGAACATCGCCGCAATAAATTTGGTAGTGCCTACAGAACACACAGCAGTTTTTTCTTTATTTCGTTGTTGAAGTTCAAAGCAACATATCACTTATTATTTGGTATCAATCCCTGCTTTTGTGCAGGTTAAATAGATCAAAACACCTTTTGAACTAAATCCTATCCAGCAGGGCTGTCCACAGTTTATTCTCACAAATCAATAGATATTTAACAAATATCAAAACTAAATAAACGTTTTAATTTACAAATAGATAAGAATACAACATTTGTATTAAAAATTGTGTATATTTTCCATCAAGCATCTCATCAATAATAGCATATATAATGCAATACATCACTTCTTAATTTTTACAAATGAAATTTTTTCAGGTACTGTTAATACATAAATTCTCCAAAAATTCTCTTCTGTTTTGGCTCCATTGATTTTACAGTCATTTAGGAAAATCAGTACTCTATAATGCCACAGAGATTCATTTATCTCGATCTAAAATATTTAACGTGCTTTGCACCTGGTGTGATTTCCTGCTTTCGTTCCACATTTTAGCAGAGCGCATTAAGAGGATAATACAAGCATGCACATGTTGGACATTGTTGACTATGTAAGTCCAGCATTGTATTAAAATTTTTATACCTCCTATTTTTACATAGCTCGTAATTTCCTATATAACCTTATTCAGTCTTACTCTTTCTCAATTCCGTGCTGATATTTCATTAATAGCGACCTAATAATTAATTTGATGTTTGTACGGGGGTTGGAACTTAAATAGTGGCAACACTTCTGTGGAGACACTATGCAATCGATTCAACAATTGTCGCCGATAGCACACGTTGTTGACATACCTACCTTACCTCTGAGCAAATGGACTCGCCCGTCCCACGTCCCCGGCGTGTGCACAATCAAGCGAAACGCAGTCACTTGTGAGCGAGCGGTCTAACGTAACGGTATCACTATGTTTTCGAAACAGGATCAACGGAGTTGGATCAAGATTGAATGTGCCAAAGGTCGTACAGCACGACAGTGTCACCAAGGTATTCAAGAGGCTTTCTTACGTCGTAACGTAACACTAGATGAGACATGGGCCACATCGTACTGAAACGCCAATCCAACGAATGGCGTCATTATGGGTCGCTGCGAAAGTCGAAAGTGCGTCAGAGCCCCAGTATGGTGAAAGTTATGGTGATTCTCGTGTACGACTATGATGGTGTTATCCTAACGCATTACGTTCCTCTACGGTAGACCGTCAATGCTCAGTATTACTGTTTGTTTTTGGAGCATCACCTACGACCAGCTTTGCGAAAGAAGCGGCAACACTTTCTGCACACCCCACCCATCATTTTGCACGACAATGCGCGGGCGCATACAGCACAAGCTGTGGCTGCTCTGTTCGGCCGATGGGACTGGGAAGTACTGTACCATCCACCATACTCCCCGGAATTAAGTCCTTGTGACTTTGATTTGATTCCGAAAATGAAGGAAACACTTCGGCAATTCGCTTCAGAACTGTTAGAGATTCGACCGCTCCATTCGCACCATCAACAGAACAGGCTTAGCTAACGGTATACTACACCCACATCGCTGGAAACGGGTTCTACACAACGCTGGTGACTACTTTGGAGGACAGTAACAGGTTTAAAGATGTAACGCTTTTGTATAGGTTGTGAATAAATAGTTGCCACTATTTAAGTTCCAACCCTCGTATATTCGGCAAATTTGAAGTAGCATTTAGAAACTTACTTGCACTTATATACTCCAGTGAAAGTAAATTCCTTCATAAAGTATGTTTCTTTTTTGTTGTTGTTATTAACAAACTCACCTCAGTTGGTAGCGAGATTATCTACGAACCGACTATAAATATTACAGCTCTTCCTCGAAAATGAAATTCCGGAACGGCTTTAAGTGCACAAGTATCCGATTATGAAATGTGCACCGAAGAAGTTTCTCCTGTGAAATAAAGCTTACTGTGCTTTTTGGAGACAACGCCAACTCTTATGTTTCCGAGTTCGTGAACAAGAGGACAAAGCTCTACCTTCCCTACATCAAACCTTAACCGTCAGGAAAATGATAAGCTTTATTAGAATTATTGACGGATGCGAATATGATAAATCCGAGCTACCCAACTCTTAGTGCTTGTCGCATCATGTTAGGGACCATGCACAAACTACGTCGCTCGGTCCAGGGGGGGGAGGGGTTAGCTGGAAGGCTACGCTAGGCTACGTGGGGAGACGGAGGGGGGGGGGGGGTCCGAGCCAGGCCACGTAGCTTTCCTTTCATAACATCTTTCACAGTTAAAATGAGGAACAACAGCTTGTGAATAATATTTATTTCCCTCAGTTAATTATCTCCGTATGTAATTTACAATAGTCTGACAAGAGAAAACCGTTCAAAATGTCTTCTGGAATCAAAAGGGGAAAAAGCAACGTGCCGCGAGGGGGGGGGGGCGTAGAGGCAAAAGCCCGTAGGGCTACGGGGGGGAGGGGGGTACACAGGAGCCAAACTGGAGCTACGTGGTTTATGCACGCTCCCTTACAAGTTCACCCCAGTGACGTAGGTAAAGTACCACTACAATATTCAGCTGCTTGTCCTTTGAATATTTTCCTCCGTTTGGGCATTGTTTTCATTTTGGTGGCCTCTCCTGATCGTAAGCAGGGTGTGACCTTCCCGCCATCCTCTTGTCCATCTCTTCGTTGATCTCAGCAAATGTCTTTCCCTTGGTCTCTGGCAGAAAGATGAAGGTGTATACGGTCCCCACGACGCTGAAGCCTGCGAACACCCAGAAGGCGTAATACGGACCTGCGTTGTCACACACCATCTGGAAGCTCTTCTGCAGGAAAAAGCCGTAGACAGAGATGACGATGCTGTTAATTGAGGTCGTGAGTCCCTTCACCGACACGTGGTATATTTCTCCTGCTACCGTAGTCAGAACGGTGCCAAAGCCCATCCAAAAACACACCTGCCAAACAGCAAGACAAAATTAGTTGGTTATAAAGCTGGTCCCATAAATAGAACCTAGTAAAAGTATCGCTTAAAACTAATAGCTTAAGTGTAATAAGTTGAGTTACAGATAACATTTATTTTTTCAAAAAGAGAGAGATTTAAATAGAAGTCATTCGTGCTGTGATGGAATGAATCTTCCTATAATTCGAGAAAGGATGAGAAATAGTTGATAAGATCATTGACGAATATCGTAGAAGAAAAAAAATAAAAAAGGAGTCAGTTATTTATAGCAAAAGGGG
Organism: Vandiemenella viatica; assembly: GCA_031002005.1. Classification (NCBI taxonomy): domain Eukaryota; kingdom Metazoa; phylum Arthropoda; class Insecta; order Orthoptera; family Morabidae; genus Vandiemenella; species Vandiemenella viatica. Next base: position 346,171,241 of record JARYHS010013630.1, read on the forward strand.
ATTATGTACATTGCAGTGATGGTCAAAATATACAATTAAACTACAATTTCAGGGAGGTGAATAAAAATATAACTAAGCTCTAGAAGCACTGAAGTTGTAATGTGGGATTTCTGTTCTAAGAACAATAAGTGATGGTCTCCGAAACAATAAAAGTAGAAAATTGTTCAGAAATATACTTCGGACACTCAATTTTAAAACAGGTCAATGATCCCGTGTTAAATACGTGCTTCAGTATTTAATTAATATTTAATTAAAAATGAAATGGAGCGCACGCTACACACCCATCTTCCCCCTTTCCTCTGCACTCACCTATATATATACCTAGCTCCCAAAATATATATGCAAGCTGTACTTAATACGCATTTTTTTTTTGAAAAAGCTTCCGGTTTTGGTTATGATATTGGTTCTTGGTATTGGTAGAGAAAGATGGAAAACAAAAAGGTAACAAATAATCTTAACAAATCAAGGTAATTGGCTTGTTTTTTTGTCATTAGTCTCTCGACCGGTTCGATACAATCCTCTTTCAATTCCTATCTTGTACTTACCTCTTGATCTCAACATACCGCTTACAACCTACACCTCAGTCATTTGCTTCATATATTCTAAGTTCTGTCTTCCTCTACGGTTCTTAATTCAGCTGTTACCTCTACTAACAAATTAACCAATTCGGTATTTTTTTAAATGTGACCCACCAACCAGTCTCTTCTTTCTGTAAGAACTTATCATAAGTTTTTCCTCACCCATAATTTCTTTCTTTATCTGACCACTTGATTTTCATCAGCTTTCTGTATCACTGAATTTCAGATGCATCAATTTTTCTTCTTTCTGGTATTCCTAATGTCCACGCTTCTCTAGCATAAATTGCTGTGCACCACACATTCCGAATTGTTGGCTCTTTCTTAGTCCTATACTAATATTTGAAACTAAAGAATTTCTCTTTATCAAGAAGGCTCTTTTCGCTATTGCTATTCTGCTTTTAACAACGGTGGCTAGTTATTAAGCTGTAAAATCTCTAGTTCCAGCTGGAAGTGGAACCAAGTACCTTTAGATCACCATGCAATTACCTCTGTTCTACCCGATTGCTATGATATTAAGGGAATAGTGTAAGAAATACGAATTTAAAAAGGTTACCTCACGGTTATGTTTGGAAATTTTCACCTAAGTTCTCACCTGACACAGTATGAGCGAGGCTAGAGGCACCCAGTCAAAATGCGAAGGAACTTCGCCGTTGATATAGTCGAAGTAAAAGTACGTTCCCTCGACGGCCATGCCTATTGCGCAGCCAAAGAATGTGTAAATCATGAGTGGCCGTCGACCGACCCTGTCGACCAGCAGGGCGCAAACTATCGTCATCAGCACCTGCACCACGCCCACGATGATGGAGCACACGTTCGAGTCTAGGCTGCTGCCACTCATCTCGAACACTGTGGTGGAGTACGCCATGATGGTAGTAGCGCCGCTCGACATTTGGAAAACGAGCAGACCAAGCACAAGTAAAAATGTCCTTCGGTGCACTCGCTGCTGGATCAGGTCCTTATACTTGCCCTTGGACTTTTCCTTCTGTTGGATTGACTTGTGCATCATCTCCAACTCCTCCTTGAGTTCTCCGCGGTCTTTAGCGCACCTCAGCCTGAGAAGGGCGTCGATCGCTTCCTGCTCCCTCCCGCGGACTAGCAGGAAGTAGGGAGACTCTGGCATCCAGAAGAAGGTGCAGAAGAAGACCACGGCCACCGAGGCCGAGATAGCAGAAGACACGGTGATAGAGGTGTACGGCCCCATGCAGTACATTGTGAGGGTGCCGACGGTGGAGAACACCGTGTGCACCACCATGAGCGAGCCCCGAATCTTGGCCTCGATCACCTCAGACAGGTACATGGGACCCACGGTGATAATGACACCACCGGCGATACTGGACACGATCCTAGCAGCCAGGAGCATTGCGAACGAGTTGGAGGTGGCGATGAGCAACCAGTGGATGAGCTGCGGGAAAGCAGTGAACAGCAGCAGCTTCTTCCGGCCGAATTTGTCGACGGCGTACGGCATGAAGAGGACCGGGAAGAGCGTCGTCAGCGTGCCGATTGATATGATCCAGGAACCCTGACTGTGCGTCAGCGGGATTGGAGAGTCCTCTCCTTCCAGTCTCGGGATCATCGGAGTCACCCACGCTCCCACCAAGCTGGTTGAGAAGTACGTCATCGACACTGTGGAACAAGAGATATATCTGTGCAGGTAGCTCCAATCAACCGAACGATATATCCACCCCTACATACCTTCCTTCATGAGTCTATAATTACATTTTAACGGTTATATCGAACAAGTTCCCTATGCCTCTTTATCAAGTTATGTGGTGAAATAAGCGAAACAGTCTGTCATATTCAATTCATTGATCTAAGCAAGTTTTATTATACGTATTCTTAGAATTACTTGGGTTCTGGAGTAAAAAACGTTAACAATCTAGAAAACTGAAACGGTATTTCCACCGTTTCATCGCTAGTGTGACTCGAGTTGCCTCTAGAGTGAATGAAGTAATTTTTTCAGTGGCAGTAAGTAATCTGACTTAAAAGAATATATCAGAACGAAACTTGTGATTAACCTTTGAACTTTATGCATTTTGGCATATGCGCTGGTAGAACGAAGCGAGCTGTTCGGCTCGCATTGATGGAGTTTTCATTTTCCGCTTTTTCCTTCTCTGTCAGCGAAGCCTATTTGTTTTCATCTGTCTGCGAAACTAGTAACTTGTGGTCTGTATAATAAGTGTATTTTTGTTTATAAAATGTCTAGTATTTGAGGCGGAAATTAGAACGATGTTAGCATTCGTTTAGTTTAGGTGATTCCGGGAAAAGCATCTGAAAATTGAATTCAGGTCGGCCGGTACACGTGGCGTGAGCTTGTTGTACCTTCCCGAACGAGTGTGGTGGGGCCGTAACAAGTAAATCCACACTGGGTAAAAGACTGTTTAATTTATTTATACAGTATATAAACCATATATATGAAATCCCTAATTCAGTCACAATGTTAAAACAATTTAAATACACCGTAACTGCGCATGTAGGGCTAACGTGGATATCTGTTTGCAAATAGCTGAACTTTTTCCGTATTTGTGAGGTTAAGAGAATTGTATCTATCTATACAAAGTTCAATACAACCACTTTGCTACGTAGGTTTTATGTTGATTGCAACGGAAACGTAGTAGTACGTACATAAAATCTCAATGTGCTGCATTTCATTAAAATGTGTATATTATTGTGAGGAATGTGATTTTTTGCGTTTTCTTAGACAGCTATGTAACTTATAAATACAGAAAGTACCCGGTATGATAACCCTTGACATAAGCTAGCACACTGTTCGTTAGTTTCTTAGTTTATGTTTGTTTATATAAAAGAAAATTAATATATTAGCTAGCACCATGGTTATATTATAAATCTAATTCATATAAGGTGAGTTGACATGAAGTTATGCCATTCTATACCAAAATAAAGCTAAACCTACGCTCTCCGCTAATATAAAAAGTTAAAATTTAATTTTTTTGTAGTTTTACACTTCGTCTACATAGAGGCCATTAGAGGCGGTAAAATATTGGGGTAAGTAACGGGAAGGAATTTGGCCATGGCCTTTTGAAGGAAACATCCTGGCATGCGCCTGGAGTGACTCGGGGAAACGACAGAAGACCGGAATGAGGATGACCGGGTGGTGGTTCGAATACGCATTTTCTTGAATGAGAGGCTTTATTAAAATTATACGTATGATATAATTGTAGTTGACGCTCAATAATAAAAACAGATATGTGAGTCAGCTATCGGTTATAGCTTTCCCGGAGCCTGATTTTTGTTCAAATTGCTCAAGGAAATTCGAAAAATATAAATATCGAATGGAAAGTAAAGTTTTATGTTGCAGAGACAATCCTTTACGAAAACCGAACCTCTGTTTCCGCTGCAGCAGGCTTAAATTTGTGACAAATAAGACATTTCATTTATGTAATTAATATTATAAAATGTTATTGTTATGTGTGTGTCAGATAGTAAAATATTAGAAAAATAGATCTGGCGTGATTTAGAAAGAATAAGTAACTAAATAACATCTCTCTGCTTAACTCCAGCTGTGCAAAATAGCACTGCGAAAAACATTGTGCTACTCTATTACTACGGAATTTTTCCCTGATTGTGATGGAGGTATATAATTAAACATTTAACCTAATGCCAGTATTCACCCCATAGTTCATGAATGTGCCAACATGGAATTCGCACATTTCATCGTCGGAACTGTGCCTTTACACACGATGGAAAAGTGCCTTGTAACTGGCACTATCGCATGTACATTTCCATAGAAAATTGTTTGGTACACTTTTTTTTAGTATTATTATTCGTACACGAGGTGTAGTTTACTGCCAGTTAGATGATTTAATTATGTGTCTCCACTAGCCTATAGAAGTTACCCGCGATGTCGTCTCCTTGTTGCTGTGGTATAGTATAAGAATTTCCTTTTATAATCACAGTAATAGTAATAAATATTGGAATAATAAAAATTATGTTCGTTTATCAACCAAAAAATTTCCATTATATTTATCCTCTAAAAATTCAAATTATTTGCTGTTTGGATACTTGTTTTGTTTCGAGTATATGTTGATTGCATCAATTATTTCTGTTTTAAAATAGAAATTTGTGTGGAATAAAACTAAAGTTATGCGGTATCACCTAAGTATTTAGTTAAGCAATTGTTAAGAAATGAATTGTCAGAACACTGAAAGAAAAGTATGTATTCCTGTGATAAATGGTGTTAAGTCGTGGCCTTTTTTAGGGTAAATAAAATAGATTTATTAAGATGTCTAAAGGAAATTAATGTCTCTGATGATCATAATTTGTTGAAATCAAAAATTCCAACTGATATACCAGTATGTAATAATAAAACAAGCAATTCAAAGTCATTGCGTCAAAGTGTTCAGACCAGTATTTTCCACCAAAATATAAGAGGAATATTTAGTAAAACTGATGACATTACCTTAAGCCTAGAAGAGATTCAAAATTCCAGAAATTTTAATGTAGACGTTTTGTGTAAATCTGAGCATCATTTGTCTGATACAGGAAAATATCAGCTGTCCATCCCAAATTATAAATTAAGCTCTCATTTCTGCAGATGTAAAATGGAGAAAGGGGGAGTTGCCATTTTTGTTAAAAATAATATTGAATGCAGTAGTGTAGTTGTAAGTAAGTATTGTATAGAACAACACTTTGAATGTTGTGTTACTAAACTAGAATATGATAAGGAAGAGCTGATAGTGATAGCAATTTACAGGGCCCCCTCAGGTAATTTCAGACTGTTTTTATCTCATTTAGAGTCTTTGCTACTAAGTTTTACAAATAGCAAACAAATAGTATTATGTGGAGATTTCAATGTTGACTTTCTGAATCACAGCAATGATAGATTAGATATGGAAGCCTTGATGTTGTCTTTGAACTTAACTGCACTTGTAAATTTTCCTACAAGAATACAAAATAATAGCAGGACTGCAATTGATAATTTTTTTATTGATATTTCTCAGTGCAGTAATTACAGCATACTTCCAGTAATAAATGGTATCTCAGATCATGATGCCCAGCTATTATGTATCGAGTCCAGGAACACTGTTAAACAGATAAAGAAAAGCTGGGTTTATAGAAGAAATATTAGTGAAAATAATATAAAACACTTCATAGATACCTTAAACAATGAAAACTGGTTAGTATATAATGCGCAGGGTGTTAACGCGAAATTTGATTCCTTTCTGAATATATTTCTAACACTTTTTGAAGGTAGTTTCAAAAAAAGGAAAATTCTCAACACTCCAAACAATGAACTGGGCATGGGATGGATAACAAAGGGTATTAGAATCTCTAGTAAAACAAAGAGGGACCTTTATTTAAAAATGAGAGAATCAGATAACTGTGCGCTGAAAGTTCACTATAAACTTTATTCTAAAATACTAAGAAATGTAATAAGGAAGGCCAAGAACAGGTACATATCGGCGAAAATTGAAAATTCAGACAATAAAATGAGAACAATATGGACTGAAACAGGAAAAACTGTAAATCACTCTAAAGACATAAAAATAGAACAAAATGGATATGTGTATAGCGAAGTAGGGGAAGATTGTGAAATATTTAACAAACATTTTACGTCAGTAGTAGATAAATTAGGCATAGAAAAGCAATCCCCACATAGTGCTCTAAGGCTTCTTGAGACTGCTTTCCCAAATAGCTTTGTGGAGATGAAATTGCCACCAGTAACAGTCTCAGAAATAAATAAACTCATTAAACAATTAAAACCTAAAAATTCTTCCAGCTATGACAATATTTCAAGTACATTACTGAAAAGATGTTCAGACTGTATCAGTCATGTACTTGCTCACATTTGTAATGAATCCTTAATACAAGGTGTTTTTCCCGATAGACTAAAATATGCTGTTGTAAAACCATTATTTAAAAAAGGAGAAGTAACATGTGTAGACAACTATCGTCCCATTTCATTACTTTCAACATTCTCAAAGGTTTTTGAAAAAGTCATGTATAGTAGAGTAATAAAACATGTTACACACTATAATATCCTCACTAATTCACAATTTGGGTTCTAAAAAGGATCATCCATAGAAATGGCTATATATTCATTTTTAAATAACACATTTGAGGAACTGAGTAATAAAATGAATCCTGTAGGAATATTTTATGATCTTGCAAAAGCATTTGACTGTGTAAATCATGAATTACTTTTGAAAAAAATGGAATACTATTTTATTTTTTGGACCGCAGGTAAATGGTTTAAATCATACATTGAAAGCCGAATGCAAAAAGTTTCAATTTTTGATTCTAAAATAAGTAAAGATGCTTCATCAGACTGGGAGAAAATAAAACATGGAATTCCACAAGGCTCTGTCTTAGGTCCCCTCCTCTTTCTGTTATACATCAATGACCTTCCTGGAAATTTATCCGACAAAGAGTGTTTTATTTGCAGATGACACTAACCTGACTGTGCATAAAACACCAAACAGTACTATAGAATTTAATGTAAATGAAGTACTTAGAGTAGTAGCAAATTGGTTTAAGGCAAATTCATTAAAATTAAATTTTGAAAAAACACATTATATTAGGTTTAAAACAAAAAACTATGCACAGCCAGATATATGTATAAACTATAAAAACAACACAATCTTAGAAACAGAGAGTATAAAATTTCTTGGTATTAAAATAGATCAGAAACTCTGTTGGCATGATCATATCACTATACTACTGACAAAGTTAAGTAGTGCCACCTTCGCAATACGAACGCTTTCTCTAACAGCAGATCTAGAATTAATGAAACAGGTGTACTCCTCATATTTTCATTCAGTAATGTCATATGGCATAATTTTTTGGGGAAACTCTTCACAAAGTAAAAAAGTTTTCATAGCACAGAAAAGAGCTATTAGGTTTCTGTGTAGGGTAAAACCAAGAACTTCTTGCAGACAACTCTTTAAGAAACTCAATATTCTTACAATGTATTCTCAGTATATATATTCTCTCATGAGCTTTGTCATAGAAAATTTTAACTTGTTTACACCTAATCCACAGGTACACAGTTTCAATACAAGAAACAGAAATAACTTGCATAAAACACAAACATCTCTGTCATTAGTGCAAAGAGGAGTTAATTATTCTGGGATACATCTGTTTAATAAACTACCTAATCGTATAAAACAGCTTTCAGATAATAAAGATGTATTTAAACAAAAACTTAGAGATTATCTTATTGGCAACTCCTTCTACTCCATTCAAGAATTTGAAGAAAATAATTAATTGTACTCATTATCACGTTTGCAAAAATGTATGTTTATTATTATTTCTTGTATTCGTAAAATATGTATATATATATATATATATTTACTTTGATATGGCTCATATTATGTGTATACTCCCTCAGCAGGGATCCATGGAACAAGATTGATAAATAAATAAATAAATAAATTTCGTTTAAATTGGCATAGGGGAAAATGCCAAAAACATGACCCCAATTTTGTTTTTTACGTATAGAAATTATAAATCAATAACAAAACCTGTTTTTTAAGCATGAAATAATTACTTCAGAATGTTGTGCGTCATTTAAATCCTAATTTAAAAAATTTTTATCAAACATCATTACCGAAAGACGTATTTTTTGAAAAACCCTACAGTTTAGCGATATGAAAAATGGTTCCCTAAAGCAGACCCCTCATAAAAATTAATGAAATAACACTGAAAAAAATTAGAAAAACGGAAACATATTTTAAATTGAAATAAAACAATTAAAGGTTTTGGTTTTTAAAAAATATACAAACATAACATATATATAGGGTATACGAAGACACAAAAAATACATAAAAGAATTAAATCGTTTAGTGACAAAAATCACAAATGTATTCATCATTTTCAACCCCAGCACCATCCACATGGTCTCTCACAACATATAACGTTCATCATCCAAATTTCCCGTTCTGAAAATTCAAAAAATTCCTGTCGCAAAACACCGTCCGCACCAACCGTCGTATCTTTGGAAGGGGAAACTCCAGGGAAATTCTACAATTCCGATTTTTCAGAGGTCACGCTCTTCTCATCCTCTACGCTTGATTCTTTCACATTTGTCTTAAATTTAACGATCCTTTCCAAAAGCTCTTTATAGAGGCCCTATCACTTATCCATGCCCCTGGCCGCGACTGCTTTTGCATACTCGAACGCGATTACGTTCTTGCTGTCGAGCTTCCTTGACTTCTTTGGCTCCTATAACTTTCATCAAGTGGGTGTAGTATTGGGCGTAGATAAGATGACAATAAAAATGTAAGCATTACGTTCCATATTTGACTTAAACATAAAAAAATAGGTGTCTGGTTTGGGCAACTGAAGGGAATTATAGTCTGTATTTTCTTAATACACTAGATTTTTAACCAATCTTCTCAACAAAATAGTTTGATGATAAACATTAACATAAAACCTTATAATTTAAGGGTATATATAGATTGGAAGTCTTACCTGCCCATATATCGGAGAGATTTTTAAAAATATAGCAAAATGTAAAAAGTTTACCTACTGCCAAAGCACGTAATGGCGATTTAATGACCAACCAATGAAGCGGGCTAGGCGATAATTCTGCTACAGAATGGCAGAAGCCTGAACTATTGTTTTCACTTGATCCTGCTAGAGTTCAGGAAAATGCAGAGGCAGGGGACTGTGGGTTCACTTTAGGGGGAGGGGTCCGGTAGAGGGGCACTTTCCTCTATTAATTATCAGGTTTTTTTGTTTTTTTTACTGTAATCATTACTTTGAATGAAAGAAGTTCCAAATTGATGGCGATATATGTGGCCTAAACCACAGTTAAATACTACATGGCATAACGTAAGTTTTTTTTAAAAAAATATAATATATTTATTTGACACTAGGTCTTGAATAGACCATACAGTCAGCCTGGCGGAGTCACAAGTTAATAATATTAATAACATTTAAAAGTATTCAGATATATTGGTGCATTAAATATGTATGTCATTATCCTTAATATAATCCTTGATGATACTATAGATTTTGTTGTTATTTGTAGCGAGTAGTACTGTAATACTGGTTGGAAGTGGCTGCTGTGCTCGCACAAGAGACTTGTTGAATGTTGATTGCTGTTGCTGAAAATTAGAGCAGTTGAAAAATAAATGATTAAGGTCCTGTAGTGCCTGTCCGTTGCATGTGCAGTAGGGTTTCTTTACCGCCTTGATGCGATAAAGGTGACTACGGAAGGCACCGTGATGGAATCTCATGCGAATGATAGAAGTGATGTACCGTCGTTGAGAGTTCCATCTTGAATACCAAGGTCTTCTTGGAGGGTACGTCTGTACTAGAGCGAACTGTCGTCCACTGTATTGTTTAGATTCATTCAAGCTCCTCGTCCATTGTTGGTATTCATTGCTGACCATTGTTGCCTGATAATCAGTTGTGTTGCTGGGTGTAAAGGTGCGTTTACACGCTCATGCCATTTGCGCAAATTGGCTTGCGCAAGCCAGTTTGTGAAAGTAAATCGTTGCGTGTGAACGCTGGCATGACGTTTGTGCAAGCCAAAAAGTTTGGCTTGAGTAAAATCTGTCCCGACAGAAAATCGACTTGAGGTTGGAATGTTGGCATGAGCGTCTGAACAAGGCTCAAGCCTCAGCTCCGGCCGGCCTCGGTAGCGCAGGAGCTAGCGTGCTAGCTCCGCGTGCCGAAGGTCGCCGGTTCGAATCCGGCCGCGGGCATGGATGTTAAGTGTTGTGTGTCTGTGTGAATGTCCTGTCCGTCCTGTGGTGTCTATTCTTAGGAATCATAAAAAACGCACTGGAGAAACTAATTCCCATGAAGAGATATCGTAAAACACATTGAGCTGGCTGAATGGCTTAGTCGCCGAAAGCCATTAAAAAAAAAAAGCCTCAGCTCCAACCTTGCGCATGCGCATGGGTGATGGCGACATTCGACCACCTGTTCCCCCGACTTTATCAATTAGCAGTTATCTATTCAGTAAGCTTATTCACTTATTGTATTATTGAGTCATTCAGTTCGTGTTCATTGTTGTTTAGTTTTTTTGTTGTATTATTCAAAAGTCCAAAGATAAATAATTTCTTGTTGAATTTATTGAACAACACAAGTCGTTTCCGCATTGGTGGAAAGTTGACAGCAGGGTTGGACAAAAAATCACGATATTTTCAAAAATATAATTTTTTTTAATGAAATTAATCACGATTTTTTGACTCTTTTTTTTAAAAAAAAAAAAAAAAAAAAACGAAACGCATTCCTAGGCGGCAGAGGAAAAGGCATTCCTCTCTTTGTTTTGTCAGCTGACGCCGAAAAAACCTATTTATAGGAATTATTACGAAGTATTTCTATCTGACACTATACACACATTCGGAAGCTACATACGTCTGAATATCTCACTAAACTTGCTATGGCTTTAAAAGAGCATCTGAAATCTAAGTTTAATGCTAGGATTAGTAAATTTCGTATATAGATAACGCTTTCAATATGGCGAAAATGAGAAGAGAAATAAAAAATGAAAATACTATAACATATGGTTGCTGAGCACATTTTCTGAATTTACTATCAAAGGATCTGGAAGTGGAAATTGCCAACACAAAGGAGCATGTTGTGCAAACATTTCCGCGACAGTTATGCTGCAAATTGTTTAAAAAAGAAGGTGGAAAAGCTTTTATTTTACCACAAGAAGTTTAATTTAATTTAATTTAATTGCAATGGAGCACAGGCTCCGGTGGCAATATCCCTACACACCCATCTTCCCCCTATCCTGCACCCACCTACATTTTCCCTCTACAAATTTTATCTTTAAATTCCTTCAAAGTTTTCGGTAAATTATTCATCATTTCTCTTGGTAACTCATTCCAATCCCTGACACCCTTACCTAAAAAAGAGAATCTTCCCACACCCTTGTGCCTGAAATCGAGTGCCAGCTTGTGGTCATGGTCATCTTTTCCCTTCCATGCACTACTTTTCATACCTATTGCAATATCTTTCCATGCCTCATCACCAGTATATGCCCTGTACACTCCCATGACCCTCCTCATCCTCCTGTCTTGCAATGAATCCCATTCCAGCTCCTTTATCATATCCGTCACTGATTGCATTCTGCGATAATTTCCAGAAATAAATCTAGCAGCCCTTCTTTGCACCCTCTCCAACTCCTGTATTTGATACGTAAAATGAGGGTCCCATACTACACTACCATATTCGAGCAATGGTCTGACCAAAGTTTTGTAACCCAATTCCTTGACTTCTCTCGTACATCCCCTCATCACTCTCTCCAACAAGTGCACAACTTTGAAACCTTTTCCTACCACCTGTCCTATGTGTCCTGCCCAGTTAAGCTTGTTATCAAATGTAATGTCAAGATATTTACATTTCAAGTCTTCAGCAAGCAATTCTTTCCCCACCTTATATTCATAATTAACCTTTTGTTTTTTATTTGTGTATCTAATAAGCTGACTCTTCTTTTCATTTATCTTCATTCCATGTTTACCAACCCAATTAGATATCCTGTCCAGATCACCCTGCAACTGTTTACAATCCTCTATCGTTTTTATTATTTTATACAGCATTATGTCATCTGCAAACAATCTAATTTCAGATAGTAAACAATCAACACAATTATTCATTAGAATAATGAATAGCAATGGTCCCAATACGCTACCCTGTGGCACTCCCATTTTTACTTCCACTTCTTTTGATACTACATTTCCTACCCTAACTTTCTGTTTTCTACCTTTTAAAAATTCTTCTACCCAGCAAATCACTTTCTTATCCACTCCAATGGTTTTTACCTTATTTACTACCATTTTATGGCTTACTCTGTCAAACGCCTTAGACAGATCTAGTGCTACACTATCAATTTGGCCTCCCTTGTCCATTTCATCTGAAATATCTTGCATATATCCCATCAACTGAGATTCGCATGAATATCCTTGCCTGAAACCATGTTGCCTGCTTGAAAACCAATTACGTTCCTCACATATATTTCTGATGTGGTTGCATATCAATCTTTCCATTAATTTACCTACCACTGATGTCAAACTGATTGGCCTGTAATTCTCAACTCTATTTCTCACCCCTCCTTTATGTACCGGTACTACTATTGCACTATTCCAGTCCTGTGGTAAGCAGCAAGTGTCTAGACTCAATTTAAATAATATTTCAAGATAAGGTACAATGTCACATCCGGCTATCTTTGAGATATCTGTAGTAATATTATCTTCACCAGCCCCTTTATGTTTTTTCATCTCTCTTATTTCCTTCATGATTTCCTCAGGATGGATATCAAATTTTTTACTATCGTCATTTCTAATTGTGTTGTTAAGCTCGTTCTCCGAATTAGACCCTCCTGTTTCTGATTCATTGTCCCTAATGCTGGAACACTCCGACTGATTTTTTTGAAGTACACATTTCTGAGTGGTAAAAGTTAATACAGATTTGTGAAGACAACAGAAATATATTAGACATTGTAACTCAGTAAAAAGTCGAAAACGTGGTAATAAAACGATCTGTTGAATAATTTTTGAGATAATGAAACAGTATCAGTCGCAATGGATATCCTACAAAAAAGTAATGGGTCTCTGACAGATGCAGTGAAGCCAAATTCTATGAAACTAACACTAGCCATATATCTCACTTTAAAAAGAAATACAAGAAAGCTATGCTGCCCAGCTTCTTTTTGGCGTATTTATTAGATCCAACTCAAACTGAATTCAGGGTGACAGAAGAAGAGGAAGAGTGTGCGTTGGATGAACCTAGAACTTATTATGGTTGAGGTTTACTGCCAATAATTATAAAATTAAAGTCACAATCAAAATCCTTCAAATCTGTGATGTTCACTGAAGAAGTTTTAAAAAATTACAGCTCTGGAGTGGTGGGAGTCGCAAAATCACATTTTAATGAAGAAGGTCAAACCAATTAATATCCAATTTGCAGGCAACTAGTTGATGCCATAGCATTATCAGTGTCGGTGAAAAGAGTATTTTCCACATTCGGACTGTCCAGTTTATTTTACGATTCGATTGGGGACAGAAAGCATTTCTTATTGAGTATTACAATTCAGAGATTGATTAGCTTTTTACTTTGGTTGGTCCACTAAATGACAATTTGATAAAATCCTTGATTTTTATTGACAAATTCATTTGATTGAAATCATGATTAAAATCGTTATTTTAATCAGAATGATTTAATCATGCCAACCCTGGTTGAGAGCAAAGAATACAGTGACCGCAATGCTAAATCTCATGGGCATAAAAATTTGGTAGAAAAATTGCAAGCAGTATCTGCTCTCGAATTTTGGCGTGATTAAACTTGGCAAATCTAGTATGTCTTTTTTCATACGCAAATAGAGGCGAAAATCGTCAGGCTCACTGCGTAATTCAGCTATTGCTTTGAAAAAAAAAAATATCCCTTTTTAGGAACCAAGACCTTTCATTTGCCTTCAATTTCATCTTTTTTTATATAAAATACAAACCGCAGCCTTTACAAGAATACATTCTTCGTCGAAATTTTCCATTTTGAATACAGCAAACTATAATTTTCGGGGTTCCTCACTTCATAATTGTGCAAGCCAAACTGAACGTGTGAACAGCAACATTTCATTCAGTTCATTTGCACAAATTGGCTTGCGCAAGCCAGTTTGTGCAAATGGCTTGAGCGTGTAAACCCACCTTTATAGCTTCGGCCCGAGCTACATGCCTCCATGGCTAACATATCGACGTGCTCGTTATGTCTAATTCCAGATTGCGCAGGTATCCAGATATAATTAACAGTGGAACCGCGCTGATTAATTTCTACAGTCTGTTGAATTATACTGATGTTATGTGTATTAGGTCGCTGGAGTATAACTGGTATGGCTAAGGAGCGAAGAACACTAAGTGAATCGGTGAGTATTAGTATACTTCGCCGTAAAAAACTTCTTGCGTACAGTATATAAGAGCCTGGTCGATGGCAATGGATTCCGCCTAGTAGCTTGGTAGGTGTCCTGGAAGGCGGAACTTTTGAGCGTGTTGTGTCTCGGGGCAGTAGAATGCACAGCCTACCCTAACCGTCAAAGGTATCTTTGAACCATCATTGTATATTTGAACTGAAGATGCCCATCTAACAGATAAATATTCCTGGCACAGTTGTTGAACTGGTTTACCGGATCGTGGATACACCGGTAGGCAGTTTAGGGGGCGTTCACAAACTACGTAGCTCGGTCCAGGGGGGAGGGGTTAGCTGGAAGGCTACACTGAGCTACGTGGGGGAAGGGGGAGTTTCCGAGCCAGGTCACGTAGCTTTCCTTTCATAACATTTTTCACAGTAAAAACGAGAAACAAAACACACAACAGAATGTGAATATTTATTTTCTTGAGTTAATTATCTCAGTATGTAATTTACAATAGTCTGACAGGAGAAAACAGAAACAAAATGTCTTCTAGAATCAAAAGGGAAAAAAGCTACGTGCTACGTGGGGAGAGGGGGGGAGGGTTCACAGGAGGCCAAAATGGAGCTACGTGGTTTGTGCACGCTCCCTTACTGTCAGAGGGGTCACACATTGTTGACAAGGTATGTCATATATATTCGCCGTTTCCTGTTGCTGACGGTCAGGGAGGAGTGTTGACAGGTACTCAAGACTTTGCAGCAGCGGATACATTTGGACAAATAGACACCGTCTTCTCTTTTCCATTAGCTGTTGAAGGTTGGTGAGATGCCAGAGAACTGGTGAATTTTTGGAATAAGCACAAGTCAATAAAAATTTATTTGAGAAGCGTTGGGAGCGAACATTCAAGGGCATTTCTGCTGCTTCCAAAAGAAGCGCATTCGTGGGTGTGGATATCATAGCTCCTAGGCAAATACGAATGCACTGATACTGAATGCGATCCAGTTTATTTAGCAGTCGTTTACTCCTACTGAAATAGAATGCACTTCCATAGTCCAGTTTTGATCTGAGAAGGGTGCGATAGAGTATCAACAATGTAGATGGATGAACTCCCCACCAAACTCGAGTCAGCGTGCGTAAAATATTAAGACCTTGTTCCAATTTTGGGACAAGTTGATGTATGTGAGCTGACCAGGTGAGACGAGAATCATATACCAGTCCAAGGAATTTAACGTGAGATTTAACAAGCACGTTAAGGGGACCCAAAATGAAGTTGTAGTTTGGGGGGTGGATTCTCACTCTCGTAAATATCACTGCTGAGGATTTACTTGCCGTCAAGTCCAGGCCATGTTCGAATAGCCACTGGATTATGCGAAGTATTGCTTGTAGAAAAAGACGCTTAGTTGCCGTAACCGATGTCGCTGAGGTGAATAATGCTCACGGCAAGAGGCAAAATGCTCTCCAGTAAATTGTATACAGGAGGGGACTGAGCACTGCGCCAGAATCGGTATCCGTACATTATCATAAGCCGCAGAAATGTCCAACAACAATGCAGTGAGATACTGATTTTCCAGATAGGAGGCTTGAATCGCCGTGACTAACGTGGCGTGGTTGTCGTAGGTACCTCGACCCTTGCGGAATCCGTTTTGTGAGTTGGGTAACAAGGATCGTGATTCTAGCCACCATTCTAGTCGATGTTTAGTCATTCTTTCGACCGTCTTGCCAATGCACGTAGAAAGGGCGATAGCACGATACGATGCGGCATCACCTGGTTCTTTACCAGGCTTCAGAAGAGGAATTATTATTAAGATTTATTTTTATCATCGTTCGTTTTCACTGGGGGTCATTATTTCAGCCGATGTAAGCT
The DNA here is from genome assembly GCA_031002005.1 of Vandiemenella viatica. Lineage (NCBI taxonomy): Eukaryota > Metazoa > Arthropoda > Insecta > Orthoptera > Morabidae > Vandiemenella > Vandiemenella viatica. The sequence continues at coordinate 346,187,499 of JARYHS010013630.1, forward strand.
GTGTTCGCCGTTAAAACATTGATCTTCATCACAGGTAATAAGAAAGAAAGGTGTAAGAACCTGTGAAGATTTATATCGTGATGCATGATGACACTGACATGCTATACAGGGAATGCATTAATTCGTGTGTAATTGAAGCTTTGATTTTCTAGCAGCAATATTAGGGGAGATTGTGGTTAGGCTGAAATGCAACCTGGACCAAGATAACAACTGAAGCTTTTTGTTACAGCACAAGAGATAATAAATTACAATAAGCTTTATTTTATAACAATTCTATTTAGTTAAGCAACTGCAGAGTTTCTATTTCGTTCCCATTCAGTACATGAACGTCATTCACAAAGAACCGTACAGTTAGAAGTATTTGGTCACCGTATTCCCTTCAGATTGTTTACGTAATATGATCATTATCTTTCGCAACAAATGCTGTAGGTAAAAGTTTTACGGGATACATCGTTTGAATTTCCATTTTGTATGTTATAACAATATAATCTGAAAGATACCTATCCATGTTAGTATTGGTCTACTTGCAGAATTGATTTACGCTGTGTTTTCATAGGGGAAAGTCAGGTTGACAATTAACATTGAAATGTATCTACTACAACGTAACAAAAACATTTTTTATCGTATGGTTGTCGGTAGAATTCGTGAAGTGAACAAGGGGAAGGCTGCTTACGTTATCGAACTACTGATACAACATATCCGTACCTGCCACGGTTGCTATGATCTGCATGCGCCTGCTTCCGGACTTCATCTTGCTTGCTGTCTGCGTGCAGTGTCAGTACTCAACAATGGCGATGCAAGTGGAACCACGACCTTTTATAAACGAGACAAGTCTGTTTATTTAAACAGATACTATTTTGTTATAGATAATGACTTTTGATTTCTGTGTTCATCATGTTTTGCTTCGTACTTCAGATCACACGTGCTTGATAAGATTTTGATTGCAATCTATCTGTCCTAGAATCAGAACACACGTCCGATAAGTTTTAAAATAGCTAATCGAATGATCTGTTCACCGTTCTGGTACTTAAGTGCCAAGTCACGTGCCGCTCACATCCTCTATTATAGGTGTTTCGCATTTTTCTTTTTGATTTACTTGTCCTTCTGTGTAGTTAACCATTCAGCTATAAAAAGTTTGATAATACACAGCATATTACATACCCAAAATTTCCAAGCGTCTCTTGATAAAACCAATATTGAAGTTCCATTACAGACTTACTGAAAAAGAGCTAGTTGAGACAGAATATTTTATAAATGGCACTTTTGCCGGAAATGCTTTCCGCAGCAGTTGTGAGTAAACTACGATTTTCTATGGATCCCCAGCGAAGATCCCTATATTGAGTCGGTATACCGTTTTTAATATTTACAGCGCGCACGTTCCGACAAAGCGCTCACTCGAGGACAACTGGAAGGTTGCGTCACGGCAGCGCGGAGATGGTGGACAGGGGAAATGGTTGTGCACCCCTGTGTTACTTACACTACTGCGTAACACCACACCAGACTCTATATAAAAAAAGACCCTCTGCAACGAACGATTTAGATCTACTGAAATGGCCAACGAACAACTTCTTCTTTCATTACCATGCAAATTAAACAGCAGTGATACCAAACGACCCACATGAATTTTACCAGCAGTTGAAAAGTCGGTCATAACAAAATCACTCTGTCGTCTGTAGAGTGATATAAACTAACCCAGGTGTTGGACCCAGTGTTCTAATTATTTAGCGACAACCCTGACCACATACCAAACGACTGCTCCACTCAACAAGAGCCGTGTCGTAGGTACAAACTATATGTTTTTCACGCAATACAGACCCCAACGGTGTGTATTCAGTGAATCAACATGGCAGAACTTGATAGACGCTCGACCTGCTGTGATCAACATCATCACATTCACAAGGCATTGGCAACGACGAGTTATGTGCCACTGCAAAAAGTTTGAGAACACTTTAAATGATAAAGTGTTGCAAAACATGTATAATGCTCCAGCAAGTGCAAAAGCTAATTGATATACATATTCAAGATGTGAATCTATGTGATGTATCAAACAAACGGCCCGCATCAGTGCTGGGCTAGTCGCTTCTAAGGCTGGAACTCATTACATATAAAATATTGTTATTTAATTACGTCTATTGTATAATTGATTAGAATTCTGAACACATTAAACCAGGGTATGAAGGATAAATAAAAAAATTATCTCAATTTATTTTTAATTTATCCACTAATGGGCAATTGAAATTACATTTCTTGAGCACACATGGCATTATAAAACATATGCCCATTACATAGTGTTCTCGACTGCCGCTTTTCATCTAATGAAGGGCACCCCAGATCTTCAACGTTATAGCAGACTTTCCTCTTGAGGATCTTCTGGACCCATCGCGTCTTCTGCGATCCTTTGGCGTATATCAGAGCACCTTTTTAATGGGTGATAGTATTTAGAATAGAACGCATCTTCCTGAATGAGACACCATTGGTGTTCCAGGCCTCAAATACTGAGGCACCAGACCGCTCGTATTTTTCAATAAAATCGTGTGCAAGGTTGTTCAAACTATTTTTAAGATCTAAGTTGCATCAAAAACTATCGCCTGGAGGCAATCAACTTCGGAAATAACAAACCATGGCTGAATTATAATTTGTTGTCGTTGTCACCATAGCTGACCACACATTTCTACCAGCGATATTTCTCTTTTCCTTAGACGTTTTTGTAGAATTCCGTACTTTTAGGCTCAAACCAGCGATAGCGTTGTATTCTCAGGTGTCAATGTGGTGTCTATTGATAGAGGATTATTCGTGTAAATTGAAAGCTATCACTTTGGTCAAGATCTGGAAAATATCAAGAATGGGACAAGATCAAATCCCAATCGAAATGGTTTCAAAATTGCTGTTCTCTGCGTCGCACTTGTAGAAACAATGCATTCTTATGTCTTTTTTTTTTTTTTTTTTTTTTTTTTTTTTTTTTTTTTTTTGCTTGCGGCTTTACGCTTTGTCGACGTCCAGGTCATTAGAGATGGGAAAGGACTGGCGGGGGGCATGGTGTGGGAAGGAATTTGATGCTGGCTTTTTTTAATGAAGCATCCCGGCATTCGCCTGGAGTGATTTGGGGAAACAATGGAAAACCCAAATCTGTATGCCCGGACGGGATTCGAACCCGCGTCCTCCCGAATGTGAGGCCAGATAATTATCATTCACCCACCACGCTCGGTGGTAAGACAAGGTAATTGGCCAATAGGGGACCGGACAGATGTTACAAAAAAAAATCTGAAATTTAGTTAGAAATAATATTTATAAATTTAGAAACATCATCCAATATTTTTTTCGTGAAATAATAATGATTTATATTTTAGGTCAATAAATAAAATCTGATTTTTTGCCTATTCGTCACCGTCAAACGAAACAACAAACGATACGGCGCTGCCTTAACTTGTGATTTTTTAACTGTTTCTACGTTTATTTGAGTTTTTTGTCACAGGACTCTTATAATAATTAGTTATAAGGGGCGTGGTAACGGTCTTCCCGGTAGACGTTGTTACCGATGCTTTAAACCACTTTTATCATGAATCCAGAAGTTACTACAGCAGACAGTCGATATTCCCCATAATAATGGTTTGGAATTTCTTTGCCATTAATTTGGATTGTAGTGCTGCTGAGTTACGAAGTGTGAAAACATTTTCGTAAGTGCAGAGTGTTTTCCAGGAAACGCTATCCACCTGCTGTCTTGGCGACGGTATCTTACTGCGGAAGGCCAGCCCGCGCCAAACAGCAGAGTGAATGACCGGCGAGATTAAACAACAGCCCTCCAAAAGTCAAGTCACACAATATTATGCGAATTTTTCCATTTTTTAGATCGATTTCTTTGCGGTTTGGCTGGTTTGTGACTTCAGTCTCTTACTAATCAGTATTGCGTGTGAACGTCTCTTTGCGGTTTAACTATTTTGTGACTTCAGTCTCTTACTAATCTGTACCGTGTGTGAGCGCGAGTTAAATTATGGTACGTTATAGTTTGGAACAAAAAATATTCCTGTATGATACGTATGTGAAGAAAAATTACTTTAAAAGGTGTCGCAGTAAATCACGTCACAAATATCCTGGCGCTTTACTGCCAGCTAAAACAACGATTCCACGTTAAGTTAAAAAAATTAAAAGAAACGTGTAATCAGCCGTGCCTTGTGGAGCCAAATCAACCGATTTAAACCTTTGTGACTTCTATCTTTGGGGAAATGTGTACGGAGGAAATCCTCACCACGTTCAAATCTGTCAAGTAATAACGTCCATGGAGAGATGTGAATTCCAGCGTACCGAGTGGGGCGGTGTAACGGTTAGCGTTCTCGCCTCGCGTTCGGGAGGACGGCGGTTCGAATCCCCGTCCGGGCATCCAGATTTGGGTTTTCCATGGTTTCCCCAAATCACTCCAGGCAAATGCCGGGATGCTTCCTTCAAAAGGCCATGGCCGAATTCCTTCCCATTCCTTGCCCCCATCCTTACCCCCCATCCTTTCCCGTCTCTAAAGACCTCGATGTTAAAAAGACACGTAAAGCAGTTAAAAAAAAAAAAATCCAGCGTGTGTCTCGAAACATGTTTAAAAAATGTCAGATGCGCATTACGCAAGACGGGCGACAGTTCCAGCATCTTTTGTAAGGTAAGTTAATGAATTATGCATTATTTATATGCTTTCACATACCTATACATGTATATTTCTAAGTAGTTCCGCGGTTGACGGCCGAACTATGTGGGAAGCTCTCCGCTCGCTCGCCGCGAGCAGTTTCTTCGTTGTTTACACACGTATGACGTCACGCGCGACTAGATCACGTAATATAATCTTAGTGCGGGAAGTTAAACAGTTTGTCCGGTCCCCTATTGAAGAAATCCTATTGAATCTGCTCGTAGCGGCATTACATTTTCTATCGCTGCTTTCTCTCGAAACCTTTTTGATAAAGAAGTAGTAAGTCATGGCATCCATCTTGTCAACACAACATTAATATTCAGTTAATGATAATCCATATGGAACCAAAACTAACATTATTTATAGCTATGACGCTGTAAGTAGTTATCTTCCAGTATCATCTCTACTTTCTCCATCACAGTTGTAAATTTCGGGGGGTATGAAACGCTGTACTATGACTAATTTAGTACAGCAGCTTTCACTTGTTTATATCTAATGGTACAGGGTTTCTTACCTATACACTTCCTTCAATTATTTGCAAATTTGCTTCACTGAATTTCTGTGAAGATGTAAAAACTTAAATATGCTACAAACCTAAAAATTTGGAACCATCACATCTTCCTTTAGTCATTCGTAAAAAAAAAAAGGAAGAACCAATACATAGTGAGTTTTCCTCTATAAGACCGTATATATATTGTTGCTATCCCCACACTAAATAATTGCAACAGTAGTATAATGAATGGTAAGAATTTATTCGCCGCTATCAGTATGCATATAAGCCTTTTATATAATTACGGAGCAGATGACAGAGACCGAAACCGTTATTTACAGTCTACATCTAATTAGGTGTCTCGTGGTTAATTATATATTAAATAATTAGTCCATGATACAGTTTCAAATTTAATTTGTTTTTATTTCACGTAAAGACATCAAACGTATAGATACTGGTCACATGTAAACACGAACGCCAGCGATTACACTCAAAGACTGTTTCCAACGATAATATAGTACTGTTCGCTCAAAACTGTTCCAACTGAGTGTCCTTTGCCCTACGTAAACTGTGTCCATAAACTGTTGCCATAAACTGTGTCTCGGCAGCTCGCTTTATATAAATTTCATCGAACATTACAAAGGCTACCGACAGATATTTCTCGAACTTTAACAATACATAAACAATTAAAAACAAACAAAATCAATACATAATCATTTACAATCATTAAAAATTCTCAGAAATGAAAATTAAAGATACTTAATCACAAAATTATCCACATAAATCATTTTAAATTGTACTAAATTGTCCTTTAAACATCGTAGCTCGCCTTAATACTTGGAATACAAACATTTAATCAATTTCTCTTGCATAGTTCTGTCCTTAAACATATTAAATAGTATTTACATAATTTCTTTTCGTAAAACAAAGTCCATTTACACTGATTTACAATTAATTGCAGGACGGACATACAAAATCATATTCATTCAGCCCCTAGCTTCAAATGCTTCATAAAACACAATTCTATTTAAAGTCTATGAACACTATTTTAATAGTAAGAAAGATTTTTAAATAGTAATTTCTAATGTCACAATCGAATTAGATCGAATACTGCTGCAAATTCTCGTAAACAAAATCTTCTTAGCTCTTACGTCATAATTTTCCCTGATATCAAAAACGCAAGAGGTAACTTTCCGTTTCCACTAGCCTCTAATTATCCTACCCAACAAAATTATTCAGATTCATTGAGTGAGAGTTTTGAAATTATTGTACGATACATACTTATTAAATGCTTAACTATTAAGAAACTTTCTTTTTGAATATCGGCTTTCTTAAAACAGAAGCAGGAAAAATAAAAAATCTGCTCTAATTATACTGTTACGATAAAAAAAATCCGTGCTTTCAGTTTTGTACGCGAGTTATGTTCGCAGAAAAAAAAAAGACAGCAAGACCGAGCGTAGTGGGTGATCGGCGCTCTGGCCTCGCATTAGGGAGGACATGGGTTCGAATTTGTGTTTGCCATGGTTTGCCCAGGCGAATTTCGGGATTATTCCTTCAAAAGACCAAGGCTGAATTCTTTCCAGTTTCTTGCTCCTAGTCCTCTCCCGCCTCTAACGACGTCGACAAGCTGAAAGCAATAGGCACAAAAAAAATGAATCAGGGAGACAAAGAAATGGTGTAGGAAATACTCAAATAGATTCAAGGGACCTCGAATTGTTTGAAATTTCGATGTTTCACTATTAAAAAATATCTTTTACATTTCGCTAATCATTTCAACATTAAGTACTGTTATCAGCGTCCGTGAATGGTTTCCAAGAACCTCGGATCGATACCAAAAAACGATCAGACAGTGGAGTGCAGTGCGAATTGGCACTGCAACAGAGATAACAGTATTCATCAATTAGCAATCAGATAACTGACAGTCAAATTAGCTTCCGTGCAGCTTAAGTGGTCGTTAAGCTGATAAGTAAATTAGCACAGAACAATCGCATGAGGCGGCTGAAAGTTAATGACACCTGAGATAAACAGCAGGGTACTCTCGAAATTCTTCCGCTCAATAAAAGCTCACTTCTAGCACAAAGTCCGAGTTTTCTTCCCTGATCATAAATGATAGCGAAGCACGCAGCACGTATCTTCTATACAGCCACAAAGTAATTCAACCTTGGTACTTTATTATTTGAATTTGTGAACATTCACGGTGGTAAAGAAACATTTTACATGAATCTCTTACAAGACGATTGTCGTAGGAAATTGAAATCGTCTGACAATTGATCATCCTTTGTAGAAACTTAATTTTTAACCCTTCTAATCTATAATACAACTCACAAATGAGTAAAATTGCTCCTATTGTCTCATGCTTCTTACGAAAATTCCATAACTGTTATTATTTTCATTTTAGAAACTTGTTTTTCACTCATTCTGATGTCAGACAGTATAACTAACTTTTACATTGCACAGAACGGACCTCTCCGTAAAGGTATTGTAATATTCGTTAGGTATGAAACAGATCAGGAGATTCTGACAGTATTGAAAGGGAGTATATTGAGAACCCAATCTTGTTTCCTGCGGGAAAACGGGGTCTCGAAAGTTGTGATCTCATTTGCCAAATTATCGGATTACATATTTACTATCCTGTTAAATACAAGACTTTGTAAACGGCAGTTTTTGAGTTGTAAGCGCTTCTTATTCACTGAAGAATGTTAAATGCGGAATAATTCTTCTGGTTTGTGACTTTCATATCACCTCTCCTTAGTTGACGACTGTTATCAACGATTGACGTCTTACATCTTGCTGTGGACAAGGACTCTTGTTACCGTAACAGCCCTCTTGACTTTAATGTAGAACGAGTGTTTAGAAAATAGCAAGTGTTGCTACGTTTTCACTAATGATTATTCATTCCCAATGTACAGAAACAAAATTTTTAGTTAACTTTTCCGAGCCAGTTGATAGAATTCAAGCGAATTTATAGACAGAGCATCACACATAATGTTTCCCAGAGTTACTGTCAATAGCTGTAATAACTGAAACAAACTTTTATTGTGAGCAACCTTGCTCATGATTTTGTTGATTTAAAATAAATATATACTCTGTCTGTCTAATGACCGTAGTTAATATTCTCGAACTGAAATAATTAAAAACACAATTAATTTGGGACAGATTAAAATTAACAATAAGCAGTTTTAAAAATATATGAGAGTACATAGAGGTGTGGAATGCGGTTAAGACCACTTCATGGCTCAAAGGAAAATTTGTGTTAAGTATAAACCAAACAACAGATCCAGTAAAAAACAAAGTATTGAAGAAGACAAAGGAAATATAGTCGAGCAAGAAAATATAACTTGGAAAGCTTAAAGAAGAATCTACACAATTCTTATATAATTAAGATTAACGAACAAAATTGAAGGATATGCAAGTAAAAACGGGAGAGACAGTGAATAGTGAAATAAGAGAATGTATACACAGTACAACCACAGAAGCTTTAAGATTTTTTGAATCTCTTCATGAAAAGAAATGAAAGTCGTAGACCAAAGCTATAAAAACAGATAGTTAAAGAAAATAAATTAACTTCCAAAATTATTGGCATCTCAAGATCCAGAAGACAGAAAAACTGTATGAGAGTGAACAAGGAATTGAAAAAAAAATGGAAGTTTCAAAAACAAATCAAGAAACTTGGTATAAAACATGTGAGAAACATAACAGACATACAGGTACAAAACTTCTGAATATTTGAAAATAATAAGAATGTTAGAACAGATGTAAAGGTAAAGACTAACATCCCATGGACACATGGATGGCCCATTTTAAAAATTTTTTGCTTGTTTTACCGTCATCAGTCTTTCGATTGATTTGTTGCAATCCTGATACCTTCCTATACCAACCTAGTCGGTACAACCCACGTCCTCAATTATCTGCTTCATATATTCTAATGTCTCTTCCTCTACAGTTCTTACCATCAACTGTAACCTCCACTAACAAATTAACCAATCCAGCCCGTCTCAAAATATGATCTACCAGCCTGTCTCTTCTTTCTGTAAGACTATTCCGGAAACTACTTTCCTCACCCATCATTTCGAAAACACGTTCATTTCATACTTTGCCTGTCCATCTAATTTTCAGCATCCTTCTATAGCACCACATTTCAAATGCTTCAAATATCCTTCTTTATGGCGTTATTAAAGTTCTGCCACAAAGTTCTGTGTTCCACACGTACAGTTTTGAAAAGTTCTTTCTGAATCCTAGATCAATATTCGAATTTAGAAGATTTCTCTTTTTCATAAATGCTCTTTTTACTAGCGTCAGTCTGCTTTTGATATCATCCTTACTATTAGTTGTAATTTTATTGCCTAAGTAGCAGATTTCATTTACGATTCTATTTTTATTTTTAATCTACTGTTATTTCTATCACTTCTCCTACATTTCATCACTTTTCTTTAGGTTTTGGGTTATATTTAATCCAAAATCTTCATTCAGTGTTTCGTTCAAGCCATTCAGTAACTTCTCAAGATACTCAATCTGTTCTGCTAACAGGACAATGTCATCAGCAAAACATAGTGCACTGACTTTTCACCTTGAAGACTTATAACAAATTCAAATTTAAGAAATTACTGACTGAAAATAGAAATGAATATAAATTAGCATTTCATCAAGTAAGTGACCTAGAACTTTTAAAAATAATGAGAGAAGGACTAAAGAATAGAAAATCAGCAAGACCTGGGTTGTAACAATTGAGCTAGTTAAATATGGACCGAGCATCCTTCGGTAGTTACTTAAAGATGCTTAATAAGTTTTTATTGAAAGGAAAAATTTACCCACGATTTTAATATTACAATCATAAGTTGTATTTACAAGAAAGGGAACAAACGAGAATGTAATAATTATCGAGGCATTAGTTTGACCAGCTCATTGGGAAAGTTGTATGATCGAATATTAAGAAACAGGATGGAAAGAAATATACATTATTGAAGAGAAAAGCAGATTTCGAGCAGGAAAATCTTGTATTGGTAACGTTTTTTCTGTATGGTAAATAGGTAGTAGAAGAAAGGGGAAAAAACTTAGACGTGCATTTAGCTTTCATCGACTTGGAGAAAGCATCTGATAATGTGCCATTATGTAGTTTTTTTTTTAATTTTGAAAAACAGTAGTATCAATAGATTACGTGAGAGCCATGCAGAACATTTATAATAATGTGAAGGGAATTGTAAGGATTTGAAAGAAAGTCTCTTATACTCTTACACTTAACAAAGCTCTAAAGTATAGGTTCCCAACCTTTTTTCTTTGGCCTACCGATCCCTTTTCCGACACCCTGATAGATATTGGACTAGTTGTTCCCAGTGTCTGTGGTGGAAGAAATGTTTCACCATTTGAGACACGGCCAGCAGGTTAAGTTGGGTAGAATAATACAACTACTAATCACCAGATTATGTAGCAAACTCTTGGTACGTCTCATTTAACCGAAACGTCCAGTCAGATATTCTAGCTATAGCACTGACAAAAAAATTTAAACAATAAAGTTTTCTGTGAGCTGGGTGCAGATCGCTGTCCTGTTATACTAACATTGGGAACCAATGAAGTGGTCAGAATCGGAACTCATCAGATCCAGTTCCTTTCTTCCGACTGCTTCTAAGCGTGATATGTAAGATAATTGTTGATAAGTGTATTGCGTTGTATTGTGTATCTGAAACTAATAGAAGGGAGAAGTTGTAACTCGGTGACCAACCATATGAATCTACTTTTCAGAAGGACTTCGGAGAGGCAGCTAAGTCTTACAATTCCAATCAAATGACGAATCACCAGCAAACGTGTCGCACAATTTCGCTCCATACACACTGTGGAGAGGTTTACATTCAGACCACTTCATTGGTTCCCAATGTTAATATAACAGGACAGTAATCTGTATCCAGCTCACAGAATGCTAAAGGAGATGCTTAAATTTTTTGTTAGTGCTATGGTTAGAATATCTGACTGGACGTTTCGGTTATATCAGAAGTACCAAGGAGTTGGCCACATTATCTGGTGGTTAGTAATTCTAATGTACTATCTGACTTATTATGCTTGTGGTGTCTCAAATAATGAATTCTTGTTCTCATGGCTTTACGCGTCATTCACGTAGAGGTCACTAAAGGCGGGATAGGGCTGTTGACAGGGACGGGACCGAAATCGGGCATGGCCTTTTGAATGGATCATCCCGGCATTGGCCTAGAGTGATTTTGTGAAACCATGGAAAACCCAGATCTGGACTCCTGGACTAGGATTCGAACCCACGTCCTCCCGCTGCAAGGAAAGAGCGTTTCCGCACGCTCCCACGCTTGGTATCTGTGGTTGATGCATGTGTTCCACCTGTTGCAGCGCGAGTCGCGGCTGTGCCGGCTGTGCGCGTGCCTGGGCGGCGCGCTGGCGGCCAGCTGGGCGCTGGGCGCCGCGGGCGCCTCTGTGGCGTGGCTGCTGCTGCTGCTGGCTGCCGTCGCCGCCGTGTGGAGACACTCCGTAGCCTCTCTGCTCGAGGCCGCCGCCGCCTTCGAGGCGCAGCGCGTACGCAGGCGCCGCGCCTTCGTCGCAGGAGAGAGCGCGGAGTGGCTCAACGCTGCCGTCAACAGGTGGTGAGTCAATACGCCGCCAGCTCGCTTATAAACGACCAGCCTGTTGCTTCGACCGCGTAGTGATGTGCGTAGGAATACGTTTGCCTAGAATTTTTCCATTAGTACTAACGTTTGTAATGTAGTATTTTTGTAACCTTTATCGTAAATTTAATTCCACTATTTTATTACTCTTTTTTTTCATATACAAGGGGTTCCCAAATTTTTTCTTTTCACGTCCCCTTCCGCCAAAAGAAATATTCCCACGCCGTCCCCCCTTCCAACAAAATTTTATTTTTAAAAGTTAAATGCCTATTTCTCAGTATTATCAATGATATCTCAGAGGAAACTCAATAAGTATATGATGTTAGAAGATAGATTTTCAACTCTAAAACAGGCGGTTAAGGAGACATAGTACTTGCTACAATGTAGAGCCAATGGCGAAGCTGCCTCGCATCCCCTCTCCTCACCCCCTCCCCCACTCTCCAGATGCCATCGCGCCCTCCTTGGAGGGGGGGGGGGTGACCCCCAGTTTGGGAACGTATATATTCTACACCATCTTTTCCCAACATTTTGGGGTCGGCTGCCTTTAATAATTTTCGTTCATCATTGGCAAGACAAACTTTGAGCTTTGGTTTTACGGTCGCTTTCCCTTAGCTGACCCCAAGAATTATATACCTACTGCCAGGTCATACTATGTCTGTCTGTGAAATGTGTAACTATGTTCTGGATGTGATAAGTGTATTTTTGTTTGTGAAATGTATGCTTTATGAATCCCCTAGATGGCTGCGGAAAACAACCTAAAAACGTGTGGGCCTGGTCTCGTGACCGGCCCCGTTGTACCTCCCCGCCCCAGAGAGCGGCGCCTCAGCGCACTGTGCCGCACTGATGGTAATTTCATTGTACTTACGGGAGTCATAAATCTTTGATATGGTGGTCTTCCTGCTTTCTAGTCTACTGCATTTCAGAAAACTGAAAAGTAAATATACAAAGTTAGCAGTAAAAATAATTTTAACAGAATCCAAGCATTAGATCTTTATCTGTGTTACAGGCTGATTTTTGGCTCGAATCTTGTAAAGGATTGCTTATGTGATATGTTGTTCGATCTGTGGTGCCTGTCCTGGGAAGAAAAGAATTAGCATTCTTGCTCCGTTACTCGGGCACCTAGAGCCATGAACTATATTCAAGATTTTAAGCTAGACCTTATGTTCAAACCGTAAAAACCCCATCCATATTTCTTTGGGAATATTTGTGTGATGTCTGAAAGAAAAGACAAAGAGCCGCAGTCAGCACATTGATTTATAATAGTATTCATATAGACAACGACCCACGCAGTAGGTTCTAAGTGTAGCTTCCAAATTTCTGCTTTTTTTAACTACTGGAAATTGATCGTGAAAACATTAAAAAACTTTGGAAACAAGCATTTGATTGCATAAACATAAAATTGTTTCTGGCCACCACAGAATTCAGAATTTTTTCTAACAATTTCTTCCATACCTGTTAGATGACGTACTACTCATTTAAACATCAACAAGCTCAATTGCAATGGCAGACAATTCCATAAATTTTCACTATAGATTTCTCTGACGTTCTGAAACTCACACTTCCTGGGCATTTGGTCACGTTGAATGTCTATATCGATCCTCAATCACTTCTAACACTGTCGATACTATAACGAAAACGATTTGATGTTTCCGTACTATGAGGACATTTCAAAAAATTAGATCCCCAAAGTATTCACATATACAGTCAATTTATTTTCTATAATATACACATCATTTTAAAGGTTGAACAATTGTGTATTTTTCTGCATAATCATCATTTCGGTAGATGCATTTTTAAAAGCTGTATGTATACCCAAATCATTCCTACTCGCAGCCATGTTTCTGATGAAGCGTTTAATTTCATTTTTCACCATTTTGGAGCTGAATCGCCTTCAGGCCAATTCAGCCTACGGTAAAGGTGGTAGTCACTGGGTGCCAAGCCCTGACTATAGCGTGGGAGTGCGATGATTTTCCAACCAGAAGAGCGACGTTTTGACGGGCGAGCATTATGATGGAGCGTGCTTACGCCCTTGACCAACATTCCTCTTCTTCGGCTCTGAATTGCCTGTCTGAGTTTTTTCAAAGTTGATGGAAACGTGGAAGTTCAGACGTGCAGTTCAGAACCTAACCAAAGAAGAGAAATGTAAATAGAAGGAATCTTGCATACAATCGGTCATTGGTAGTCTCCACACTCTTCTGCGAGTGAGTGAGGACAGGGGAGATATCGGGACTCGTCGATATTGTATTTAGTAGAGTAACCGTAGGATTATTCACAACACGGTAAAAAAATTTAACAATGTCATTAAGGGCACATTTCGGAAAAAGTAAAAATTCAGCATTTGGACGCCCAGGCCTGGAAATAAATCGTCATTTACTCCAGTGGCAGATCTGATTATTCAGCAAGTTCGGTAAGACGGGAACACAGATCTAAGCACAACTTGATATGAATGCCGATGTTGATAACACTGACTGATGCACAGGAACAATAAAGGATCTAGCGGAATAAGACAATGAAAAGTGCCCCTGGCCCATCCCGTTCATGGGGCATACCAGTTCATAGATCTTGGTTAGCATAGCCTTCTGACCGATTTTTATTTCAATGCCGCCACTCTAGGGGGCGCTACGGAGGTGAATGTGCCATTGGGGCCTAAATGAATAACTCGTGAAATCAATGCGGGAAAATTCTGAAAAAAATCAGGGACGTGCACATTGTTACAGGAAATATCTAGTATTTTTGTGGATTTTTTTGGCGCATTTTACGATGTTTTATCGCAATTTGTTTATATCGAGTTCCTAGTAAACAAAGTCATATCCTTGCGTGACAACATTAAGATTTTTCCTGTAGAATCATCTATGGGCACTATATTTACGGTTCAGATTTTAGATCTGTCCGAGTGGTGCAACACAGCGAAAAAAGATAAACTCTCAATTTTATGCAATCGGGTTACCTACCACACAGAGGCCCTTACGGTGGATACTCACGTCATAATAATAGTTGTGAGACGGGTGCTGAAATATTATTTTGTGGATTTCAAAGTTGTTTTTTCGTCAAATGAAAGGAGCGGCTTATAGGATTAATAAAAGCTACTAAATAATCCAAGAAAAAGAAGAACTTAATATATTTTTCAGGCATTTCTTATTAAGAAAATCTTTTTGCAGTGCACAGCACTCAAAACAAAAATCACAGGGCGTAACAAAAATTTACCCCACCCCCCCTTAAGTTTAATGTTCGTCGCTATCCGTTTCTATAACAGGATTTGCATGAACGTCGTCAAAATTCCTTTTTATAACTTGAGACGGTCGAAAATATTTTGGATAAGTATCTAGCATTTGAAAGGTAATAAATTACCGCAGCTACATGAGAACAGCATCCTATCGTTCTGCTACCGTTAGCGTATCCGCAGTAGTATCGCTTGATACCGGCGTAACCTGTGGAGTTCGGCGAATAATCGATATAGCATCTGTACGTCTTGGCGTGAATAAGGCGATGTTACCCTTCTCTTTCAAATAGCGGAGATTGATTGTGTTATCATCGTTTAACATTACTGCCAAATATGAAACAGTCTGAGACAATTGGTATGAGCCCGTAAATAGCACTTTCAGGTCATTTTCAGACATTTGCGGAAAATCGTCTATATCTTCACACGTTACTGAGGAAAAGAGCCTGTTTCGTCGGTTCCATCAATTTTCTACGACCTCCATCGCCAAAGTGTTATCTACGTTTTGCTGTCTTTCTATCTGCCCCAAAACTTCATCGAATACATCGTTGTCGGAGCTTCGAAGATCAGCAATCAGTCCATAATGAAATAGTTACCGTCATGGCGGCCACCACACTATGCCAAGCCCTGGTAAACCACATAAGCTCGTCCGTCTTGAGCGCCTACAGGACAGGCAACCCGATTGCATGAAAATTCAGTGTTTATATTTTTTCGCTATGTTGCACTACTCGGACAGGTCTGAAATTCGATCCGTGGATATAGTGCCCATAGATGATTCTACAGTAAAAATCTAAACGTTGGCACTCAAGGAAATGACTTTGTTTACAAGGAACTCGAAATAAACAAATTGCGATAAAACATTGTAAAATGTGCCAAAAAATTCCACAAAAGTACTAAATATTTCCTGCAGCAATGTTCACGTTCCTGATTTTTTTCAGAATTTTCCCGCATTGATTTCACGAGTTATTAATTTAGGCCCCAATGGCACATTCACCCCCGTAGCGCCCCCTAGAGTGGCGGCATTGAAATAAAAATCGGTCCGAAGGCTATGCTAACCAAGATCTATGAACTGGTATGCCCCATGAACGGGATGGGCCAGAGGCACTTTTCACTGTCTTATTCCGCTAGACCACTTCAGTGGTTCGACAAACAATGTGAAGTGAGCTGTATGAGTGAAGTAATATGGCAACCAAATGTGGAAGCATACACAGGCGACCAACAATACCTCAATGTAAATGTAAGTTACAGTATGAATCATATCTAGTTCTACCTATGTAAACAAAATTCCCGCATGATAACTCAAAAACTTATATGAAAATATAAACCACATAATGCTTCCTGTATATAAGAATAGTTTCGTTATATGTAAAAAATAAACATTATGTTCAGAACTAATCACCTATTACAGAAAAAGAGTGTACGCTGAAGATACCTCGAAGTAGAGGCGAAACACGTCCGTGAAATAAATAATAACCAATAATTGTAATGGCGTATTTATTAAAAATAATAATTATTCGTTTATCAAGCAACTGTGGAAGAAATGGCACACAATAATCACTTATGATACATATAATACATCACTATTAATTTTATTACAAAAGAAAAAGTAAAAATAATAAATATTTATGAAAGACACTAACGTATGTAAAACAACGAGATCAAGAATGCGTCGATATTAAATCGTGCTCTAAACATGAAGAAAGTAAGAGCTTTTTTAGGAAAAAAAAAAAAATACGTAACTACAAAGTACCTTTGGAAGGAAGGAGACTCTTAAAAATAATGTCATTTAAATTACTTCTTTTATGCTAATTTTGGAGTAAATAAAAATAAATTGTAATCTAAATTTGGCAGGTTCATAGGACAACTGAAGTCAACTTATAAGGCTCACAGTGATTCATTTTGTGTGGATTAACGGGATTTCATATTCGAAACGTTCTGCACACAGATCCTTGAGTACAAAATTTCAAATTATTAACCTCTGGCGGAGAAGCCAGATGCTTTCACTATGTTATGTGAAAATGTCAGACTAGCTTAATATTGGTTAACATATTCCTTTTACCAGAAAATTAACTATTTCTATATAAGTTGTCCAATGTACTTAAAATAATTTTCTGGAGGTTCTGCACCACCTCAGTTTCTGTCTTTGACAAATAAAGGTTGAGTCATATTTCGTAAAAGCTCAACAAGTTAACTCTGTGTTCTTATGAGTCCAGTCACATACTGCATAGGCATTTACTTAGATGTGTAACTGTTCTCACATAAGCAACAACCAGGCAAAATAAATGACCCTCGAAATTCCAGATCAACGATTGCCTGCTGAGTTGTGTTTGAACTGCTCCCAATTAATAATTTGTGCTTGCAATATCAATCCTGGAAAATATATATTTCCATATTTAAAATGTGCGATGTCATTCTAATAGTGCGTTTCAATCTAAGTTACTTCGGTAGAATCTTTTGTTCTTAAATCGTGTCACCAAACAGAAAGTACTAATGTTTTGTAAAACTGGTCGTAATCTCTTGCCTTTCACAAACTGCAAGTGAAGTGTAATACATATATCCTCATGGATCCCGCGTGAAAATAATTCCCTATGAAGCAATAGGTAAATGACGCTTCTTGTGGAAATGATGGTATAAACAATAACTACTGAATCTCAAATGACGACTTGATTTAATCTCAATGTCATGTATGTTAATTTCAGATAACTATTCCAGCTGACTGGAAGAAACTGTAAATTTCTGTTTTTTTTACTATCTTTTCTCTCGATGAAACAAATTCTGTGACAACATAACATGAATTTGTAGCAGAAACCTTTACTATATATATTTACAATCGTTATTTTTTGTGTGTTTTTAGGGTGTAGTTGAATATGAGAATTGCATCTCCTTACCAATAGCGATCTAATGTGGGGTGTAACAAAAAGCAAAATCTATGGCAACATTAACAACGTTCCTGTCTCCAGTGTAGAAGAATTGCAAAGATATTGTTTAAGTATATAGAACAAGGAATGAAAACTGTGATCTGGTAGTTAATTATCGCACGTTTGTTAATACCATAAAAATTATAAGATGAAAAATCTGGGATCAGTAAGTATATTTAAAGAAAATTATCAAATGTGATTAGTAACCGTTTCGGTACAGTAATAGTGAAAAATGTAGTGAATAATCAGAAAAAAATCAGTTCCCCATGTTGGATGATAGCATCAAGAGAAAAATTAAAAAATCTCTTTGATAACATTAACAGGCAATACAAAGAAGTCAATACTCGACTTCATTGACTTTCAGTTGTCCTTTATGTAAGACCACCCTGCACCAACTATGTAACGTTCTGGGAGGATAAAGCGCGTTGTTACCGTGCTCATGCTGCTCAGTTTGTTCTTAGTAAGATTTTGGAGAATCAGTAGAAATAAACCCAATGGAGGGGTGTAGGATTTTGTAGGGTGTCCATTCGCACCAAACTCTCTGAACTAGGAATTTTAGGGTTCTTTTGAGATCTGTTCCTGAGACTTGGGTCAATATCTCTCCACAGTGCTTAGATTTCACTAATGGTGTCTATGGCGTATACATTTTCTGAGTTTTGCCGCATATTGCTACATAAGCTACGGATCCCCTATACATTTTACCCATCGTTTGATAAAAGTAAAGGATTATTCGCTCTGATTTTGATCTTCAATTTGAAAGTTTCTCTAGAAAGAAATGTTCTCTATTCACAGCAAATGGATACAGATAAAGCTATGTTTGATTGTTGTGGGTTATTTTGACTATTACCTGGTTTTCACAACACCACCCAAAGCGTAAAATACAACTCATCTAGATTTTTACTCGCATAACTAACCGAGCCTGTTTCATGAGCGGGAAGTGTTTTGACATTCTGCAGGGGCTTGTCCAAAACATTGTTTAAAGTCTTAAGCGTAGGCTTTCTTTCAGTAAATTCGTCTTTCACTTAGTTCCACCGTAAACGGTTATATAATGGGTAACACATCTCCGCAACAAACATTGTTGAATGTCTTTAACCTTGTCTCTTGGCTGTCTGGGTGTCGCTCAAGAAGATCGTAATATGACGGAGGAAACGTTGGCGTTATACACAATAACAAGATTAAAGACATTCAGCAATGTTGCCTGTTACATAACGTTTACGGTGGAACTAAGTGAAAGATGAATTTATTGAAAGAAACGTAGTACGTTATATTATGACGAAATCTTAAATTACGCCATAGACGTGTGTAGCATGTTTGAAAACAAATCTGTCAAGCATTTAACAATGGTCAATACAGAGTGAAAATAAAATTATTCCATGAAACGAAGATAAAAGACTAAAGCAACATGCAACATCTAAACGTAGTGAAAGTTTATGACGCCTCTATTCATTGCTTGACTTTGCAATTTTATTCTTTCATTCTCGTCTAGAAATTTTCCGTTGTTATTAAAAACAAAGTACTTGAGGCAAGAGATAAATATTATTTTTTGCTTTATCAGGTCGTACACTGAACTACCTCCGTGGTGTCGCATCTTATTGCGCAGACTGTTAACAGTTCTACTAATTTATAACTATAGATCATCACATTTATAATTTTCTTGGTCACATTGTACTTTGATCACACAATGTATTTCTACTTATGTTCAATTACTTTTGACAGCGCTTTTTGCTTAAGGTTAAAATTCCTCACTACGCCCAGCACATTTTTATGATCATACTCTGAACTAAAATCTGTTACCCCTCGTTTATCATCCATCTACTATTTCAGTAACTAACCTTTAACTTCATACATGGTACTTCTCTTTCAATCTTCGTGGATTACTGGGACTTTTACAGTCAGTCACTGTGTTATCTTCAGGTATTAATCCGGACGTAAAACATTGTTTTGCTTCATTTCGGTTTCGAAACTGAAAGGTCTCATGAAAAGATTTATCTCATGGAACGTTTTGTCAGGAATGTTGTAAAAAAAAAGCTTAAATAAGAATATCCGGATCAGGGATCTGTATTCACACAATCCGATACGTTGAAACTGCATAAAACGTAGCAAAAAACCTTGCTGACCCGACAGACGTCCTGTCCAAATTTCAATAAATTTGTTTGTGATCGTTTTGAGAATTTGTGAAAAGCTGTTGAAAGTGTGTAAACAAAGTAAAAATGAGAGAAAACAACGTATTTCTGAGTGATCATTGTATTTATTAACGATTGTGCCCATTGATATTCAATTTAAGGGAAAGTACATTCAGAAGTATGGCATTGGGAAATTTTACTTTTGAGATGTTCTGTCGGCAGTACACCACTGAAATGCTGGAAATTTGTTTTGTGCCTAGAATTTGATTGATTTGGAACCATGCGGTTTTTCTCCAAAATTTAAATCACAATTAGAATTTTATTTAAACCAAACCATTTAATTCTCTTCATTAAATTTGAAATCTCAATAAATCCCAAGGTTTTTTTATTTACGTTTACATTTTGATTTCGATAATCTCACCACCAAAGAAGGTTGATTGTTACGAAGATCTTGTATCGTTCAATTTAATGCCTCCAAATAATTTTTATGTGGCGTCGTTTATTCATCCCAAACAATCAATCTGCATTGCTGCAAAAAGTTTGGCCATCGCACAGTTCTTCGAAAAGTTGTAAGTTGGAGTTTCATTGATTTGCATTTTCAACGGCAACTTGGGTGTTGAATGAGTTGTTTGACCACCTTCCAATATCAAAGATGTAATTGCTTTTAAACAGATGCAAGTGCAATTTCATTCTGCGAGCGAATTGTTGCCAAAATCAATGAGATAAAAAGAGTTTTTTCCAGTTCCACCGGGAGCGTCCAAGAATAAAATCCCTCTAGTTTCATCGTTCCAACTCACATGAGAGTGTCATACGCGTATTTTGTTGCCGAGTCACAGCGGAACGTCCGTTCGAACTGATTGTCGCAATATATCACAATCATATTGTTTTTCGCGATTCAACTTTTGATTAAATGCGTTGTATTTCGGACGATTGAGCGCTGTCATGCGTAGTAGAGGAAATACTTTGTTCGATATCATCAATACCAAGTTCTTAATTTAATTAATATGTAAGTAATAGAAATAAAATGACTACATTTGTTTAACAGATCGCGAAACAACACAAAAATAAAGTTAAAGGTAATTTTATTTTAATTTAGGCTGGAACACGTTTTTATAGGTTTTTCTCCAGATCATCCAGTGTTTTTTTTTCCAATAGAAAACATTCAAAATAGTTATTTCCATCCTAGGATTCTAAGGAATAAAGTAAAAAAGAACTATCCATATACATCGTTCGAATCGTGCATTATAGTTTTGAGTTCTTCCAAAAAACCCATAGGAAAAAACCTATTCCATTTTTCTTGAATTTTGCTGGCAGCTTTCCCAATTTTTGCTCTATTTTCTTATTTAGCAGCCAGAGCAAGCGAGATCATAATGAGAAACAAATTCCACTACATATAAAATTTGGTGTCTTAAAAAGTACATTTTTCAGATTCTCGCTTTTAAGTAAAAGTATTAACACTTAAAAACATTGTGTTCTTATTCTGTTTTCAAGGCTTGTGTACATTCAGACTGGCGTAAATAATAGGGAACAATATTGTTTCTAGTAGACAGATAAGTATATCTGTATATCACGATCGGATATATATCTCCAGTTTCAACATTCCTTTTCAATCTTTTGAACGCAGAAAACTTTTTGTTTGGTTCTGTCTTTATGCGAGGTCATTAGAGGCGAGAAAGAAGTGGGAGTAAGGAATTGGAATGAATTCAGTGATGGCCTTTACAAAGAAACTATCACGTCATTCACCTGGAATGATTTGGGAACATAAAACTGCAGTGTATTAGACTAATTGATTAGAAAACACATTCGCTGTTCTGCTGAGTTGTGTTGTGTTACAGGTGGGTCCTCAGCTCTGACAGCGTGTTCGCCCTCGTCAAGGAACAGCTGGAGCCGCTGCTCAACGACGCCAAGCCTGGAGTCGTCGGTGAGTACCACAACAACAACGGCACTGCAACAGCTCTTTCTACGACCACATAAGGAGATTACCAGAGTATAGGTAAAATCCCTGATATACAGGGAAAAGCCGAACAATGTGGGATCAAAACAGTAGTTTCAGTCCAGGCGGTTGACAAAATAAATGATTACTAGTGAGAAACATTCCTTGCAAATCGTGAAATTCAAGTCATTCTATTTTATCTTTCGAAACACTTTCGAACTCCACCTCGCTTTTCTCATAAAACTTCATTTTCGACTTTTGCGTACGTTAAATGGGACATGCAACATAACTTCCGTCGTAGGCAAGGCTAATTCTAAATTGCGATTCATAGGTCATATTTTGAGGAACTGTAATGTTCATACAAAGGAGATAGCGTATAAAACACTAGTGCGTCCTCATCTGGATTACTGTTGTGGACCGAGCGTGGTGGTGTAACGGCTAGCGTTCTGGCCTCGTATTCGGAAGGACGGCGGTTCGAATCCCCATCCGAGCATCCAAATTTGGGTTTTCCATGGTTTCCCAAATCACTCCAGGCAAATGCCGGGAAGCTTCCTTCAAAAAGGCCATGGCCGAATTCCTTCCCATTCCTTGCCCCCATCCTTTCCCGTCTCTAAAGACCTCGCTGTTAGAGAGACGTTAAGCAGTAAAAAAAAATACTGTTGTGGAGTTTGGGATCCGTATCGCAAGGGCCAGATCGACTCAGTGGAGAGGGTGCATAGGAGGGCGGCTCGACTCGTGACTTGTTGTTACAACCCTTATGAAAGCGTCACAGAATTGATACATAGATTGGGCTGGGATAGTTTGGAAGACAGACGACGTAGTTTGCGTCTGAATTTATTGGAGAATATGCGAAAATCTTTAAATTACGAGTGCAATGAAATACTTCTTCCGCCAAACTATTTAGGTCGCAATGACCAGAGGGATAATATTCGAGAAATAAGATGTCATACTGATGCTTTTCTGTATTCCTTTTTTCCTCGTGCTATTGGAATATACGGGTTTAGGTTTTGGTGCTTAGCACCCTCTGCCACCTACAATGTTTGTGATTTGCAGAGTATGGATGTAGATGTTAAGAAAACACTTTATCGAACCTTTTCTCTAGAACCTAGGATTTTTTTTACCGGCTTCACTAGTGGTGGTGGAGCTTCGTGAAATTGCTACCCCTCTTTAACATTAGGACTTTATTGAATTTTTGTTCTGGTTGTATGGGATTGTATTTATGGTGCAGTTGTTCAGTGTGGTGATCATGTATGTGTTCGAGCTAACTTCCTACTGAGCCGCTACGACATTGGCTTGATACGTTTTTTACTTTTAAATTTCCTCTAAAGTTTTCGGTTTGTTTAAACAGTTTTTAACTGAACAGTTTGACATTTCAATTATGTTTAGTGATGACTGACAAAGAACTTTTGACTGAGTTTAAAGGAGAAAGTGACACAAATGAAGTGGAAAAGAGACAAATGTCCATTGTGAAGTAAACAAATCATTAAGGGATCACGATCGGCGTTCAATAGGAACTTTGAGGAAATAATTACATGTACGAATCTATATATTTATTTATTTATTATTTTTTTTATTTTTTTATTTATTGGCCTTTGGTCTGCGACCATTTAGCCATCTTGCAACTACAACAGTTTACAATAACAATTTTACAATGGCAACATGGTAATAAGACCTGTATAATAACATTGCAATAAAAACATTGTAACAATAGTGTGATAACATTATAATAGCAACATTACAAAGGTAACTTTACAGGACATCATTGAGGTAACAAATTTCTTATACATTACATTTTATGGGCTTTAGATCTTTATGTTTGTGTCTTGCAAGAAGCGGATGATTGCATTGTAGACCTGTATATTTTTTGATTGTAGAATGGTAATTAGGTTCGCTGGGAAACTAACCGATAGCTGTTGTAATTGTTTGTATAGTCGCTTACGTTGAGCTTGGTATTGCGAACATGAAAGTATGATGTGGTTAAGATCTGAGGTCTCTTGATCAAAAGTGCATGTCGGGGAGTTAATTATTCGGAGGCGGCATAAATGTTGTGGATAGCACCCGTGTCCTAATCTCATTCTAATGATTGTTGTTATGTGTCTTCTTGCTATATTGAATTTTTTAAACCACGGTGTCCTTGGTATTTTTGGTTGAACTGCTATATTTATTTTAACAACAGTTACACAACTACAACCTGTTACCATCAACATGTTTGTAATTAATTAATTACAATCCAATTTAAATACAAATGATTTAAACAAATTATCAAGTAGCAAAATTTATCGCAATGATTCTGTAAATACAGTGTTGTTGGCGAAATTTCACCTATCCCTCTAAACATATCCTTGGTGTCACTGACGTAAAACTTTAAATCATTAAATGACCTTGTCCTAATGGCAACGGCTGACAACTCTCCATGAGCAAACATTGGTATTGGCAGATAATTACCAGCTTTCCTCAGTGATTGTGCTTGAGCTTTTTAAATTCTCATGTCAAATATTGGCAAAAGTGAGAACTGCGTTAGTTAACTTGTAAATGGAGGGAACATTTTGTAGCGTTTAAATAAGTCTCTGTACTGGTTTTATTATGGTAAATTCTGTTTAAAGCAGTCTTTGTTTTGCCATTGTTTTTAATGCATCTTTGGAACTAATAACATTATCTACAATTAAATATAAAAGTATTTACAATTTAATTTAATTGCAATGGAGCACAGGCTCCGGTGGCAATTTCCCTACACACCCATCTTCCCCCTATCCTGCACCCACCTACATTTGCCCTCTACAAATTTTATCTTTAAATTCTTTCAAAGTTTTCGGTAAATTATTCCTCATTTCTCTTGGTAACTCATTCCAATCCCTGACACCCTTACCTAAAAAAGAGAATCTTCCCACACCCTTGTGCCTGAAATCGAGTGCCAGCTTGTGGTCATGGTCATCTTTTCCCTTCCATGCACTACTCCAATATCTTTCCATACCTCATCGCCAGTATATGCCCTGTACACTCCCGTGACCCTCCTCATCCTTCTCCTGTCTTGCAATGAATCCCATTTCAGCTCCTTTATCATATCCGTCACTGATTACATTCTGCGATAATTTCCAGAAACAAATCTAGCAGCCCTTCTTTGCACCCTTAAAACTCGTATCAGACTTTGTATTTGTATGAAGGTTGCAGGGTTGATTTTCAAGTCTACTCGGAACTAATAACAGTATGTACAACTTAAACTCGTATCAGACTTTGTATTTGTATGAAGGTTGCAGGATTGATTTTCAAGGCTACTCTTACCAAATACCCGAGTACCAAAAGCACTCGTGAGCTAAAAGCATACGTTCTCTCTCGTACTTAATTGTTTAACAACCTTTCTTCTTTTTCCCCGTTTATTTTTTTCCAATGACTTTCAAAGACAGTTTTTATCTCATAGTCAACCTTGCACAAACTAATAGTTTTATTTATTTTATTTTATACAGAATAATACAACAAAAATCTATAAATTCGTAAGCTCAAACTACGAAATATATGAATGTCCCGTCACAGTGTCAGACTGACATAAAGTAGACGTAAATTAAGAATGAGAACCCGACTACCTGATGATGATGTGCTAATCAAAACTTCGCAGTGGAAGGAGTGTTAGTGCAAGTGCTTCGCTTTCATCTTGATCCCATTGATAAATAATTGCGCTATTTTCAAGAGCCATATCGGAATTACAAGTGCACTCTCTTTCAAGACTAACGTGTTAGAATGCTAGCCAAACACACAGTTAAGAAGAGATTGTATTGTGAATTGTTTCTGAACGATTTCGTTTTTTACGTGCTTTTCCTGGTAACCTATACAATATACATGATCCCATTGTTGATTCCCTAGAAGCTTTTATTTTTCGGTACCAAAATAATGACGTCCGTGCTGTCGTTGGGAGGGGGGGGGGAAGAGAGCTTAATCTATATATATCTGTAAGCAAGCCGCGAGTGTCTGAGAGATATGAAACGGTGTCGCGCAAGAAGTACCGCATCAAGTGAATGACGTTTTCAAATTTTTAGAGCTAATAGTGTCGATCAAAATCTGCGGAAACAACTAATGACTTATATGAACTGAGGGACGGAGCAAGTAATGGAAATTATTTCTAGACGGAAAATTAAGAGGCACGGATCACACTGTATTTCTTATGCGAAACATTGACAATAGATCGTACAACTTAACTTGGGATTCTGTTTTACTTTTTCACTTTGGTTATTCAGTTTTATTGACTGTAGTGCTTTAAAATAAACGGAATATGTGAATCAAACGTAATAAGCGTTGACTTGCGATCGTAATAGGTTGGCTACCATACGAAATTCGTTAGATTATTAATGTGGGAGACATATATTGCCTCTGGTAGACAATTAAACAGTTTGACTCTGGTACAAAATATCTTCTGTGATCGGTGAACGCTGTACACTAGAAAACATTAATATGCCGATACTTCTTCCATACGTGTCCTTTTTTTTGTGTGTCATCAGTATCTCGACTGGTTTGATGCATTCCTCCATCCCTTCCTATCTTGCGCTAACCTCTTCATCTCTACATTTCCCTTATAACCCACGTCCTCAGTTATCTGCTCCATATATTACAATCTCTGTCTTCCTCTACAGTTCTTACCTTCGACTTTACCCTCCACCAGCAAAATTAACCAATCCAGCATGTCTCAAAATATGACCAACCATCTTGTCTCTTCTTTTTGTAAGCTACATCCACAAACTTCATTCCTCACCCATCATTTCCACAACTCGTTCATTTCTTACTTTGTCTGTCCACTTAATTTTCAGCATTCTTCTGTAGCACCACATTTCAAATGCTTCAATTTTCTTTCCAGTATTCCTTAAATCCACGTTTCGCTATCGTAAAGTGCTGTGCTCCATACTTAGAGTTTTTAAAAGTTCTTTCTAACTCCTAGATCAATATTTGAAACTAAAAGATTTCTCTTTTTCATGAAGGCTCTTTTCGCTAGTGGTATACTGCTTTTAACATCATTCCTGCTTCGGCCATCGATTGTAATTTTGCTTCCCAAGTAACAGAATTCACTTACTTCTCCTATTGCATCCGATCCTATTTTTATATTTAATCTACTAGTATTGGTATCATTTCTGCTACATTTCATCACTTTAGTCTTGCTTTGATTAATATTCAGTCCAAAATCTTCCTTCATTGTTTTGTTCATGTCATTCAGTAACTTCTCAATATCCTCAGCCCTTTCTGCTAACAAGACAATGTCATCAGCAAATCGTAGCATACTGATTTTTTTCTCCCTGAACACTTGTGCCACATGGAAATTTTTCTTTTACTTTCTTTATCGCTTCTTCTACATACAAGTTGAATATTAACGGAGATAGACTACAACCTTGCTCACACCCTTTTTAACTGATGCATGTCTCTACTGATTCTCTACTTTTATTATAGCCACTTGAGTCTTATATAGTTTATAAAGTATTCTTCTATCTCGATATTTTAGACCTGACTTCTTTAAAATTTTGAACATCTTGTCCCACCTAACATTATCAAAAGCTTTTTCTAAATCAACAAACGCCATAAAAGTATCTTTGTTTTTCTTGATACGTCCTTCAAGTATTAATCTTAAAGCCAGAATTGCTTCCCTTGTACCGCGATTTTTCCTAAACCCAAACTGATCTTCACCTACTATGTCTTCTACTACCCTTTCCATTCTTCTGTATATTATTCTGGTCAATAATTTTGAAGCATGTGATGTTAGACTAATGGTGTGATAATTCTCACATTTGTCGGCTTGTGCTTTCTTCGGTAGTGTGAAGATAATATTTTTATTAAAATCGGTTGGAATTTCTCCTGTTTCATAACTTTTCGATATCAGCTTGAATAATCTTTCGATTCCTTCTTCTCCTAGGGACTTAAGAACATCTGCAAGGATCTTATCGATTCCAACTGCTAATGTGAAAGGATTACATGTCATCGGGATACCTTTTGGGTCTTTAATGCAGTGGTTTCCCGTTGCCTTCTGCATCCCCATGCCGTTGATCGTTTCTGATTCATCCGCCTTTAGGGCTGTTTCCATCCCCAAGGATAAGAGGGTGCCCTGGACCACTCCCTGCTCTTCCGCCCTCCTTTCGGAGACCGTTGGCAAGCAGTGGGTGACACCTTATACTGGGAGTCTTTCAGTCACCAGAGCCTCGTCCGTGCTAACAGGGTGCACCACTTAAAGGTTGGAAAAGGCTAGTATAGTCTCTCCCAAACCCTTAAACCTCATGTCCTTATGGAAACGAAATTCATTTTTTTTTTCTCGAAGAAAGGTGACTGAGAACAGCTACAATAAATATTAACAGGTGTCGATATGTATTTCTTGGATAATAACTTGCGCGGTACTGCCCATATTTCGAATGACTTAACTTATTAAATATATTGACGAGTTTCGTTTAAAAGTGAGAAAATTAGTGCAAATTATAAACTAATAGTTCCAGAGTAGGAACTATAAATCTATTCTTAAATTTAATTTATTTCAAAGTCTTCGAAGTCTGTCAGAAATGAAGATTAGAAAGCAGATTAGAAAACAGTGCTATGGCAATTTATTTTTCGCTGTTGCTTAATTAAGTAGAATCGTTATTAAATAACGCTCATAACCCTGATTTTTTAATGTTCGTTTTTGGGCTGTAGTTTATATCGTCAAAAAATTTGGAACTTCTTGCGTGTTATTGAGTTAAAGACGACATAAATATGGAACCAATGAAATTAAAAATTAACTAGGAATCCTAAAACCTTATGATACATCGAAAATTATAAAACTAAATCCATCGGGCCTTTTGCCTCAAAGCGTGTCAGTTGGCACTCGGGTTCAGGTTGCATTTTAACCTAACCACAACGTCCACTATTGCTATTTGAGAATAACAGCTTCTTTCACTGACGCATATTACTGATGTCGTTATTTTAGCTCGAATTTTCGCACAAAATGAACATTTCGTTTAAAGGTGGTTATGCTTATTAATATGGATAATTTGTTAGTGATCCAGTAATGGTATACCGAGAGATAATTTTCCATTCGGTATGATGTTTAGCACACGCGTTCCTTAGGCAATAATTCCTCAATTTTGAAATAAAATATCTCGAAAACTAAGCCAGAGTTTTCAAAAAACACAAAGAAAACAAAAAACAAAAACAAAAAAATCCTTTTACTTTCTAATTCTATAGTGAAGTTACATAAGAATCCGTGCGGTGCCACGGCTGACGAAGAATCCCAGAAATATATCGAGTGGCATTATGTCTAAGGTACGTTTCTTTTTGCTTTGACGTGAACTTTTTCTCTTAAAGTATGTCCTCAGGAAAGCGGAAAATTTCTGAATAAATGGACAATTGCTTTTCAGTCTCCCTTATTGTGCCGATAATTTTTCACGAAGCTTTAATTTTTTATTTTTCCTATATCATATAAAACGTAAATTAAACACACACACACACACACAAAAATCTTTCGGACAACGGTATGAACCGAACTTAGGGTAATAATTAAAAGAAGGTAAAATTCTTAGATGAAATTTATATATTTGATTCTCTTTGTTAATATTTGGTTCTAGAATAAAAAGCGTAAACCATTTCTACACACACCTGGGTCCACGTGCAGGAAGCAGTGGGTAAATACCAGTGTCATCAATAAATTGTTTTCTTTGTTAACAATTTCATTCGGTGCCTACTGGATAGCTACCATTACTAAGCTTCTTGAGGAAATCAAATTCTGATAAAAAAGGGTAGAATGATTGCACACACGTTTTTAATTGTAACAGTGCGACCTTAGCGTGCTACAACCAAAAGGATATGGCGGAAATCAACATGTAGGAAGAGTATTTTTTTAGCAAATAGTTTTTGCCTTTGATCAGCTAGTGAAATGTCTTGTTGTTGATAACTTCAGGAGATTTAATAGAACGTATTGAAATTCCATAAGTTATTTTGAAGACTGCATTACAAGTGTTGGCCATAGAGAATATGGTAATCGATCATATCTATATGTCTTGAGTGTAATCGGTAATTTGCAAATATTGTGAATTCAAGAAGACTCATTGCGATGTCACTGAAAGAGCAAGGCAAGTAATTGAGTCCAAGTTGTGATACATTGTACATGATAGCATTCTGGACAAATATCGTACCACAGGCTACTCAGTTTTTTTATGGCTCTCATCAAGTGTGGATAGCCGTACACTGCTCCAAGGCATCGCATCAGTAAAAGACGAATTAGCCCTTTCAACTTGCTGTCAAATACGCGTACCATCCAGTATGGCTGGAAATATACTAGTGTGATGTTCCCCCCCCCCCTCCTTTTAATTATTCTCGGCTACTTTATTAATGATTTATCATCGGACCTCTTTGCCGAAGATTGGTTGCATTCTTTTCGTCTATGACTGTTAGCTAATCACCAGGTGAAAGGGGGGAGACAGTCACAAAGAAATAAATTTAGTGGATATTTAGAATCACACAAAATTAAAATTGTATTTTGTTCAATTTGTACACTGATACACAATCGACTTTCTCTTCAGACACCTATTCAGTCCTCAAATCATCATAGTTATAAGCCAATTATATATTTACTTCTAATGTTCTTAGTTTCTTCACTATAAACGTGTAGCGAGAGTGAGATCGGTAAAGGCACAGAGAGAGAGAAAACTACGGAATCGACTTATATCAGCGCAATCGCACGGAGCGGATCCGCGAACTTCAACTCGGCCACTGAGCAAAACTGACCAGAACTGCACAAGACTGAGACCCCTATGGTCTCGTTGTGGGGCCTTATATTATACCAGCCTAACGGTATTTCCTTGGGCAGGCGTCCTTCAGGGAGAAGCGCTACCAACATTGGCTTTAGAACTTTAAGTTGCCCTGTGTAACCTCTCTGCACTGTGGGCAAAAGAACATGGCCATAGATATCACCCCACCCCGGAGACACCTTTTGACGTCGGGGAGGTGGGGTACCACAGTGGTCAGCTCTGCGTGCCAACGAAGTGGGCGCGAAGGGGTTGATTGAGCTTTAATGCGGTTTTGCCGCCATGACGGCAGCCTGCAGCCAACTACAAATCTCAAATAAAATCTCTCATCCTCACTCTCGCTTCGTAATTGAAATTACATAATGCTATTCTTATTTTAATTAAATACTACCCCTTAAAGTTCCTAATTGTGTATTGTAGCATTACACTAGCTTATTAAAAGATAAGTCGTATTTCGTATCTGGCCATTTTGGATTGTAGGTCATGAAAAGCATTAGCTTACCAAATTAGTGGTTCCAAGCAATAGCATCCAAAACATTTTGGTGCGTGCTTCTAGGAGAACCGATAAATTATGATGGCAAGATTACTTATTTCTGGTGTTACATACTCACCGTTCTTTCACATAGACACGATCAAATAAATATAGAATCTTAGTTGGCTATGGTTATTTCTAATGAAGTCATGTCTGATGCCTTCTACGCGAACTCGGGTATCGACAATCCATTGCAGAAAAAGTATTTGTTGCAGGCTGAATCCTTGATGGCGTATGCCACCGGATTTAGAATGGGCGATGAGGTAGGAGCTTGTCGACATGCATTACATGTACTTGGGTGTACATGCATTGGAGAAACGATGCATGCTGTTCGAGATCCGTGCGGGAAATCCAGATAGCGCAGCACTTTTATACGCCGCACTCATCAGCGCTCTCTAAAGCCTCAACGTGGCATTACCGCACACACATTCCTATACGAAATCTGCTTACTTAGGTCCCTTCTACCTGCCTTTACATTTCTGACATATTGTTCTGAACCACCCTGTATACTCGCTGTCGGCCGTGTACATGGCAAGGTATTTGACACAAGAATTTTTTTTGGTAGCCAAGTCGTTCGGGTGCCTGCCAGGTCATTTTTGCTTAGACTTATTGGCTTTGTGGAGGTGGCTTGTGTCGCGCCAAGGCCCTGGAGTCTCAGACAGACTTTCTAGAAGTAAGGCTTTTCGGAAGACTCGGTGAGTGTGATAACAGCAGTGGGAAGAAGCCAATTAGTGAAAGCCGCCTGCGACTCTGATGTGTGTTTTCCTATGTTAAATGTATTTGGAGGATCAACATGGAAGCGGTGTTTTGGTGATACTTGGTGACTGTTGAAGACGGTCAACGGATGTACTCCCTCGTGGAGTACGCGCCTTTCCTGCATGCTGCGCGGAGAGAGACTGGGGAACGATGTATGAGTGGAGAAGAGTTACGTCTTGGGCAGGGAATATTAGCTGGCCAGCTAGACTGGCGATGGCTTCTGGCTGGAGAGTCAGCTGTCAGTTGACCCATGTTCAAAACTCTAGAATCTTAATTAGCGACTAGCCAAACTTGAACCTGTGTACTTTTTGAAAACTTTCCATTTGTTATAATAATCATTTTACCTTTTACTTTAAATAAATTCAGATTCATTTCTTTTAAATTCATTTTTTTGTGTTGGTTTGAACCAAGTCACGCGAGAAAACTATTAGCACAATAATCCGCTGGGAGAAACTATCTGCGTAACCTGAACAACCTGACACCGTATCAGATGTTCAGTAAATTCAACCTAATACCTTTGCACACAACAGAGTTATTATAAGTTCCAGGTGTATTGGACGTTATTGTTTTACTTTTTTTCCTCGGTATTACACCATTGTAGTTAATGTGTTTTATTGTTTGCCGTAGATTCATGAGCTGCTTTTCTAAATTCTATGAACTTAATTGAATGCGTTCCTACGTGACATGAACGACGTCATTTTACTGTGTGCATCCTTCAGTCAAGACAGTTAAATTTAAAGTCGAAAAGAAAATGTCATGTGGTTTTCTCACTTTGGCTATATTAAAGTATAACGTTACTGATTTTAGATTATTGACGTTTCTGTAACTTCAAATACATTAATCGAAAGATTAAGATTCATGTCAAATCTTTTCCTCTCCAAAAAGTTCGAATGCCTTGAAGACCAGCTAAAATATGGAGGGAGACCATAGGAGATCACTATGTTTAAAACTGGAAAAATAGATGATGACCGAAAGAGATTGATGCCACGTGTTCTTACTTGCAGTAATGAATCTGCTGTGTGAAAACTGTAATAATTTACTATGATTTTACTCGTACACCGAAAATTAAGGTTCCTCGAAATTCAAAGAGTGAATGAGAAATACAGCAGTGATTTCTCTCGCTACTTTAGAAAGTATACAACTGTCAGAATCACAGAGAGAAAATAGACGCCATCATCTTTGCTTAACTCCTGCGACGTTTCTACGATCTGAATCTCCGGCGTCATTTCCACTGCGTCTTTTGAAATATGGGGAGGGAAGGATAACTGGGTGACAGCTAACCATTTTGCTTCCGTTGGTTGAAAATGAAGTTGAAGTAACGTGCCCGAGAAGTTTTAATCGATTACAACGCCGTGAAACTCTCTGGTCTTACAGATCTTCAGAATGTTACTGTGTACTTTTTAGGCGACTGTTGATCGGATCGATGCCACGACAAGTATATGCTAATGGAGAACGAACCAATCCTCACGGCTTAGCTAGATTTCGTTCTCCTTGTCCTCTTGCTGATGAATCTGAGATTTGACTTGGCAAATGTTGCGATATAACTATTAATTTATGTTACTCTAGTGATGTTCCTTTTTTTTTTCCTTGTTAAATCGTTTAGATAGTGCCCTGCTGTTTCATCTGCACGGCTGATAAAGTTTAATTTGCGTAATGTGAAATATCACATTCGCCATTGAGAGACATGAGAGAAGATATAATGGAAAACCAATTACGTTAAGTGGCCCGTCTCATACTTACATAAAAGGCTCTGTTTCGCATCGATTTAATGTCAGCTGCCTTTTAGAAAATACATTGAATTAATTACACTGATGCGGGGTACAATATTATGTAAGGGGTTGTTGTCGTAGACCACCAGGGGATCAGGTAGAAAAGCAAACTCGTTTTCATTTGCATCTCCGTTACATTATCTTACACAGGTTGTCCATCGGTAGAAAATAAATAAAATCTATTCAGTAAGTTTCAGAATTTAATTTTCTGCGAAGACAATTGAAATGTGCAAATGTCGTTTGCGTGTAGGTATATGGCCATGGTGCGCATTAACTGTTTCCACCCCCAATCCCCTGCCCATGGATTTTTTCAGTTGCTGCTAGCTGAACCGTTAGGTAGTTAGTGATTTCATTTTCTGTATTGTCAGTCGTCAAGGATCCTTTGTAATCATCGCTTTACTCAAGCTGGAAATGTTGCCCATATGAATAAATGTGAGTTAGGACGCAGCTCGATATCCAAATGTACATAATTCAACAAACTGGTTTTACTACAATGGGACTGCTTGGAGATGTGTGTAGTGTGTACAACTCAAGGAGAGCGTCTTTATCACAGTTCCATATCTGTTATTTCTTCGGCAACATGTCATATACTCTTTGAACATACTTCGTTAATTTAACCGCGAGTACTGATTGGGTTCTGCTTGTGTTAAATTGATTTCAAGCAAGATAATCATTTTTGGTAAACGGATCCCAAATGTTGACGCTTCATTTTCTCTCCGTCTGATACAGGCCTCTAGAACTTAAACGGAATAAACTGTAGATTTCAAATTTGCACATATTTTGTATATCATATATCAAATTTTACAAAATTATACTGCATGAGAGTATCATACACTGGCGGAAATTATAAGTACAACACCCTGATAAGAATGGTGGAATTGTAGGAAAATTTGTAGTTATATCCAGGGTTATGCCCAGAAGAAATGATAACAAATTGTAATGGATCAGGCTAAGTTTATTACCTTTAGATACAGTTGTCAGTAAGAAATGCGTCCGCCTTGAGCACCTATACATTCGTGGATCCTTGCCGGCGTTGAATCAATAAGTGTTGAGATATCTTTTTGTCTCTACGCCTTCAAGTTTGTGCAGTCATTGTTTCACAGTTTATGCTGGGTGACTATGAGATCTAATGTGTCTACTCTTAGCGTTCCTACATGCTCTGCTGGGGATAAGTGTAGGGACCGTGTGGTCCAAATTGTGATCGTAACCACTTGCAAGGCTTGTGTTGTGATGACAACAGAATGAGGCCGGCCATTATCCTGATGGAAGATGCGATTTGAATGGTGGACCTGAAGGGTATCACAATAGGGTGCAGCACCCCGTCCAAATAGTTGTGGGCTGTCATTGTGTCTTCAACAACAACCAACTCAATCCCGCTGTCAAAACTGATTGACCACAAACCATGACACCAGTAGTTCTGAATTTACAGCAGGGTAAGCCGTTTCTCCACTACAACTGCGTACAAGTTGTCGATTATCACAGAGTGGAGCCTCGTCTCTAAACACAAATGTACGCTATTCACGTTTCAAATTTTTTTTTTTTGCATTATACCAAGTTAGACGAAGTCAGGTTAATGGAACACATTGCATAGGTGTCAGAGAGTGTAATCCAGCTTCAAGCAATTGGTTTACAGTCGTCTGGAGTGTGACTTTCTCTGTAACCACTGCTTGGATCTGGCCTGCTGTCACCCGTCTTCCACCAACAGCCACTCTCACAATTTGCCGGTCTTCATGTGCTGCTGTCCTGTAGGAACCTATGTCTGCTCTAGGAATAGTAGATAAAAAGTCTGTGTACCGACATTGTACTATGGTCAATACTTCGGAAGATGCACCAATTACCAATACGCCAATTTTCCGACTTCTTTCACTGTTAGCCATTTTGGTGTAGAGGGTCGTCAATCTTCGCCTTGACATATTTGGTCAACAACAACTTGAGAACAAAACTGTATCATGTTACAACACACCGTTCAACACTTATCCACTAAAAACATTTTTAACAATAAATTTCCCCATAATTCTCATACTATTACACATAAAACTTTCAATTTTTAACCATTTAATACTCTTCATATGGGGATACTTGGAACAAAATTTCATTCCTTTATCACAACTCCGTCTGGGTGTTGCACTTTTAATTTCCGCCAGTGTATAAATAAAGCGGAATCTCGTAAAGGACTATCATTATTTTTAGTTTTTTCACTGAGAAATAAAAATAAAAGTGGCCGTGAAAGTTTTCAGTTTTTGACCAGTTTTGTTACCGGAGCTATCTAAAATAAAATATTATCTAAAAACTTGAAATTCATTCACAGTGTCGACTATAGCCTTTATTTAAACAACAAGTACTGTGAACAATTACACTGATGAGCCAAAACATTATGACCACCTGCTTAATAGCGTGCTGGTCCACCTTTTGAACGCAATGCAGCAGTAATTCGGTATAGCATGGATTCGATAAGTCTTTGGTAGATTTCCGGAGGTATCTGGCGCTAAATGCCTATGAACAATGTCTGTGCACGCAATTTCCATAAATTACGGATCGGTGGTTTTTGGGCTCTGAGCTGACGCCAAATAACGTCCTAGATCTATCGGATTTAGATTAGGCGAATTTTGTGAGGAAGACACCAACGTGAGTTCAATATCATGTTGTTAAAACCACTGTAACACGATACTGGCCTTGTGACTCGGACTGTCATACTGCTGGAAGAAACAATCGCCGTCGTGGAAGACATGAAACATGAAAGCATACAGGTGATCTACAAAATTTCTTACTCAGCTGTCATGGTGCTTTCGATCACTAGCACAGGTCACACGGAAACCGATAACATAGTATTGTAACAATAAATGTCATTCATTCGTCCAGGCGACACATTTCCATTGAACCACGGTACAGTGCCCACTTTAGTTGTAATTGACGATATTGTTGGGTCAACATGAAACACGTTAAGGCCGTCATCTGCGGATATACAAGTTCAACAACGTGTGCTAAGCGGTGTGCTCCGATACATTTGTGCCTGCTCTAGCATTATAATCCACCACCAGATCTGCCACAGATCGCCACCTATCCTGCTTTACAGAGCGGACAAGCCTCCGACCTCCAAGTTCTGTAATTAGGCGTGGACGTCCACCAACTTGTCACCTGCTGTGGTTTCTCCATCCCTCAACCACTTTTCATAGAAGCTCACTACATGGACACCAGACCAGCCTCGCCTTTATCGAGTTGCTCGTACCAAGGAGCCGGGACATAGCAATCAGCCCTTTGTCAAATTCACTCATGTCAGTGATTTCCCCTTTTGCCACACTGTCGCCTTTAGAATTAGTCCAGTGCGTCCCTTCACCATTTGTATACTTTTCTTACCGCACGACATGTTTGCAACGTTACCAGACAGCATGGAATCTCGTGGCGGGCAGTGGTCACTAAGTTTTAACTTATCGCGGAATGCCTGATATCTTTTGTAAATTGTGAGTAAAATTAACAGAAATTTTTATTTTGAGGTTACTTTGTTATGTACTAACTTAATTTTGTTCAAAACACTCTAAATTCAAAGTGAATTCAGTCTACGTATCCAGCAACCTAAATGACGTCCTTTTAAGACATGTTTCAATTGCGGGAAAAGTCACAAGGACTTAAATTAGGTTAATAGGGGGGGGGGGGGGAGTTGAAGAACAACAGGAATGTATTTGGGGCCAAAAAATTCACTGATGGTAAAAGCCGTGTGACACAGGGCATTGTCATGAAGAATCATCCACTTGTCTGCAATGTCTGGTCTCACACGAATCACTCTTTTCCTGAGCCTTTCAAGGACACCTTTGTGAAACACTTCGATACCCCTACTGTCAAGAAAGCAAACCAGCATTGGTTTGATTTGCTCATTCGACATTTTTTCGGTCGAAGAGATGACGGAGTGGGCCACTCTTCGCTTTTTCACTTTGTTTCAGAATCGTGCTCAAAAATCCAGGATTGAAAAATTCTTCGTCATTGTCAATCCTCTCAAGAAGATCAACGTACACGATTCTTCGATTTTTCTTCTGTTCAGTTTTGAGGGTTTTTTGGCACCATTTTGGCAAAAACCTTTCTCATATCCAAATCGTCTGTCAAAATTTGATGTGCGATGAAAGTGTTTAAATTTAACTGTTCACTCATCATCCATATTGTAAAATGACGGTCAGATCTCAAAAGAGCCCTCACAAGCTCAACGTTTTCGCCAGTTTTTCAAGTTGAAGGTCTCCCTTCAACATGTTCTCGGCCTTCCAAAAATGATTTGAGTCAGCAGAAAATTTGTGCTCTTGATAATCAATGTTCCCTGTAAACCTGTTTCAACTTTCAAAGGTCACACTCGCGGATTCCCCAAGTATAACACAAAACTTGATTACACAACATTGCTCTATGTTCCGATATTCCTTTTGCGTAACGCACAACAAAAACACAAATTCACTGATGGCGCTGTCAAAAATAATGTGTTGGCTGAACGGAGTTGAAACTCGGACTGAGCATGTGGAAGGGACGAACAAACTGGTTTAACACAGATCGTTGCCAGATCTCTCGCAGTGTTAGCAATCTCATTACTTTTCTCACACACCTCGTATACTGGTGGTACAGTTTCGAATTATTAACGCTGTGGTTTTCTTCTGTATTCCCATAGATCAACATTCAGCTTCTACGTAGAAGGAGAAAATCAAACAATCGTTTCTGAAATTTCAAATTTAATGAAAATTTTGAGCATACAGAACTACATAAAAACTTAGTTTACGTCCTTGAATGAAGACAGAATACTTGGAAGAAAGGTAACAAGAAATTCCTTAATTTGTCTCTAAATGCAATAACAACACTGTGTTTTGAGGTATTTTCCGTGGGCATATGTGTGTTTTGGAATAGAAAACTCTTGCATAGTTGTGACAAATGGCCGGCTACCATGGCAGGTTAGCATACTGCAGCAGCTCCTCAAGCCCGCCTACAAGACGTCGCAAGAAACCGCTTGCAGTTTCCCTTTCGAGATAGCAACTGGAAGTGTTACAGTTACACAAATCTATTATTTCTAAATGTTCCCCGATCACTTTTCCTGTAGCCGTTTCAAGCATATTCGCTAGAATATCTGTGTGCTTGTCATAGTTGACTGGAATATTAAATCTGGTATGCAGCCACTGATTTTTAAGGTCTCTAAATCATCTCGATTTGTATTTTTAAAATTTCTTTATGGTCTTACTGTAGTCGTTTTCGTGACTGATTCTACAAAAATATCGTCAGTAAAGTTTCAATGTAAATATGGAATGGCTATGGTAATTTTCAGAACCTCCAGCGAGGTTGGAACACCTCGCTTTGTATGGATTCGTTCATAACCTGTAATTCCCTTCGAGATAGCTGTTCGTAAGGGAACTCGAGATGTGGTTTCCAGGTTTTCATTCCTATTTGCGAAGGTTGGTTGCGTTCTACTTTCAATGTATTTTGCAGTAAAACTATTTTTTTATTATTTTTTTATATTTTTTTGCGGAGACATGGTGTAATTTTTCAAGATAAACTGTAAGGCTTCCCAAATTTTGTCAAGGAACATGTCCTGGTATCCTCAGGTATTCGCAATAAAACATAGCTTCGTACCTGTCGTCGACGCCATGCTGGCAGACACATACACAACAGGGTGTCGTCTTATTACAATACTTGTTTAAACGCGTCAAAACTGAAGGGTATCACCTAATGTTGTAATAGATGGTAAGGAAGAACAGGGATTACTGAAGATCGCGATTCAGCAATAGTCAAACGCAAGGCACCGTCAGAAATACCTTCCGAAGTACATTTAACACTATCATGATGGTCCAGAGTGTATTACAACATAATTTCTGCTTGAAGATAATGGTCCAGGCTGTATTACAACGGAATTACTGCCTCAAAATAATACATCTTACAATTGACTACAGCAGTATTATAACGTGATTAGTGAATGTTGTAGCAGTATCGCGATCTCTAGTAGACATAAAAAGCGAATAATGACTAATCCATTACCTTTTTTAATGTTATTTCATCTGATTTGAGTAAACTTGTCTGATTACGTGCTCGGAATATCTGGTTAGGATGTTTTTTAAAAAAAACTGCATTTGATTTTTAATGACGGAAATTTTTATACTCGTAAAAAAGTTTGTAAGAAAAGTATAATTTAAAAAACGAATAACTATTATTTACTTGATTTATATATCTCTGGTTTATCTAGGCTTCGTGTAAACTTTCTCTCAGATTTAAAAAAAAAAACTTTCCTGTTTGTTATCATCTGTCAAAAAAAAAAATCAAAAAAATCGTAGGTTGTGTTGCTACTTGCTTCCAGCAACAGCTGTGTACAATACAACGTAAACATCGGATGCTCTTTTCCTTACACGAATTTCTGCATTTATTCCTTATAAATAAACAAAAAGCTACATATAAATTCAAATGAATATCTCATTACAATTTTATACATATATATATATTTGTACCTCACATTATAACTTGTATCTGTGCTACACAATAGACAATTGTATTTTGTGGACATCACAGTTACACTTCCTATTAATTTAATTTTATTATGATGGAGCGCACGCCCCTGTGGCAATTTCCTTACACACCAATTTTTCTCCTTTACTGTACCCACCTGCTTTGCCCTCTACAAATTTCAACTTTAATTTTTTCCACGTTTTTAATAAATTATTCAACATTTTTATTGGCAACTTAATCCAATCCCTGGCCCACTCACCTACGAAAGAAAATGTTCCTACATCGTCGTGTCTAAAATAGAGTGCCAGCTTGTGGTCATGGTCATTTTCCCTTCTATGCATTACTATTAATTCTTACACGAATATCTTTCCACCTCTCATCACCAATATACGCCCTGTACACTCCCATGACTCTCTTCA
The DNA here is from genome assembly GCA_031002005.1 of Vandiemenella viatica. Taxonomy (NCBI): domain Eukaryota; kingdom Metazoa; phylum Arthropoda; class Insecta; order Orthoptera; family Morabidae; genus Vandiemenella; species Vandiemenella viatica. Next base: position 346,228,127 of record JARYHS010013630.1, read on the forward strand.
TCCTCCTCCTGTCTTCCAATGAATCCCATTCCAGCTCTTTTATCATATCGGATACTTATTGTGTTCTGCGGTAATTTCCAGATACAAATCTAGCAACCTTTCTTTGCGCCCCTTCCAATTCCTGTGTTTGATACTGAAAATGTGGGTCCCATACTGCACCACCATATTCAAGCAATGGTCTGACAAAAGTTTTGTAACCCAATTCTTCTACTGATCTTGTACATCCCCTCATCACTCTCTCCAACAAGTGCAGAATTCTGAAACTTTTCCTGCTACCTTTCCAATGTGTTCTGCCTAGTTGAGCTTGTTGTCAAATTTAATGCCAAGATATTTACGTTTCAAGTCTTCAACAACCAATTCTTTCGCCACCTTATAACCATAATAATTTTTTTTTATCTGTGCACCTAATAAACTGACTCTTCTTTGCATTTATCTTCACCCATTGTTTACCAACCGAGCTAGATATTCTGTCGAGATCACCCTGCAGCTGTTCACAGTCCTCTATGGTTTTGAAACACTGCTTTTAATTCTGTAAGTGAAAATAAAATCATATTCAATAATTTATTTGAAATTTACTTTTTCTTTTAACTTAATAAACGCAAATGAAGTCCGTACAACGTAGTTTAGATACTGTTCCACCCACAGCGGTAAGGGTATTAACTATTAAGCGGTACCGTACCTGAGGCGAAGCTCACACCTGCCACTCACCACACCGAGCTATCCGCTACGCCGAATTTGGCTCTTCCGAATCACCCGCTGTTTTAGCAGAAAGAATTCCACTATTTGAGCAGGGACGGTGAGGCATAGCGCATTTGGCCACCCTGAAGGGGGACACACGGGGAACAGAGTGTAGGCAGCGCCGCTACAAATTGGTTCGAAGATCTCAAAGCTTTCAGTTCTTATAGCGACCTCTCTGCTATCCCCGCAAGCACTTCTCAAAGAAGCTGCAACAGTAGCCGTTGCAATTGAGCTTCCAGCGTGGCACGATCCGAGCGTGCCTTCCTCCGCAACAGCCGACACACAAAACGCAACTGAAGGATGCGGGATCATTCGCGCTCGCCCAAGCTTCAAAGAGCACCGTCATAGCGCAAAATGTGTAAAACACACGACGCAGTGCTCCCCTGTTAGAGTCAGATGATCGGACCAGCGCGATACGCAACTGCACCTATGTAGGAGTTCAACTGTGGCAACAAGAGACGTAGTGCATGCCGACGGCGGCGGCGAGGGGACACTGAATCCCATGGGTCGCAGTGCCACACGCCGCAGGAACTGCTCCAATCACTGCTTCCTTCAGCGACGTACAGAGGCACTCCCGGCACCGTTATTTTTTGTGGTAATTGTTATTTTAATATTGTTGTTGTTGTATAGTTGCTATTGTTGTGATTGTTGTTGCGTTGACCATCAATGTAAGAGTGATTTGGTTGCAGCCGCAACTGCATTCTTTCAAATAGTGCCTTCGCGAAAACGCGATAAAATTCTCTTCGGTCTGTAGCAGCGCCGCTTGCCAGTCTTGTATGTGAATTTCGACTTCTTGTTCCAGGTATCATGGAACTACCTATAGGTTCTCACTACGTGTTCAGCGGTTTCTGTCTCTCCGCAGGGACATTGGTTGATGTCTTTGTCTTTAAGCTGTATGTTGTGGAGAGTCTCCAACCAGTCCATGTCCAGTGATGAGGCACGACTCTGAATCCGCTTAATTCTTCCATCCCTGATTCCAGGTGCCGACTGAGGATAACCACTGATATTTGTGTCTGCAGTTCTCCCTTCGTGTTTGCCATACTTCCAGAATGGCTTGTCAAATTGGAAAGCCAGTTTTTTGCAGCCAGGTGAAACTGTCTCGTACCCAGTGGAGGCTCTATTATTGGTACCTGGATCCCCTCAAGTTCAGCACCTCTTCCATTTCTTACAAAGTAGAGGAGGGTTCTTCTCACTACTCCAAATCTAGTGGTGGGCATCCCGCTATGGCTTGCAAGACTTCGTTAGATTTCGTCCAGCACGTGGGTTACATCATCAGCAGAAACTTCTTTTGGAGGCAGGCAAGTGTCCGTCTGTGGTAGATTTGTGAGGCTATGCAGATGAGTAGTAGATAAAATTGGTTTGTAAATGGTGGAGCACATTGACCACTTTCCACTTTAGCCTCCGTTCACGTTTATTGACTCTGAGAAGTCCTGAAGTTGTTACCTGCAGTTTTTGTCTCATCTATTTAAGGTGTTTGTTATCTAGGGTTACTCCAAGATATTGTGCCGGCATTACTAATTTTACATTTTTTCCCTCCAACCTTATGCGCGGTTGTCCGTTAGCATCAAGGACCCCCTCCCCCTGGAGAAACAAGGTCTGAGAGTCTTTTCAGCCGAGATCCTCATTTTGTGTTTTTGCACCTATTCTTGGATGGATGCTAGTGCCTGCATTCATATTTCTTCTATTTCCTCGCGTGTGTTTGCCCGAATCATGGATATATGTGTATATGCCACCATTTCTCAGGGTTTATACTCTTGTTCTTCAAGTAGCTCATCAAGGACAATATCCCACATGTACAGTTATTCATTTAAATTTTTTTGATTATCCTAGCAACGCTGTGGTGGCAGATTATGTAACTAACTCTTCGGGCATCATCGAGACTCACCGAAGATTGCCGATCTGTTGAGGTGCGCAGTCTTCAGGCTAAACGGACGACGCAGAAAAGTGAAATTAGAATATAATTAATAATGTGTGGGGGCGCCGTTATTTGGACAAAACTCCATTAACACTGACTTTTTAATAAATTTAATGAACACCTAATAACTAGATACATGTAAAGGTTTTAATGCTCTCTCGTTTAGTATTTCGATAATAATTGTACTGATTTCTTCTTCATTATCGTATAGAATTTCCAAACAAAGTATCAGTAACATAACCATATGTAAATTTTCCTCGTATAGTCGTGGTACCACCTACTTTCATTCCGAGCCCAAACTGTGTTTGTAATGTGTCATAAACAAATGTGTGCCCTGTGAATTTCCAAAAGTATTAGCTAGCAGAGAAGGTAATTTTGAGACTGTTTTTAAAAGTATAAACGTTACCCTAACATGGAAGTAATTCTAAGTGGACAGTGTAAAAAAGCAACTACTCTTTGCTCCGACAGACTAGTTAGCCACGCATATTTGTAGGGGCCATAGATAAATCTAAGCTATTGAGAAAACATTTTCAAAAAATTTCGCTACTAAAAAAATCTAATTTTCACTGCAGACTCTATGACATGCATGGAAAAAAAGATCCTCATAATCACCCTCAAAATTGCAAATAAGGGGGACGATGTAACATGTGTTAAATAACAACTTCCCTCATTTTAATATAATAACGAAATTGATACAACTCTATCTCGTCTATGTTTTGAGATTGATGTGATAAATTTGAAATTTCGTTAATATACATTTTCTCTTGTCCAGTTACAGCATACTAAAAAATTACACTTGAAAATTTTTAGTATTAAACTCTAATTTCAGTAGTGACAAAAGTGGCTAGTATCACATGAGTCTAATACTCAGTTTTATTATCAACATTGTTAACTGAAATCTGTCCAGATTCAAGTCTAAAGTTTCCTTCAACTCTCCGTTTAAAGTACGTTTTCCGCTACTCAGGGACTTAACAGTTGTTATTTGCGTGGTAGCGGTTGTAGCATTTAACAATCAGTAGCTGACGCCATAAGGGAAATTGTTATGGTTTAAGTTTATTAATCGATCAAACTGTTGAATTTTACTACTATTATTCATTGAAAACTGGTATCTAGTAATAGACAGTCTGTGAATTAGTATGATATACAAATGGCATAGCTGTAAACAAAACAATCTCTTTTCAGCAGATAGGCTAAATACTTTTTAAAAAAAATCGTCAGTTCTACCACATTTCTCCAGTTTTACATTATGGTTTGTATTAATCTTTTTATCTCTCATTAACCGGTATTCAAGACAAGAAATACAAAATGTCTTTGTCATTCTGCCACCATATCTTCCGCTCTGTAAGAGACAGGTGGCTATGGATGAAATGCAAAGAAAGATTGACTGGAGGGCTAAAAATTCTTTGAGTCAAGCGCATTAATACCTCACCAGAATCTGACGCTTTCCTTCCCACAAGGAGCAAACGTACTTTACACTCTTTTTTAAAGTGTGATCATCTTGTCTCCTGGCTGTGCACATTTTACCATAAAAGGATTTCAGCATAGGTTTAAAGAAGTAAAAAAGCCTAAGCTGATCGACTGTGGTATCATCTTGTTCCAGCAGTTTGCGTCCATCCCCCTCACTGGTGGTCGCGTCGAGATCGTGGCCCAACATAGCTTCCTCTCGCTCGGCTTTCTCACTGAGTCCCTAAAGACGACACCTCTTCACATTTCCAGTGGGTTTTGCTGCAATTGTACATGCGTTCCGCTTATTCTGCTACAAATTTCTTACTTTGTACTGTAACGTTTTCATTTTCCAAGCATCACAATTTTTCGAAATTTACTTTCATCGATCTGGAAATGGTCTTAAATTGCTCGCAGTAGTGTCTTCCATTTGAAACAATGTTATTTTGGCCCGAGTCATATGACAAACGAGCGGAGTATGCTTCCAATGACACTCTGCGTAAGATTCCTTACTTGAGTAATCGAGTCCCCTTTCACCCGCCATGCGAAGGTACGTCTTACACGATGTGTCTGAGTATACTTATGAGTAGGGTTCGGATCTTTAGGAAAAGTCATATTTTTTTCCTGCCTTCTTTTTGACCTGAAATGCAGAAATAAACACTGATTCGACGTTTCTGATTGTATTTAAATGTATTTTATATAGCCTATAAATGCATATTTGGGCCATTTTCCTAATTATGGTCATATTTCAGCAATTTTTATGGTCATATGGTCATATTTTGAGAAAAAAACTGGTAATTTTTGATAGAAGTTGTAGATGAAAAGAAATTAAGATAATTATTCAGAGAAATATATTCCTGTTATACATTGGAGAAAGAAACGAAACTAATTGTAACTAAATTGTTCAGAATTCACCAGCCAAGAATTAAAGTTATAAATTTTTCTCACTCTCTAAACGTTAATGTTCCGCCCGCTTTTTAAATTCGACTATGCAGCAGCAGCATGCCTGTGTCGAGCCGCGTCAATCAATGTCTCACTTCCGACGGTATCGCGGGAATTGAGTCCACTGCAGTGACCCACCGATGAGTTGAGAGGAATCAATTGTCTTCCTATGATTCAGTACGGCGAAGCTGCTGCTTAAAGGGAAACCCGTCCCTACCTGGGTCAGGTATTCCCCACATACCAGACTCTCCGCGTCGAAACAAACACAAAGCCTTCAGCCACTCACGCACTGTCACCAATGCTTTTGAAAATAATCCTGAACCAGTGTTAAATCTGCAGTGGATCAGTGAGTACCACCATGCCGAAAACAAAACTTTCTGAAAGTGTAAAGTTACGGAGTTACGTAAAGGAATTTGGAGAGGAGTATTTTAGCACAGATGAAAGAGTTCTTTTCTGTAAATTATGTGAAACTAAAGTGAATGCAACAAAGCGATTTCATGTGCAGCAGCACTGCAATACATCAAGACACAAGAATAACGTAATACGACATTCAACTCGGCAAAGCAAACAGCGACTTTTCTTGGATACATCTACAGCTTCGTCGTCTTCCAAATTATCAATTTTTTCTAAAGAACTCTGTGAAATGATGGTATCAACCAACATCCCACTTAATAAAGTGAACAATGAGCATTTCAAATCGTTCTTGGAGAAATACACAACACAGACGATTCCAACCGAATCAACATTGAGGAAGAACTATTTACCGTCTTGTTATGAAAATGCAATCAGAACTAAGATAGGCACCAATAAGATCTGGGTATCAATGGATGAAAGTACTGATGCTTGTGGGAGATACGTTGTAAATGTTATCGTTGGAACCCTACTTTCTGACAGACCGGGTGATATATTTTTACTGGACTGTGAAGCTCTTGAATCAGTAAACCATTCAACAATTGCCGTCCGTTTCGACAACGCTATGAAACTGTTATGGAGCGGTGAAGTTAAGCGAGAACATGTCTTACTATTTGTGACCGACGCTGCGCCGTACATGGTAAAGGCTGAGAAATGTCTGAAGATGTTGTATCCTTCGATGGTGCATTTAACCTGTCTCGCTCATGGATTACATAGAGTTGCCGAGGAAGTAAGACTAAATTTCCCTGATGTTGATAGGTTAATATCAAATGTAAAAAAGATTTTTGTTAAAGCTCCAATGAGAATGGCAAAATTTAAAGAAGACGCACCTTCCATCCCTCTTCCACCACAACTAGTACTTACTCGTTGGGGCACATGGCTCGATGTAGTTAGCTATTACTGTGAATATTATGAAAACATACGAAAAATAGTTTCTAATTTTGATAGCAGTGAAGCATCTTCCATAAAAATTGTCCAAGAACTCTTTTCCAGTAATTTGTTCAGAAATTTGGCGTACATAAAGTCAAGTTTTTCAGGTATCACAACTGCGATTTCGCGTCTTGAAAAAATTGGTCTAGAACTGAATGAAAGTTTGGCGGTCGTTAAAAGTGTGGAAACCGAAATAGGCCAAGCAGGGGGCAGTGTGGCTAGTTTGCTGAAAAACAAATTCGATAAAGTGTTGTGTGGGAATAAAGGATATAAAACAATTTGTAAAATTAGTGAAATTTTACATGGTGGCGAATCTGTTTTGACTGAAGACGACCCACAATTAAATTGCAGTGACCTGACTCTGTTTAAGTATGCTCCCGTCACATCTTGCGATGTCGAACGAAGCTTCTCACACTACAAGACAGTTTTAAGTGACAACCGGAGAAAATTCCTCTTCGAGAACTTGAAGATGCATGTGGTGATATACTGCAATGCTGGCATCAAACAAGAATAAAAAAATGGTATGTACACTAATTAGCAACAAATGTATAGTAAATTTCCATTTTTAAAAGTAAAATTCTAGTAATCCATTCTTTTACAGGAACAAGAAAATAACTTTCAATAAAATTAATTTGCCAATCGTACAGTGAGTGCATAGAAGCAAATTATGCTGTCTACTTGAAAGCGACACAGCTACATAAAATAAATTGTATACATTTGAACATTTTTAATGAATAAAAAATTTAATGTTTGGTCATATTTTGTCTCTTTTAGGTCATATTTACCCATTTTTAAGGTCATATTTGCCTGCATATTTCGCGATTTTTTGGGTCCTAAAGATCCGAACCCTACTTATGAGATTGGTAACACTTCGAGCGATCTGGCAACGGTGTATCTACGGGTCTGTGCTAGATCGGTTTGTTCATCCCTTCCACATACTCAGTCCGCATTTCAACTCCGTTCATCCAACACATTATTTTTCAAAGCGCCATTAGTGTTGCAATGTGTTACGAAAATGGAGCATTGGAATTTAGAGCAACGCTGTGCAATCAAGTTTTGTGTTAAACTTTGGCAATCGTTGAGTGTGACCTTTGAAAAGTTGAAACAGGCCTTATCAAAAGCAAAAGTTTTCCGCTGACACAAATCATTTTTGGAAGGCCGAGAACACGGTGAAGATCAACCTCGCTCAGGGAAACCTTCAACTTCAAAAACTAACGAAAATGTTGCACGCGTGAAGGTTCTTGTGAGACCAGACCGTCGTTTAACGATAGGGATGATGGGTGAACAGTTAAATTTAAACACTTTCGCCGTACATCAAATTTTGACAGACGATTTGGACAAGCGAAATGTTTATGCCAAAATGGTGCCAAGAAACCTCACAACCGAACAGAAGGACAATCGAAGAAACGTGTGTGGTGATCTACTTGAGAGGATTGACAATGAACAAGAATTCTTCAATCGCGTGGTCACAGGTGATGAATCCTGAAACAAAGCTGTAAAGCGAAGAGTGGCACACTCCGTCATCTCTTCGACCTAAAAAAATGTCGAATGAGCAAATCAAAGATCAAAACAGTGCTGATTTGCTTTTTTGACAGCGGTATTGTGCATAAAGAATTTGTTTCTCCAGGACCAACTGTCAACCAATTGTTTTAAAAAGGTGTCCTTGAAAGGCTCAGGAAAAGAGTGATTCGTGTGAGACCAGACATTGCAGACAAGTGTATGCTTCATCATGACAATGCGCCGTGTCACACAGCTCTTTCAGTCAGTAAATTTTTTACCTCAAAACGCATTCCTGTTGTTCCTCAACCCCCCTATTCACCTGATTTAAGTCCTTGTGACTTTTTCCTTTTCCCGCAATTGAAACATGTCTTAAAAGGACGTCATTCAAAAGACTGTTATCGACCAGTTAGCAGTCCTACCAGTTGAAACCTTTCATCGCTGCTACCAAGAGCGGAAACAACGACTCCGCCGGTGTATAGCTGCCCAAGGGAACAACTTTTTGAAGGGGATAATACTGTTGATTGATAAAAAAACTTTGATAAGCAAAAAATCAGTCTCATTACTTTTCTCACACACCTCGTATATTTGTTCCTTTCAAGCTTTCTCTGCCGAAAGCCGTTCTCCCCATCGTCCTCCGTTGCATAGTTTATGAATTCTATTCGTTTCTGAGTTCTAATCGTCCAAAATGGATAGTTTTCAGGACTCGTAATTCTGATATGCTACACACGGACCGGAGAAATTGTATTCATGTCAAAAACTGTACTTACACATGCTGTCAATCTACAACTTCTGTTGAGCTTATTGTTATGGAAGTTACTGAAGTTCAGGCGCAGAATTATGGAGGAAACAGATCTTCTCGACTGCAAACGATCGCTTTGGAGGATCTTAATAAGAGAGAAATTTGAGTTTATAAAGTCTCTCTTCTTATTTCGAATGTACAGTGCGGAGCATCTCGATAAGTTCAAGATGAATTCAATGTGCCATTTTATTTTATTTTTACTTACGTGCAATTTTTAAAAGTTTAGAGACTTGGTTAGCAGAAAATTAATCAAAGTGTATCGTTGTGAGTATTAAACGGTGACGCGCTCTTCTAACTGCGATCATTTTCTGCCAAAAATTGAATCCTCACAGTTCGCCTGTTCTACTCAGCTGCATGTTGCTGTTATTTATTATTTTATTTTTTTTCCTTACTTCATTACGCCTCGTCGGCGTCGAGTTAATTAGAGGCGGGAAAGGAAGGCGCAAGGAAGCGGAAGGAATTTGGACATGATCTTATTGAAGGTCTTTTGCTGGAGTGAAAAACAGAAATATGGGTGCCCGGACGAGGATTCGAACCCACATCCTTCCGAATGCGAGGCCAGAGCGTTATCGCTGTCAGGGCCTGTTTGGCCAAGGCTAGTGGGCGTGTGTGGATAGGTGTGCTGACGAACTAACCTTAGTTATGCTCTTCTGATCTTCTGGCAGCTCCACTAGAACCTTACCTTTGGATTGTTTGGGCTAATGCTTGACACCACTGTGGATTGACGGCCACAGACCGAAGATTAGAAACTGATTTAAGTTCTTACTACATGAAAGAAGGAGAGACTTGCAATGGAACAATTGGCCTCGAAGACTGAATAATACAGTTGATAGCGTGCCGCAAAGTGGATTCTAACTTTCGCCAATTTGTCTAAGCCCTCATTCGGTAGTTGGTGAATCTCTTAGTGCAAACTGTAATAATTAATTGTTAGGCAGATGGTCGCCCCGGGTACGGGTGCATGGGAGGGTGGCAGGCTCCTAACAGGTGGCTATCAAAGTATGCTCGACTTCTCTCGCCGATTGCCCGGCAGTAAAAAACAATACTTGATAGCTCGTACTTGCCAAGCCGCCTCGGTTGACCTACAATTAGGTGCTGAATGCTAGCAAGCAGATTCCTGGCTGGTCACTGTTCGAGCGTGCTCAGCATGTCAACGATCAACGATTGCCAATAGCTTGACAACCGAATTTTCCTACAATCCCCTAAATAGTAATGGTCCTCAAAATGACCTTTACACCGCTCAACCACCAAGCCGGTCGCATATTGTCTGCGTAGTTGTTCTGCTATACATGCATAGGTATAGGCGATTCTGGAAACAAATTTTTTGGATATACATTTCCAACAAATAAAAATCATAACATTTGCTCTCTCAGAAGTAAGTTCTATTGGTATTCAGACGAGTTCGATTAAACTCAACGGATTAATGAATTATTGCTTCTTTGTCTGAATACTGTTTACTTAATCAGTATGTTAAAATGTGCCGTGAAGTGTCTGGAAATTAAACAGTCTGCTATCTACAGACGTATTGGAGAGTGTCTGAGCACTTGTGGTTAAATCATTGTAACTATCAACTTGAGTGAACACGTGCCTTAGGAATTCAGAGCGCTTTTGCGTCGCCTCATAGAAAGACGTGCAGCCTCGCACTTTGGCTCTAACTGCGCAATTAGGAAGCTACATGTACGAGACGCATGCCAAGCTGTCTCCACAGATAATCTGAAACCTTACAGTCAAGTCAGCTTTTACAGCGTGAGGAAGCACCATGTACAAGTTTAACAATCTTCACTATTTATTACATTCTCTGAAGAACATAACACTTAAAGATACAACCATTTCCTCTTTTCGTTCATGATCCCTATTCAGTTGAAGAATTTTCAACAGTGTTGATATTTGTCAGTAGCAAAAAGGTATTGTCTTTTTTAATCTACCAATTTACCACGTTACAAAGCTATAATAATGGAGAAAACAGTAGTTTTAGCAGCTTGAATATATCCTATTACATTTTATATATTTTTCACCTGACGCACGGATCTGTATTGAAGTCGATTTTCTGAACAAAAACTCCTGACTATGCTATCTCCACCTGTTTTGTTTCATCTCTCCTTCCTCTGTTGTAAAAATTAATTGGCTGGATGCATTCATTCTAAGAATACTCTCGAGTACCTTGTATGTTATTCGATACATACTCAAAAAAATTGTAGTAACGTGTTGTAAATAAGTGCGCTTACAATGTCTATCGTTGTTGATAGTGACTAAACTTGATCATGTGATTTTAACTAAATGCTGTATATCTCGTGAATTGTATCTGAAAATCTTGCGATTAATAATTATTTTGCTGGTTTTCTTTAAAAGATCTGCTCATGTTTCAAGTATTTATGCTTTGCTTCTACTGTTCGTGTGGTAGATGTTTAAATTTTAAGTAGACAATTTTTAATGTACGTTTGTTTCTTAAATCGGATATGCTGTTACTAACACAGCTATGATGTCGAATAAAAACTGTTTCACTAAAATTTATCTCATGAACATAAGAAGCACGAAGTATGTATACGGTGTTTATGATGGAGTTGTTTGCTTCTTAGCTCCTATGAAAATAGACAGGAGTGGACTTAATGTTATCAGCTGCTATTACCTATTCTATGTTTAAAAAGGCAATACTAATTTTTATTTTTGAATTGCTATCTAGGCACGTTCTCTTTAATCGCAACTACCCTCTGTAAAACTTTTAAAGATAATTTTAGCTTTGGAAAATGAATTAGGCTGAAATGGCTGAATAATTCCATAGTTTTCCTAAAGGATCCAATACTAAACGTTTGACTGTGTAAGAACGCTGGCGCTGTGATGCTGTGGGTTGAAAGATGTCCGTAGTCGAATCCATTTCGTTTTTATGTCACCTCTCGGCTGACTGTGATGCAGTCCTTAATATTAACTGTTTTTTACCATGATCATACTCAGTTGTGGATGTGACAGAGGATTATTTAGCGGCATCTTCTAGCCGTTCTGCTGAGTGTTCAGACAAGTAGTAAGCTCTGCACTAACTATTTTATCTATCACTTCACGACCTTGCCATACAAATGCTTCTTTTGGCATTCAGAATGGCAAAATGACTGATTAGTTTTATGAAGGACCTTTCGTAATGCCATAAATCTTTTGTAAATACAAATCTTTCAGCGGTGAATTTCTGGATAGAGAAACGTATGCGTCAGACCTAGATTTCCATTAACTAATTCTAAACAGTATGGTAAGTTTACAACAGAATGAAGTGTTAGCTCCACTGTGACACCGTTTCCCCGAGTGTAAAAGTACCTTGATGGTACAGACAAGCGAGATATGCCGTTTTTTTTTTTTTGAGAATATGAGAATACACAATTCATGTTTAATATTGCGGAATATCATAAACCATTGTGGTCGTAAACTGTTAATAGATGAAATTTTTCGTATTTCTGGGTCTGTTTAAAAACTAAGTTTGTTTTATTTTTGGTTTATGCCATAGTTTTTTCCCTTCGGCTTTACAACTTATCGATCTCGGGATCATTAAAGCCGGGAGAGAAGAATCTCAAAGGAATTCGGCCATAAGTGGCACTTTTAAGAAACCATTCCAGTTTTCGATGGCGTATTTTCGGGAAACGTTAGAAGACTGAAATCAGGATGGCCGGCTGAGGATTTGAAACCACGCTCTCCCAAATGCCAGGTCTGAGCTTTACCGCTAAGATACAAAGCTCGAAGCGATAGTTTAAATATCACTTTCTTGGATTAAATTTGAGAATGATGTACATCTGGATGATGAGAACATTCTAATGAGTCTAACAGTGATCTGCTGTTAACTAGGCGTCGTTACCTAATCCTGAAGCGGGCTACAGGGAAACGGTATGGAGTCTTTGAGAACGCCACGAACGGGACACTCAGTGGGCACAGATGTGAAAATCCTAAATGTCATTCAAGTCTTCTTAATGAAACTGGAAATATCTACAAGTTTTCTAAATCTTCCCATTAATAATCCATAAAGGGTCATTTCGTCATTTGATTAAATCTTATACGTCAGAGCAAAAAATTACGCGCACTAAAGCCCCATTAACAATCCTGGCTGTGACGGTTTCTAAGGTATCAGTTATGAAAATACTGCATTGTTCTTTCATTTTCTCCCTAGATATGCACGTTTATACAACAGGATAAGGCGATAAACATGAGTATAAAGTTTGCATGTGTAACAGATGCGCAGATTCTTTTCGCTTGAAAAGGATAGATTATTGCCATTATTACCTTTATGTTGATCTCCACTTTCTTGCGTACAAAACTAGCGATGGAAAGTTGTCATTTTACAATTTTTACTATGCAGAAAAATATTTTCACTTAAAGAAAAATCAAACAATTTTTTAAATGTCTATAAAATCATAAAAGCTTAATCTATATATATAAAAGAAAGTCGTGTTAGTTACACTATTTATAACCCAAGAACGGTTGTACCGATTTGTCTGAAAATTGGTACGGAGGTAGCTTAGAACCAGGAGACGGACATAGGATACTTTTTATCCCGTTCGACCGCGTTCCCGTTTGACGTGACATAAAACGTCAAAGAGAATACAAGTCACTATAAAACGTGGTATAACAAAAACGCATCTGACTTGGAATAACAAAACGCAAATGACAGCTAAACGTAATTTTGTCTATGGTTAAGTATGGTTGAAAAAATTTGATAATTATAAATTTTGTCAGAAAACAATAATCAGTAATTTGTATTCTCTTTGAATTATCATTAACAATGTCGCTCCGTAGTAATCATGCTTCGAAACATAAACCAACCAAAACTGTGCAACGTTACGCGTTTGGTGGTAAATAAATTGATGAACAATGTGATTTAAGCGGCGATACTCAAAGGAAAATTCGAAGGTGAGCAAGTTCTCATTCCGAGGATCTCGATGATCCCAACCGAAAGGCCGTTTGAGTTTAAAAGACTTCAATTTCCGATCCGTCTTGCATTGACTTTGACCATTAACAAATCACAAGGCCAATCCTTGAAAGTTTGTGGTTTGAATCTGGAATATCCATGTTTTTCCCATGGTCAATTATATGTGGCATGTTCACGGATCAGAAGACCATCTGCGTTGTTTGTTCTTGCGCCTGACAATAAAACAAAAAATGTCGCGTATCACAAGGTACTTAACTGAAGAGTGCAACCTATGCACCAAAATACATGAACAATAAAGAATCATTAAAATACTTATTTTTAATTGTATTTCCTATTAAAGAATTGAAATTAATAAAATAAAAAATCTGCTTATTTATTTTCTCTAAGGCGGAACAGAGTTCGCCGGGCCAGCTAGTATCAAATAGTTATCACATTTATGATGCACCTTGACAACGATTTTCTATTGAAATTAAAAGATTAAAGCTGACTTTATCAAACTGATTTTGGGCTACCATTAATAACGAAAATACCCTATGATGTACTATGAATTAACTGAATATGAAATTTTTCAGACCTAAATAAAAATCTTTTATAATTTTTTTTAAATTCTTTCGCTGGTGCTAAATGGTATCTGATTTTTTATTGTTCCCTATTTTGCGTTCTCCTCCATTGCTGCTGTTTTGGTTTCTACTCAGAGACAGAATCTAAGCAGATTCGGAGTCTGATTTTGTGCGCGGAGGCACTCTGTTCCTGTGCTGCGGGTGGCCTAGTTATCGACGCGGAGGCGCCGGACCACCTGCGTTGCGTGGTACCACCAGCCGGGCTGCACTGGGTCGATGCCCCGAGAGGACAGAGTAACGTGCGATGAAGTCAGGAGGCTCGTCGGATCAACGGCGGTGGTTGTTTCAAATCCAATGTTTTTGCACCTTGTTCGGAAACTCGTGGACCAGCTTTTGAAAATGAAGGGGAAGGCAGTTCGACAATCATTGGGAAAAATCTGCAAGTATGCTGGTTGCTTAACAGATTCGAATGTCTCATCCCACAGTTACTGATTATTTAACTCCTGTAATTAACCAGCAAAGATTTTTGGTAGGAGGCGAATCGAAACGTGAGCTGAACCATCTTGTCGAGAGTTATACCAGTCACGTAACTCTTCATTTTCTGCTCAGTGAATGTGCATTTTGCCGTATTTGTGGCTTCAGTAACATATATCAGATGTATTGCTACGTCAGACAGACATAGCTTTTTTTTTTTTTTTTAAACTAAGTAAGATCTTGTCTAAGCGACGGAAATACAAGTTGCCATCTGTCTTAGGATACCTTTCTTAAGGTACATTTTGTAATATTCTCTGTAACGTGTACTTTTTAGAATGAAAGGACAGAATGTCATTGCATTCACCTGCCTGCGAGTCATGATGGAAAATTGCCTTAAAATCGATTTCATGGCTGCCGGTTCTTCGGTCCAGAAGATTTAATTCATGCCGGTCATAAGCCCAGTATCGCGGCACTTTAACCAGCCTGGCTGAAATGCCAGCTTCCGCAAGTAGTCTTGCACTGAATCTTCTCTGTCAATAAGTACTTATTTCCATTTCTTGTTCCACATAAGAATTTTATTATGTTATTCATCTGTTTACTGACTTTGATGTGACTGATGGGAATGGGAAGATATTTCCTTTGTACATAACACAGTGTCAGCCGTGGACTCTATTTAAGATACTGTATGAAACACTGCAACAAGTGCTGCTTTCGTTTTCATTGTAATGGATGAAAATTGTTTTACCGTTTACTTACAGGAGAGGCATTTTTGTGAAAAGATTTGCCAGTATTATATTACAGCGATGTTGGTGCAATAATGCTGTTCATCTCATGCATCATTCACAACAATCTGTTTTGTCTAAAGAACATTCCATGCACAGCGAAGAGAGATCATCTACTGGATTAATCAACAAGAACAGAATGCCGATTTTTTTGAAGAAAATCATCTTCATCGATGAGGCCCATCCTCACCTCGATGGATTCGTTAATGCAAAATTGTCCTATTTGGAACTCAGAGAATCCACGAATAGTTCATAAGAAACAAATACATCCCCAACGTGTCAATAATGGTGTGCATTGTAGACTGGAGTAATTATTGGACTATTTTTTTAAGTCAGGTAAATAGATAAATGGCGAATGTTATCGTAACATAACAAAGTTCTTTGAGCCTCAAATGGAAGATACAATTCTTGATGACATGTGGTTTCCGCAGCAATGTGGTACTTGCCATACCGCCCGTGCAACGTTCGTGGTATTGCACGACTCTTTTCCTGCGCGTGTTATCTCCCGTTTTGGTGATAGGAATTGACCGCCACGATATTGTAATTTAACACCTATCGACTTTTTCTTGTAGGGTTTTCTGATGTGTCAGATTTATCCAAGAAGCTCATCACAATCCAAGCATTAAAGACCAACACTGAAAGCTGTGCTAACGAAATAACGGGACATTTATGCAAAACTGTTACTGAAAATTTTGCCGGAAGATTATGCATGTGTCACAAAAGTAGTGTGTTGTTCCAAACATAATTCCCAAATGTATACATTATAAATATTTCAATAATACTTAAATACATCAATACTTTGTTACAGAAAATCAAGTTTTATCTGAAATTCAAATCTTACGCTCTTATTGTAACACCCTTTGTTTGTTTTATCGTAATTGCTATGCCGTTTGATGCTGCAGTGATGTAGAGCTGCAAGTTGTCAGCGTTTAGATGATAGATCTATACTGTTAATAAAACTGTAACTAGGGAAAAGTCTGTACATTTAAAATAAAATTGTGTCGGTCTATCTGCACGCTAAATTTATAGGTCCAATTTTGATGGCTTTTCAAATACCCATAGTACTGGGGGTAAAATAGGGTTTCTTATATTTTGAAGAGAAGTCAAAAAGTTGAGAAATTTAAGACCAAAGTGTCAACAAATTAGTATTCATTTTTAGCTGAACGCGATTCATGCAAAAACTATATGTTGGATTTATTTATTTCAGTTATTTCAAGCAGCCGATGGGAGTGGGACTATTCGGAAGAATTAAGTTCATATTTTTTTTTTCTCGCTGGCAATTTTTTAACTCTTAAATGATCGTTTTAAGAAAGGACCGTACCTTAACAGTTCAATTGAACAAGGTTGCTGGCAAGAACTGTTTTATGTAAACATATATAGAAAATAGTAGTCATCCCAGGCATGAGCCCTGGAAGCACCACTATTTTCAGACTCCCATGGCAATCTGACTCCAGTAACATCCGCAGCACAGTGTTCTTAAAGATGATTTGGACGAATCAGCAGTACCATGGATAAAAATTATGTTGATATGAGATTGCCAGGATCGGTTGTGTCACAATCCTTGCTAAAGTCTAGAAAGACCTCTTTTTTTAGTATATTCATATCAAGTATTATGTGTCGTCTATTACTGTTATAATGCTGTGGTTTCTCAGAAATCCGGACTGATAATCGCCTAGCTTGTTGAACGTAGCTCAAGATAAGAGCAATATTTATTTAACTATGTATGCGAGAGCCTTTGAAATGGTAGGTAGTAAGCTTACAGTTCGCTAATCCGACGATTCAGTGGAGTCGCTTTTCTTTAACAGTGATTTAATTAATGTCTCTTCCAAACGTTTGTGTATGTTCCGGTGACTACAGCAAAATTAAAAATCTAGCGTTATTAAATCTGTTATATTACTAAACATCCTCACGTACATTTCATTTCACCTTTTACATAATATTTCATGTATAAAATAGCTTTTCTCAACTTCTGTGTGGTAATACGCAATAAATAAAAACTTTCAATGTCGTTTACTAGCAGATTTTGGTGAATTATTTCTTGTACCTTTTAAATGGGGTCAATTTCAATTGCCCGAGTAAAGAAGTGAACGTTAAGCTTGTTTAATTGTTCATGAATTTCGAAGCTGTAATTGCTCCGACTAATTCCACAAGACCAAAGGACTTGGGTTTACGCGAATGACCCTGTTAGGGTTATTAAGTTCAGTGTTTCTTATGCTTTGTGCAGTTTGATTTCGCAGGTTTTAATATAGTCGATAGTTTTAGTCTGTTGGATTACGTCTGTGTAATAGATTGAATACATCACACTTGGTAATAATTTGTCTTACATTTTCGGTTAGCAGTGGTGCTAGAGTCCGCTTAACTTCCTTTTCATAAGTTATCATACAGTCCAATAATCAAATCGATCAGTTTTATTACGTACTTTTGCGGTGATAGTGGTCATTGTGTCAATTTCGTGTTAATTTTTCTAAAATTTCTGTTTTTTCTGTTACCTGGGCATATGTAGATAGCATGAAGTATGTATAATGTAGTATCCTGCGATACTTGGGGCTTATAAGATCATAGTTCCAAATTTTATATTTTTGTGTGAACATAATGAAGTTAATGAATGTTTGAATGTTTCCGATATGGTGGGTAGTATATAGTGGAATGATAATCACACCACATGCCTTAATGGTTTGTTTGAGGTTTATATTGAAAGACTGATTTTTTAACAAGTTGGTGTTAAGAAAACACTGACACCGGGTGCTCATAATCTGGTATCAGTTATTATAGTGTACCTTAAAATGAATTTAGATTCTACTCTGAGAATTTTACAGACTACAGAAATCAAACACTTTTAATTTTGTTTCACCAGTTCTGGGAAAGAAATGTCTGAATTCTTATCCCTGATATCAACAGAGGCAATCAATTTTGTAATATTTCTGATAGTTCTGATATAAGTAGCAAAATTATGCAGATTGAAATCAACTCGTAGAGTCGTAGTATTGTAACATGATCCTTAAAAATGCGAGTGATAATATTTACATTATTTCTTACCGCGTCGGCGACAATTATGTCGGCATCATGTGGATTACAAATTTTGTCTAGGCTACATTGAGTTTAAACGATCTGATCTCACATACCGTATCGACGTCTATTTCAATATATGGAAAGTGTTTAAAACATTATAAATACATCACCTCCATGAGAATGTAATCTAGCCTTACGTAAAATGTTCGTAATATTGTTAAAAATTTCTGCGGTAAATATTTTCGGCTTTAACCAACATTCTGTATCGATTACGATATCTGTTTCTGTGCTACTAATAACGCCCTCAAGTTCAGGCTGTTTGTTACAAATCCCCCAGGGGTCTGGGCCTCTCTCCGGGGAGATCTAGATGACGGGTCTGGCGCACCCGAGGGTCCCGAGCCCCCCCCCTCCCCCCTCCGATGCCTTTCTTGTCTCTTTATAGGTGCAAATTAGGGCATAGGGGAAAATTTTTCTCCCTCTGGAGGATGTGGTGTGTTGATTGAGCTGGAGCTGTCTGTAAAGAACTTTTTCTGAACTGTGATGAGTGGCAAACTTTGAAACCGCTAGTCTTGGTCTTGTAACTATTGCGTCTACGAAGAGAGGGGATATTGCTGGGCGTCGGAATTGGGTCCTTGTATGGGGCGATTGTAGGACGTGGTTGTAGGAGGTGGTTGTTTCCGCCTCTGTCGCCCCCGGGATTCATTCCCGGCGTCCACAGTCTCGTCGCTCCCGGTTGCTGGGGGTTCAGAGGGGATAGCGTCCCCTGCTGGACGGAAGGCTTGTGAGTAGTCAAGCTGCATCTAGGCGCACTACGGTGTTGGCCGCAGCTCAAGTGCAGTGAGCCACCTTGCCCAGACTGCTCCGGTGTTGGGGGTGTCCTGGTGAACGAAGACCAACCACCCCAGGGGCGTAGTGCACCCCTGCTGTCAGCGTAGCATAGACCCTGGAGTCGAATGAAGGGGCCAGTACCACGATCTCGGGGGCCATTCTTGGTTGCGGCTTGCCGCCTCTGGGTTCGGGCCCTGGGGCTCAGAATCGCATCCCAGCTGGTGGGAGCATGTCTCTATGTTGCCATAGTAGGTTCACTACATAGGAGTGATCCTACTATGGTACTACATAGGAGTGAACCGGTAGCGCATTGACCTGTCAGGGGTGGGACAGCATACACCTTGTGAACTTTGTGGGGACCCTCGGGTCTCTGCAACGGGATCGTGCGCTGCGACGGCTTTCTGTGTAGCTGGGACTGGTGCGTGGGAACCTGTGCTCGCACTGGACGCAAGTGTCGGGCGGGTACGGGGCAACGCGTCCAAGGAGCAACACCCTAGTGTGGAAAGCCGCGTATTCAGGGACGATACGTTTGGTATGCTGGGGGGTCTCCTTGCGCGGCTTCCGGTCGCTATGGCTTCCGCCCACCCGCTGGGTTCGGGTGGGGCTGGGTGTTTAGTGTAGGAACCGCAGAGAGGCATTTGCTATACGGCAAGGTTTTGAAAGGGTGTTTGGCCTGGTTCGTGGTGGGCGCCGCCTCCGCGCGGTTCCCGTGGGCTCCCATATGGGGTGGCTGAAGGCGCCTTGCCTCACCGTCCCTGCTGTGATGGCGGGTAGTTTGTAAGAGCGTAATTCCGCGGCGGGGTGGCTGCTGGGTGGCAAGGTAGTCTGCTGGTTTTGGTTCTCGAGGGGGTTGGTGGGCCTGGCTCGGGTACCCCCGATGACAGATCCTAGCACTGATGTAGCGGCCAGGAGGGAGGCACAAGCTGAACCTACGAACGGTATGTTTGTTAAAAACGCTTCTACAATTAACTATGGCAGTTTCTAACTGTCGAGGTTCTCTTAAGATCCTCCTACCACGCGGTGTTGTAATTTTCCGGATTGTCCGTAATTGTATTTCGTGCTCCGGATATTTCTCCCTCTTTCTAAAAGATCTCACAGTGCACCTCCACACAGCCCATGCTGCTCGAGTAGCCGATTCACGTGTGTAGAGCACACGTGATCTATTTGAGGGATCTCTCCCCAGAAATCGACTCTATGGCGAGGATCGAGAAATCTGTAGCCAATATCACCACAGAAACGTTGCAGTCTCTGATTCAGCCCCTCAGTATGGCTCTAAACCAGAGAATCACAATTAACTCTCTCTACGATGCTTCAGATAGTTAGCTCTGCTAATATCTCATGCCCACCCTTTCAGCCAGCCATCGGAGAAAAGAGAGGATAACCTCAGATCCAAAGCGGCAAGCAGCATTGATAATATGGTAATGGAGCTGGAATGGTATTCATTAGAAGACAGGAAGAAGGTGAATAAAGTGTTGAGAATGTACAAGGAGTATATTGGTAATGATGTGTGGAAAAATATTGGTGGATGAATTCAGAGTATTGCATGAAAGGGAAAAGATGACCATGACCACAAGCTGGCACTAGATTCCATACATAGTGATGTGAGAAATTTTCTATAGTAGGTAAGGGAATAAATTACCAAGGTAAATAATTAATAATTTGGCTGAAAGAATTAAAATTAAAATTCATAGAGCGGAAAAGTAGACGGATAGAAGTATGGGGAAAAATTGGTCCATGAAGGGAAAATGCCACCGAAGCGTGCTCGGATCACAATTCAATTAAATTAATTAATTATCCTGGTTATTATTCCGCCAGTGATGTGTATCCTATTTTTATATAAATACATTTTTAACTATTTTAAAATTTGCCTGTATTTTGTATAATTTTTAATTATAAGTTGGAGCCTCCAAGATTAGATTTTTTTAAGGGAGGCGTAATAGCATTAGTTTTGGAAACCTTTGCATTAATGTATGGACAGGATTGATAGCAATTTTTGCAGAGTGATTTAAAAGATAAACTCAATTCCAAAGCATTACATTCCTAAATGACAATATTTTACGGTAAACACATTAACAATTTAATGAGTTATCATGCTTTACTAATCACATTGTGTTATACTTGCTCCACTGATATCATTCCTAAAGTGTAATTCGTCTCTGATGCCATCTTCCAGTAAACTGACAGTTGCATTGATTTTTAAGGTCATTCAAATTAGTTTCTGATGGTAACACGAGAAACTGGTATTTGATGTACTCAAACATGAAATATTAGCAGCATAATATCTGAGGATGTTGTTAATGAATCTTTTCACCTCGTGCAACCTTTTCTGCCTTTGAGATTCTGTGTCATTTGCGAAATGTGACAGGGGACGTGACGGAACACCATAGCCGGTAGATGTTGGTTTCAGAGAGCGTGGAGCTCCGCCAGCTGAGCCTGGGCGCGGGGAGCCCTGAAGTCCGCTCCGTGCGACTCCTCGGGACGGGCCGACCCCGAGCGCAGCCGCAGAGTGGCCCAGGACGCTCCCAGCTTGCCATAGAGGCGGATGTCGCCGTCGACAGCGAAGATTTCTGCATGCTGTTACGCACGAGGCTCTTTGGCAAAGGGTGAGGCTTAATCTTATTCAGATTCTGTTTGCTTCTAATGTGATTGTCTCCATTTCACGTAACTGCACCGAACCATTATTTTATGCCTTTTTTATTAAATTTAGCCTCACTATGTGGTCAGCTATGAAATAAACTCCTCGGCCTTTGCATGTGAATAAATAAAGCTAATTTCAATGTTTACAGAGGATGTGAAATAGCAACTCAAAATTTCATTTAAGTTTATCAAATTTCAGTTGTTAATACCGGGTAGTGTTAATCAAAATCAGACGTGTACTGAAATATAGCAAGAGATATTATATTAATTAATAGGAAGTTAGTTGATGAAAAGGCACCTTAAAAAGAGAAAACAACTCCACATAGCTCTTTTAGATCTTGTAAAGGCATTCGATAGGGTACCTCGAGATCTAATCTGGTACGCACTGAGACAACATGGGGTACCAAAGGTATATACGAGGGTGAGTCAAATTAAAATCTTAAATTTGTAATAAAAAATCGAAATTTCGCGCCGTTATCCTGTAAGTTGGTAAGCGTGCTACAAGCAGCGTGCAGAATGGCCTGTAGGTGGCAGCATAGTGCAGATGCACAAATACCGTCGCAGTATCAGTATAAAGATGGCTGCCCCACTTGAGACTTGCACCAGGGAAGAACAGTGTTCTGTTATTCGGTTTTTGAGTAGTGAAGGTGTGAAACCTATTTAAATTCATCGAAGATTGAAGGTTCAGTACGGTGATGCATGTTTGTCACAGCAGCAAGTCTACGAATGGAGTAGGAAGTTCGGAAATGGTGTGACTTCAGTGGAAGATGCTCCTCGTCTTGGTCAGGCACAACGAGTTGTGACTCCACAGAACATTGCAGCAGTTGAAGCCATAGTGATGGAAAACCGCCGAGTGACGCTGAATGACATTGCAGCATGTTTAAAGATTAGTCATGGTTCAGCACACCACATTGTGCATGATGTGCTCCAGTTTCATAAAGTGTCTGCAAGATGGGTGCCACGGCAGCTGACTCCTGAAATGAGAGAACGACGTGTTGATGCTTGTGAAGAACTTCTTCGGCGCTTTGAACGAGAAGTTGATGGCTTCCTTTCAAGAATCGTTACTGTTGCAACAATCACAGACCTGCATTTTGAGTGTCTTCCTCATCCACCATACCCACCAGACCTTTCCCCAAGTGATTTCCATATGTTTGCACCACTTAAAGAAGCAATGGGAGGAAAGAAGTTCCGTTCTGATGAAGAGGTACGCCACGCGGTGCACGAGTGGTTGCGCGGACTACCAAAAGAATTTTTTTCTAAAGGAATTTATGCACTTTGTAAGCGCTGGAGGACTTGCATTGAGCGTGTGGGAGATTATGTTGAAAAGTGATACAGCTTTGTACCACTTCTGCACAGTAAATAATATTTAAAAAAATATTTAAGGTTTTCATTTGACTCACCCTCGTATTAAATGGATATAGCTGCTATATCATAATGCCACCAGATATGTTCGATGTGCTGCAGGAAATTCTGAGTCTTTTGTCATCAGAGACTGTATCCATCCATCAGGGATCGGCTTTGTTCCCACTCCTGTTTATCCCTTGCTTTAACACCATTGCTGCAAAACTACTCACACCACGTCCGTGAACATTGCTCTATGCTGATAATATCATAGTTGCCTGCGAGTCTCGACAAGAATTGGAACAACAAATCCAACGGTGGAAAACTTCCCTCTATAAATACGGCATGCGACTTACTGTATGGAAGGCCGAGTATATGAAGTGTGTAGTTCCAAATAATAGGTCCGTTAATATCGAAGCTGTTGAACTCCGTGTGTCACCTGAGCTCAAATGCCTAGGATCAGTAATCTGTTCAGATGGTCAGACACTCCCAGACGTCCGAAACAGAGTCAACGCAGCCTGGATGAAGTCGTGTCGGGTCACACTAATCCTTTGCGACCGGAAGGTGCCACTGTACCTTAAGTCAAAGATTTATAGAACCATCGTTCGACCAGTGGCACTGTATGGAACCGAATGTTGGCCAGTCACGAAAATACATGAACAACAGCTGCATCTCATCAAAATGAAGATGATTCAATGGTCATAGTGACTCACTAGACTGGACCGCATCAGGAATGAGAACGTTCAGGTGGCATTTGTTATGGCTCCAATTTCTGAGAAAATGCGAGAGGGTGTCTGCGATAGTACGGCCACATACTACGTAATAATAACACCTCATTGGCGAGAACAGTACTCAATATAAGACCGGAGGGCCGAAAAACACGAAGGAGACTCAGCAGAAAGTGCTGGCCAGATACTTTGCGGGAGGATAAGCTTCTAGTAAATGCTTCACTTGAAGATGCACAAGACTGGCACAAATGGAAGATGAAGTCCAGTAAAGCAAAACCTGCAATGCAGGATTAATGCTAAGAATAAGATGAAGAATATTAGTTAATTGGCGATCGATTAATAATAATATGAACTATTAAACAGCGTTAACAGACTGATAAAAATAAAATAATGGTGATTGGACGGGGATAAAAAATGCCAATTATTAGAGCAATAAAAACATATTTTATTGATCTGAATTATGTGTTTAAAATGTGACTCAATTTGGAACTCTGATAAGAACAACAAATTAAATTCTGATACATATTCCTCTCGGGTTTGCCGCCGGATCACATTTTCTAACCACAAGCTTGTGGTTAGAAAATGTAATCCGGCGGCAAACCCGCGAAGAATATGTATCAATAATACGCCGGGAAAGACTTATCTTTCATATTAAATTAAATTCTTCTATCTTTACTGACAAGGATTGGTCTGGGTATGAAGAGCGCCTTGAATATTTACGTTATGACGTTTTACCGCTTCGCTGATACTCACACCACGTATTGATTGCTGCTGGCGTCGAATCGCCAAGGTTCCCTGTGTGCGGTGAGCGAGAGACCTCAACTTCCTGTGGCTCGCGATAAGGAGAACTGTTCTTGGGATTGTGATGCAAAAGTGACTATAGCGACGACCTCTTTGTGTCGAGATTTCTTGGCGCCGCCCCGCAATAATATGATACTCAGCTGGTTTTGATAATCTTAGGACGAAAGTAAACGCTTTTGGTGCGATTTGTTTTCAGTTTGGGAGACATATAACAGAGAAGACAGGATTCAATTGTTAGGCCTTGGGACCATGTCCACGATTAGATAACGGTAGCTGAGAAATTTTCCTCTTTAGGTTGTATTCACTTTAGGCTGAAATTTATCAATAGTGTGAGAACAGCAGTTCTCAGCCAGGCACGTTGAAATCTGCCTGACTATGAACAGCATTCCACATGACAGTAGACGGGTACGACGCCCACCGCCTTGGGGTGACACGTGCTTATCCCTCCCTTCATCCCTGCGCCACTTCTATCAGCTACTACTGGTGTCAACAGGTTTATGATTCGCTTGTATTTGGTATTAACCTATTTTATAGCTCGACCATAGTAACAAAAGACTTATTAATAACAATATAACAGCTTGCAACGCCTCGTACACCTGGTGGGCACGGGGCTTCGACAGGCAAGATATAACCTACTTGGTCCAGCAACGTTCTCCATAGGAGCCTATGATAAGTGTTGAACCCACAATCCTCTTCATAAATGGCTATGTTGAAAGCTGCCCACTCTCAGTAAGAACCGAACCTTTTAATCATATTCGGATCAAAATACATTTTTTTTTTTTACTAAAACAACATGTTTAGAAAAATTCACAATGTACTCCTTTAAATGTTAAGTAGATTGTCTACACACACCGGCATTTGATCTAAAAGTTTTACTTAATTAAACTGATTTAATTAATATAAAGTCATAATCAATAATGTTTAAATTCCATATTTAATAGCAGGATCACAGATTACTCCAAAGAGGGAGTAAGTTACAATGTGTCAGGTTACGCAGATCCTTAGTTCGAGCCTTCATTGTTGAATAAAAACTAATATTCCAACCAACCATTCTGTATTTTCAAACAGATAATTTACTCATCAATAGGTTGTTAATTCAGGATCTTGTGTTCAATTCTCAGCGCAACCAGGAATTTAAAAAAGCTGTGCTTGATCGTACGAAATATGAGGTAAACACGGTACTCGGTGATTTCTGATCTATGTTAAACTCTAGCTACAGCCACGACAGAGGCCAAGGTCGTGGAAATCGAAACTCAGTCACCAGGTCTTATGAAAACAAGAGTTTACTTTTCAAGAGTTGTTGGTATAAGAATTGTTATATTAGACAGTATATCGCAGATGTTAAGTTATTGTAGGACACCAGGATTGTTAATAATATTTGAATGTAAATCCGATCTGGCATCAACTGGAGCTGAAAGGTCGAAAAATGGAGTTTTGACACTATGTTCGCCAAGATGTCTGGACGAAACATTTGAAACAGGTCGCTTCAAGACAGAATCTGAAAGTCTCGTCGAGAAAAGGGATCATGGATGGTGAAGATTTCACTTCCCTCATTACTTATGAGCGCCATCCAGGGTATTTCGGAGTTAATCAGTGTTACAAGGGTGACTCTTACTGTCCGACTCAAAAACGAGTGATGGATTGTATACATATCTTGAGAAATTTACTTATTTTTCAACATTTATACAATTTATGTTGTTTCTCACAATTTTCACCATTTTTCTGGGTTTAATTGGTTTTATATTTTTTAAATAAAATTTTAAGGCCTATGCGATAACTTATATGCTCTATAGTCTAACAGTATTTTCTGCCGCTGCACGCTCATTAAGACATCACTGGTATGAATTGCTTGTCGTCGACCACATATATTTTAAAAATCTTTGCATCATCACTTAGATGCAGTTTCACGATTTTTTTCACAATTATAGTTAATAGTAGCTTGAAGTCGGGGTAGAAAAAGTATTGTTTTGTGCTTATTGCAATCGGGACCCCACAAACAGAGTGGTTTTCCATGGTTTCCCAAATCACTCCAGGCAAATGCCTGGATTCTTCCTTCAAAAGGCCATGGCCGAATTCCTTCCCTTTCCTTGCCCTCCATCCTTTCCCGTCTCTAAAGACGCTCGCTGTTAAGAGGGGTTAAGCAGTTAAAAAAAAACAGAGTGTACTAGAATAATCTTGGTAAGAAGTATGTAGTTTGAGTAGTGTAGTCTGATGTGTTGTAACGCATCTTAGTGTGCAAGTGGCCTACGGCTAGGGATGCAAAATGTCAATATCAATTAATATATCGATATTTATATCGATGCTAGGTAGATATCGATAATATAGGCCTATAAAGCCGATGATAACGATATTTTCTGATAATTGTATATATTATATTAGAAATCAGAATGAGGTAAAAACTTTGAGGCAGTTTATTGATAAAAAAAAAAGATCTTAAAATATTCAGCGTCAACAGGTCCTGAAAACAGTAGTTTGCTTAACCTTTTCCCATGAAGTCTGCTCCTAGTTGGAGTGACAGTGTCTCCTGCCTTTGAGGAGAGGGGTTCAGAAGAAACCGACGAAGCTACTTTGAGTAAATGACTAATTACAATTTTAATCCAACTCGTATTGCAATCATGATTGGTTTTAATTCATTTTGCCAGAAAAAAATGTGGTGTAATCTCCAAATATCTCTATACCAGATATACATAATAATAGAAAAGTGCTTCACACTTTTCAATTTCATCTTAGAAACTTTTGAAATTTTTTCGTATTTCTTATCAACTTTTTTTTTTTTTTTTGCTAGTTCCGCCAGAAGGGACTTCGTATAACGATCCTATGTGCTCCATTGAATACTTCAAACCTTTGCCTTCAACCGCATTAAAAAGTCTGTTACCAACACTGATAAAATAAACAATTGCATCGGTTACGTGTTCATATTTGTTACCACCTTTAGAATATTGTAATACGTCGTAGAGAGAAACAAGAACCAACGAACGCAAGCGTAACGCAATAAATTGAATAACCAAACAGTAAACGTAAATGAATGAGGAACGAATAACGTGCACGAAACGTAGTGGCACCACAAAGTAGGAAAAGACTTTATTGATTTTGTTGTCGAGATAAAGGAGGGCTTAGCACAGTCAAGTTTGGCAACTGCTACACATCCATTTATTTGAATTTTTTATACTAAGATGTTTGCAGCTTTCGATATTTCACTGAATCATATCGATATTATCGAATCGACCCTGTAAAAATATCAATACAAATATCGATATTTTAAGTCCGAAATTATCGATATCATCGGCCGATGGATATATTGTTGCAACCATACTTACAGCCATATCAATATGCTCAGTATGCATCACGAATTGGTTTGGGATTTGGTATGGCATGTAACCTTCACTCTGTGACTGGTAACGTAGGTTCCAAATGATGAGGTGCCTCCAGCCCGTAACAATTCACACCTAAAAACTATTTTACTGGTTATACTAAACCAAGCTAGCGGTACTTCTTGATACCCTCCATTTAATCATAAAATGTGAGGAACCTATTCCAACAAGGTCGCTGTTCTGGTCGAATATCATCTTGCATACAATTTTCGTTTTATTGAGTGTAGCACTTAATTTTGCACCCCTTTAAAAGAACGATTATATCTGCGATCAATTGACCCGGCTGCACGCCAGAGAAATCTTCAAGCAACAGATCCGCCGGGAAAACTTACGATTACACACGATTGTATTTGATACCGACAGAACTTTTCAGATGTCAATAACCTTAAAATAACTGACCAAGGAAGTTGAAGACCTCGGTGATTTCCCGATGTCTGAAAAGTGAGATACCTCAGAGATGTCGTAGTACTGTGGCCCATGGATCTCTGTAAATTTATTTTAATACTTTTAATGGTGTTCAAGTGCGTACTTATCGCTCGTCAACTACGCTCAGTTTTTTTAATTGACCGTAACATATAGATATACTAGCTGACCCGGTCACACGTTGCTGTGACTTACTAATTACAGTACGTTGGATTAATATTATTCTAAACTTCCTCAAGTAGTCAAATTAATATTCACTAATAAAGACAAAAACATTGTAGTCAATTTGGAAATTCAAATGTAATTGGTAAAGAGTTACGGAGAGTTGAAATTAAGGACAAACGATCATAAAAAATTTTAATTTACATTTCATTACAAATTATTTAATTGAAATTATATAAAAATTGATATTTATAAAAAATATTTTTTATTTATTTATATAAACTGAAATTTCAGTTACATCTTCAGTCATACTGTTTTTATATTTTTCCCACAAACTCGAAGATTGTGTTGAATAACATGTTGTCAAAATAATTACAAACAGTTTGACGAATACTATTCGGCGTGGTTGTCAACGCTGCATCAGCAAGTGTCAGGTCCCAATGATTGTCGTCTACCAGCAGCTGCAACTCGCGACATGCATCTTGACATGTATTGAACACTCGACATGTATTGAACACTCGATCATTAACTGTTCGTAAACATTCGAAAGAAGCTGGTCCGGGAACATTCACCAATAACGAACGCTGAAAGAAACATTCACGTTATTTTGGATGCACTGAGTAAAGTCTTTGCTTTGAATATGCCTGAGAACGAAGGATGTGGTTCTCCTTGTTTACGTGGCTACCATTTTTTACCAAATTTGTTCCATGAAAAATAGCTTGGAACATCGGTATATAATAATGTTTTTGCGAATTGGCGGAACAAATCAGATTTTTTACACAATGTGAAAAATTCAGTTTGTGGTTTGTCGTTTTTGGTGGCTCAAGTATTCTTTGGAAAATATTTTCTTCGGTGAAATATACACGTTGACCGTTTTCAAGATGTATTGCAAGATGCTGGATGGAAGGGTCTCTTTCATGGATGCGAAAACTAAAAATATGCCAGATAGCTTCGTTGCTGCTGATGTATCTACCTATTTGGTATCGTGTTATTTCGTCATTTTTATTTACATTTTGAACTTCAAATACGGCCAAATCACTGCCTTTATTAACATATTTACAAACGTACTTAATGGATTTTACAAAACTGCAAAACTCGACGTTAATATGAGCCTTATACGTTTTTGAAAGCATTGGTAAGTATGGTACGACCCACTGATTGTCAATTTCAACTTGGTTTCTAGAATTTGACATTCGCATTGTAAATGTTTGGCCACCATTCTCAGCGTTTCTGCGGCGATACAACGGATAACCATCGATATCCGTAATAGTATCATTCGTATATTCCTTTGGAAAACGCTTCTTACATTTTCCACCTTCCATGCATGGCGATGTCATGTTAAAAGCACCGCACGGCCCGTGGATCGAGTGACTGGTAACAATATCAAACAATTCTTGATCAATTAATGGGTCCGGAATTTCGGCTGAAATTATTTGATCAATTTCTTCTGGACGGATTTTAACTTCAAGCCAAATCAAAATGTGAGAATTAGGCAAACCTCACTTTTGCCACTCAATCAAATACAGATAGCAACGTGTGTTACCGAAAACTGAATGTTTTACGTTTAAATCAATCAATGATTTTAATTTTTGTTTGAACACACGTGCCGTGACATCATGACGATGCATTGATTGATGGCCTGGTAACAGCAAAGTTTGTATTTCCTCCCAATTTGGATTACATGTAAATGTAATAAACAAATCTGGACGACCATAATGACGTACGTAAGTCATCGCATCTTGTATATATTCCTGCATGTTCCGTGAACTGCCGATGTAGCTTGAAGGTAAAATAAATGCATTACCGATATCATTGCCGTTTAAATATTCATAAATATTGCCGATAACAGTATCTCGTAAGAGGATGTATTCCTCCGATCGTAATTTAACCTGGTTGTATCGAATAATTCGGAAATGCTTGTTTTCAACCTTGGCGTACATATCCACGACGTATTGAAGGCACAGTTGACGATATCGAAGGATATAGTTATCCTAATTAAGTCTAATCATCAATCGGGGGGCGTAGTACATCATTGAAGTAACTTTTTTATTTGTTTTATTAGCTGAAAAAATAATAAATTAAATAGCAAAAAAAAAAAAAAGGATAAGAAATCAATATTAAATGAATATTAAATTTACCAGCAACTGGATCACGCTGTTTGATGTTGATGTGATCTTCATTCTGCCCTTGCCAGAATATCAGTGGATACTGGAGTGCGTCATACGAACGGTGTAGATCCGAAATTATACTAACAGTTCTATCTTGACGTGTGACTTTAATCAACTGAGTCACCAACCATAAAACCTGCAACTTCATCTACGGTTGGCGCGTTGAATCTGCCAGCGTGTTCTCCTGATGGTAATTTGTCAGCTTTGATGACAATTTGATAGTTGTCATTTTTTAATTGTGGCGACACAATTGAATAAGTTGATTATTATTTTCCAAACAATTTTCCAACAATACTACAATTGCTCTCTCTTCTGCTTGTTCGATGAAATTATACTGGCACCTAGTTTTCAAGCGTTCCTCACAATTTCCAATAGATTTGGAGAAACTTCGGGTCATCGTTTGGCATCGGTATCTACTACCCAATCTTATGGTACACCTGGCCTTGTATTTTGAATTTAGTTTCAAAAAGACGTCCATCAGATGTAAGATCGCAAATTTTTGTTGCCCCAAAAGACGTCATCTGGAAGCAAGAATTGAATTTGCGTGTCTTGCGCAGAAACAATTTCGAATCACTGAGAGTGGCGGTGTAACGGTTAGCGTTCTCGCCTCGCATTCTGGAGGACGGCGGTTCGAATCCCCGTCCGGGCATCCAGATTTGGGTTTTCCATGGTTTCCCAAATCACTCCAGCCAAATGCCGGGATGCTTCCTTCAAAAGGCCATGGCCAAATCCCTTCCCATTCCTTACCCCCCATCCTTTCCCGTCTCTAAAGACCTCACTGTTAAGAGACGTAAAGCAGTAAAAAAAAAATAGAATCGTTTGATTCGCCAGCAAGAAGGATTGTAAATGGTCTGGCGGATTGGGTAGTGGTAATAATACTTCTTTTCCTGATGCACAACACATGCTGGCTGCTTCATTGCGGAATTTCAACGCCTGATAATGCTGGCATACTTTGCTCACTGCACCGATTGCAGTTTTAGAATGTGCAGATGTGCATATTGGAACGCAAGACGAACAAATGATACACGTGTTAAAGCACGGCTGATTTACTGTCTCTCTCGTTCTCTTTCTCTAAATGTAGCTATGTGCTTTTCTCGTGCCGCTCTTGTTCTCAATATATTCTGTCACAGACGTTCATCACGCTGTTCTTGAGATTCTTGCATACGACGCACAGCTGTCCTGATTCTTTGAACTTCCTTACTTGCCGAGATTTGTGTTGCTGATTGATGAGCTCTCTCGCGTGCGTCTTGCCTCTCTGCTACACGCATTGTCGAGGTTAGATTCTTTGGCGACATTTCGCTGAAAAGTATTTGAATTACAACAAAATGTGCCTTTCTGAAAGCCTTAAAATAAGACACTATAATACAGTGGTGAAACCGGAATTTTTGGGTCCATTGAAAAATACAGTAAAATGGAAGTTAAGAACTAATGAGAAAATTTTAAATAACATTGAAAAAAAATAACAGAAAAAGGAGAATGATATTTTTTTGATACATTTATAGCATGGATGACACCAGGCTTTCAATAGGTTTAGAAAGATTTGAAACGAAATAACGCCAGTGAACCGTATGGAAAGAAAAAATTTTCGATACCAGACTTTGAATATGGCAGGATTCAAAGGTAGAGAGGAGTGCAATAATGAAGGAGTACTGGGGAGGAAGAAAGAAAAAACATCAGGAGAGGAATTGAAATTGACACGTGGAGTCTAGCAGACCATAACAAAAAGAAGAAGAAAAATGATAAGTTAGCGAGAAATGCTTACACGATTCGAATTTATCGTAACGTTTTCTTCAATGTTATATTCATGTGTGTAATTACTTTGTCGTTAGGTATAAAGACACACAAACGATGAACAACAATACAGTATAATTATAACACAATACACAGCACAATTAAAATTGAAGAAACTCACACATATGGCTTGGAATAGACCGAAGCATAAATAAATCGAAATACAACGCCATCTACTGGATGGTTCGATAAATTAACACACCGCCATTTTTAGGAATAAACTGTAGCATAAATAAATTGAAACAGAACGTGATCTACTAGATGATTACCCAACCTAGCTAACCAAGTGTTGTATAGATAAGTTAACACATCGCCATCTGTTAGAAACTTATGGAACTATAATAATAATTACGTGTGGTCGTAATGACCTGGTGGCATGGTTTCTACTAGCTTGGCATACTGCCCCTGTCGTAGCCGCCTTTACCTAGCCCGCCTATCCTGCCTGGTACAGGGGAGCTACATTTTAACGTCGAATCCGAACCACAGTACCGTCCTGGCGTATTTCACCTCATACAGCATGCTGCGCCGGGGGTTAATGCCGGGTTAAGTGTCTATAAAAATCCTCGCCGAGACAGGGACTCGAACCGGGGACCTTGCCATCTCCAGTCAGACACCCTAACCACTTAGCCAGCAGACGGCTTAGCTTTGGTAGCTTACAAATAATTACAAACCATTGTCCTATGACAAACATTTAATGAACATTTATTTCGCAAATAATAAATATTGAGGTCTATAATCTAAATAAAAACTATCCTATCTTTTAAGTTGGACTAAATCACACACATTAAGCCAAATTTCATCTAAATCGGTTATGTAGTTTCGGAGTTCATCCCGGACGAACATCGTGACACGAGATTTTTATATATATAAAGATAGGAACAATAATTACAAACTGACTCGGCCATGAATCTTTTTGTAATATATATATTTTTTGCAGCCTAGTCGTAGACGCACAAATATTTGATCAAGTAAAGATGTCATATCTTAATCACATCGTTTCTCATGAACCCGGAAACAACCATAATACACCCACTTTTATAACCACATATGTAACCTTTCAATTAGTTTTTCGAAGATAACATCATTTTCCTTTTACAAATCCAGCTTATTCCAGTTTGACTAGCAATCATCCATTTCCTTCAGAATGCAGGCATAAGAATTTAAAAAGCTCGACTGCATATGAAATTAGCCAACGGCATTAACTGTAAGACTGACAGCTGTCTTTTTTCCAAGACCATTCTTGCTTGCAGAAAATGCCATGGTGTCTCCCAAAGTGAGAAGAATTATTGAGCCGGTTCAAATTCCAGTCGGCTATAAGATTTCGTTTTTCCATGTTTTCTCAAAACGTTTGCAGATTAATGCCAGGATGATTCCACTGGTAGGCGTTGATCAACATGTTTTGTAATCTTTGTTCACAGTTCTTTCCAATATTTATTTACCTCTACAGTAACGAGGCATTTAGACCTATATATATTACAAATGGTTAATGTATAAAAAAGAAGAACTGATGTGCAATTTGCAGAGGTGAAAATTAAATTCCAAAATACTGTAAAATATTAATTTGAGATATACAGAAATTATTATTATTATTTGTACTGACAGGTATTTGACGAATAAATGAAAAGCATGTTTTTCAATCGTCGTTCATAAAACAAGAGATCAGTATGTTATTATCACAGCGAAATGTGAAAACTTATTTAGGATATTTTTAAAAATATTGTTTAATAGGCGGGATTAGGGGTAATAAACGATTCTTGTTTAATTTTTCTGCAGCACGTCACAGTGTCTAGTGTTTAAAAGTTATTCACACATCAAAACGGGATAATTACTTGCAGTTATCAATTTGTAAAAGAATCTTATCCAACAGTATTCTTGTTAAACTTTTACAATTATAAAATTTTATTTTGTTACGCCTTTGTCTAGCCTCTAATGAAGGAAAATGTTTGATCTGGATGGCAGATAATTCCGAAGTCACAGTAGAAGGAAATACGGATAGTTTCCTTCCTGAAGACTTCCTCATCGAATGTGCGACTAATATTCAAACATTAGTTTGCTTCACTGCCAATCGCTACACCAGCTACATCTAGCAGCTTGCGTGTTCCGTCTACTGACTGTTAAATCTTCCTTTTTGGAATAATATTTATAGTCCGTCCAGAAAGCTTTGAGAGGGGGAGGGGATGCAAAGTAGATGTGGAAAACTATAAGGAGATAAATACGGGATTGAGATGGCAGGTCATTAGAGGCGGGATGGGACTGGGGGACAAGAAACGGGAAGGAATTCGGCCATGGCCTTTTTGAAAGAAGCATCCCTGGAGTGATTTGCGGAAACCATGGAAAACCCAAATCTGGATGCCCGGACGGGGATTCGAACCACCGTCCTCCCGAATGCGAGGCCAGAACACTAACCGTTCACCCACCACGCTCGGTCGGCCCATACACTTTCTACTGAGTTCATTTCAACGTTTTTGATGGGATAATCAGTTTCCTGCGTCTTTGGCTGCTCGAGCAAACATCTAAAATAGGCGGGTCAGGTGGACGAAATATTTGTGCTGCTGGGACATGATATGATCGACGTAAATCACAGCCTTATAGATGGTAACATCGTGTTATACGGAACAGATACACAATTTTCATAAATAAGTTGGTCACAGATGACTGTCTCGCAATACCCCACCTTTACAAATGACAATATTTGACCTCATTGCTGAATTATTCGCGACGCCTCGTAGACGAATATTCTATTGGAAACAACAATGCTTAATGTATCTTTAAACTGTAATCTATATATATATAAAGATGAATGTATGTTTGTTTGTTTGTCTGTTAGTTTGTTTGTTATTAATAAAAATCACTAGTTTTCATCCGATCTCCATGAAACTTTGCACACTTATCTTTTGAAACGAGGAGAAAAATACTGTCTACATTTGATTGAAAATTTTGCTGTATGAATAACACATGTTGTCTCATAATTTTGAAAAATTACTGAATGGTGATAGACAGACGCGTAGGATGTGTAGGTCTTTGTACTACTTTTCCTTATAGCGGTCTGGATAAAGCGCTTGCTTACTGCTATTTGGTTCACATCTCCGTGGAGGCAAAGATTTTTAAAAATTGTTTTTGATCGTAAGAGTCACTTCTGGACCGTCAGTTGTTCGGATTGAATGTTAAACTGTAGATATAACAAATTTAGGAGTGCAATGCTAGGCAAATCGTAGGTAGTCTCGCAATGCTGTAGGGATACACTTGTTTACGTTATATACGTTATATTGATTCCTCAGGTGTTGTTCGCAGTCAGTGTGTGAGTGTAATCTGCAGTAACAATACTATAAATGTGGAAGCAAGTCTCTGTCTTTTTGTTACGTTTTGACGACTAAATGGCTAAACCGATATTGATGGAATTTCTAAAGCTAATATTTGTATCTGCAGGAAGGGCACAGGACATTTTTTTCGGTATGTAGTCACGAAATTTTGAGAACTTACCGTATGGTGACAGAGAGACGAATGTGTGTGTTAGTCTGTTATGTTACGTCCCTTGCTCAAGCTGTACTTCTCGCACATTATGTTAGTGTATAATTTGTTGATAATTTTCGTTTAGAGAAAAAACGTATTATTCTGTATAGATGTCGATTTTCTTTGTCCTATTACTTTGTATCTGCTTAAATGTTTCTGGCACCAGCTTATTTTGCCTTCATTTTTTATATGCCTTGCGGGCGTAAACTGACCTAAGGTGTAGCTCTCTGGCAGAGCACGAGCAGCTGAAGTTATTAGAACCCAAGATCGGTGCTTATGCTGAAGAAAGAAGGAAAGACCAAGCTGAAATAAAGCTGCAGTGGTTAACACCCTCCCCACCAATCCCACCCAGCCTCTTCGTTTGTTTTTCTGTTTTTAAATATGTTGGAAACTGATTCTCTTCAAGAGACAGATTCGACGGTAGAATGATATAGTGATGGCTTTCCTGTCATATTATGCCGACTCGGTGTTGTTTCGGACCGATCCTTCGTTACCAACAACTTTCTATATTCAATTCTGGCAAAGAAATTCTTAATCCACGCGTACGAAGTCGCGGGTATCAGCTAGTGTTCTATAAAAAAGAAAGCTGCTGCCAGGCCTATTCTCGCCAGATGTTGTTTTGCGTGGTGTGTTTGTGTGGGACTGTTCAATGACATTTATTTCCTTTTGGAAACCCAAATAAACAGCATAGCACCGTTTATTTGTTTATATTCATGATTCTAGTAAGAAAACCTTTTAATAATTGCCGCCCTCTCAAATCACTCAAATTACTCGATGTGGCTGGTATAGCGATGCATACTGAAGCGAACTAATGTTTGAATATTAGTCGCACATTCGATTAGGAAGTCTTCAGGAAGGAAACTATCCGTATTTCCTTCTACTGTGACTTCGGAATTATCTGCCATCCAGATCAAACAACATTTTCCTTCATTAGAGGCTAGACAAAGGAGTAACAAAATAAAATTTTATAATTGTAAAAGTTTAACAAGAATACTGCTGGATAAGATTCTTTTACAAATTGATAACTGCAAGTAATTATCCCGTTTCGATGTGTGAATAACTTTTAAATACTAGACACTGTGACGTGCTGCAGAAAAATTAAACAAGAATCGTTTATTACCCCTAATCCCGTCTATTAAACAATAATATTTTTAAAATATCCTAAATAAGTTTTCACATTTCGCTGTGATAATAACATACTGATCTCTTGTTTTATGAACGACGATTGAAAAACATGCTTTTCATTTATTCGTCAAATACCTGTCAATACAAATAATAATAATAATTTCTGTATATCTCAAATTAATATTTTACAGTATTTTGGAATTTAATTTTCACCTCTGCAAACTGCACATCAGTTCTTCTTTTTTATACATTAACCATTTTTAATATACAGGGTGGTCAGAAATTCACTCATCGGCGGGTAAGGGCAGTGTTCGGGACGTTGCACTAACGAAATAAATACAAAAAAAAAATCTAGTAAAAGTCGTACCGTTTTTGAGTTATACGCAGCTAAAGTTGGCCAATAAGAACGCTGCGCGGGCGAATTCAGCCTTCCACAGGCGCTGTTGCCAAGTGTACTCAAGGAATGCGACCGCCAAACCGAACGTGGCGGTGTAACGGTTAGGGTTCTCGCCTCGCATTCGGGAGGACGGTGGTTCGAATCCCCGTCCGGGCATTCAGATTTGGGTTTTCCATGGTTTCCCAAATCACTCCAGGCAAATGCCGCGATGCTTCCTTCGAAAGGCCATGGCCGAATTCCTTCCCATTCCTTGCCCCCCATCCTTTCCCGTCTCTAAAGACCTCGCTGTTAAGAGACGTAAAGCAGTTAAAAAAAAAATAAGCGACCGCCAAAGAAAACGAAAAGAAAAACTCTCTTCGGAAGTGGGGATCGAACCCGCAACCTTAAGATTGAGTGTTTGCCGTCTTACTGACTACGCTGCCAAGGCACTAGAATTTCTTTGTTTTTAGAAGCCACTAGGGCGGACTGTTTGTTCGTAATCGATTTGATCGGTAATCCGCGACATTTTTCGGGAAGTCGGTGGTGGGGCTAGATGATTCTTTTTTATGGGAATTGTTTTTTAATTAGTTGATCTGCTTGCAAGATTAATCTTTAATTTTTGTACAAAAATCGTTTAGTTATTGGCACAAAAAAAAAAAAAAAAAAAAAAAAAATCCGCAAACTTAATTTATTCGTTGCAAAGAAGCTTCTTTTATTCCAAGAAATCGTATTTCACTAGATTTCGATCACAACATTTTTATTGATTAACGTGAATATCCTTGCTACTATTTTGCAACAACAAAACAAAAAAACAATAAACTTTTGGGAAAAAGAACATTAAACCCATTCTATCATTTGTAACGTAACTTTCTCTGCTGCAAAAAGTCTGTTCTTATTCAATCAAGTTGTACATTTGGTAACGTGTATCAACTCGCTAACGCGCGGCAAGCCGCAAAAGGTAAGCAAGCTGTTACTCATTGAAAGCCTTTTTGTCACTGATACAAAACAAAATTACTGTACAATAGTTTCATTTCCAACTTGACGTTATCAGTCGCAACATTGAAAGCCAACAGGGATTTACTTACAATAAGCGTCAACCCGCAACAGTAACCGTAATAGAAATGTATCTCAATAAACAACAATAACAAAAAAATACGCGTCCTTACATTTTACAGCAACTGCTCAAAATGTCCTCCCTCAACTGTAATACCGGCACGACAACGCTGAGTTACTGAATTTGCGATTCTTCCAAAATTGTAACTTTCTCTAATTTCATCAAAAGCTAGAAGTATCCTAGCCAAAAGTTCTTCCTCTGTTTCTACTTCAGTCTCATAAACAATGGCCTTAACAGCTCCCCAGAGATAACAATGGGTTGTTGTCTGGTGACCGAGCTGGCCAGTGAATTGGGCCTCCTCGACCAATCCACCTGTTAGGATACAATGCATCTAAGTGTTGAGGTACCGGTACTGCAAAATGCGGCGGCGCGCCGTCATGTTGAAACCAAATGTCATTACGAACTGCCAAAGGAACGTCTTCTAAGTACAACAGAAGGACGTTTTCATGAAATGCTAAATAAGAAGCGCCATTTAAACGTTGCGGAAATAGAACAGGGCCTAGTATAAACTCGCCCAAAATACCCACCCAAATGTTAACACTAAATTTGTGTTGGTATGACTTGACAAAAATTGCATGCGGATTTTCGACATACCAGATGTGGCTGTTTCGGCTATTAAAACACTTCTCCCTGGTATAGCACGCCTCATCCGTCCACAGCACCTTCCTTTCAAAGTTTGGATAATCGTTACATTGCTGCAGGTACCACTGTGAAAACCGAACTCGAAGTGGAAAATCGTCTTCCTCCAAATCTTGTTCCTTTTGAAAGTGAAAGGGATTTAACCCTTCGTCGTGAAGGACGTCCAAAACAGTGGCATGTGAGGCCTGGTAGTTAAAAAACAACAAAAATGACCCTATTGAAAGGCTGCATTTAAACGGAGAATTTGAGGGATCACTTAGACTGGATGTATCTGCAATGCGTTGGCAATGACCCTAGAGCTTGTCCTCGGATTATCAGCAATCATTTCCAGGACATTGTCTTCAAATCCTACACTCCGCGTGAACAGATTTCGTCCGACGTTGTGCCTGTGGACAACAATACTTCCCGTCTCCCTCAACCTTCTGTCAACCAACATAAAAGTGTTGGCCGATGGAATCACAGGGTTAGGAAATCGAGTCGTGTAAATCGTAACTGCTTCTGCCCTGTTTTGTCCAGCAGCGCCATACGCCAAATGCATATCGGCGTACTCTTCAAACGAAAATTGATGACGTTGCATGATGACAGTGTCTTTATCAGTAAGTTGCGTTCGACTGCGAGACTTCTTCTGGCATGGTCCTTTAGCCCCACCAACGACTTCCCGCCCTAGGGGCTTCTAAAAACACGGAAATTCTAGTGCCTTGGCAGCGTAGTCGGTAAGACGGCAAACTCTCAATCTGAGGGTTGCGGGTTCAATCCCCCCTTCCGAAGAGTATTTTTCTTTTCGTTTTCTGTGGCGGTCGCATGCCTCCGGTACGCTTGGCAACACCGCCGGTGGAAGGCTGTTTGAATTCGCCCGCGCAGCGCTCTTATTGGCCAACTTTAGCTGCGAATAACTCAAAAATGGTACGACTTTTACTAGATTTTTTTGTATTTATTTCGTTAGTGTAACGTCCCGAACACTACTGCCCTTACCCGCCGATGAGTGAATTTCTGACCACCCTATATAGGTCTAAAAGCCTCGTTACTGTAGAGGTAAATAAATATTGGAAAGAACTGTGAACAAAGATTACAAAACATGTTGATCAACGCCTACCAGTGGAATCATCCTGGCATTAATCTGCAAACGTTTTGAGAAAACATGGAAAAACGAAATCTTATAGCCGACTGGAATTTGAACCGGCTCAATAATTCTTCTCACTTTGGGAGACACCATGGCATTTTCTGCAAGCAAGAATGGTCTTGGAAAAAGACAGCTGTCAGTCTTACAGTTAATGCCGTTGGCTAATTTCATATGCAGTCGAGCTTTTTAAATTCTTATGCCTGCATTCTGAAGGAAATGGATGATTGCTAGTCAAACTGGAATAAGCTGGATTTGTAAAAGGAAAATGATGTTATCTTCGACAAACTAATTGAAAGGTTACATATGTGGTTATAAAAGTGGGTGTATTATGGTTGTTTCCGGGTTCATGAGAAACGATGTGATTAAGATATGACATCTTTACTTGATCAAATATTTGTGCGTCTACGACTAGGCTGCAAAAAATATATATATTACAAAAAGATTCATGGCCGAGTCAGTTTGTAATTATTGTTCCTATATATCTATATGTTACGGTCAATTAAAAAAACTGAGCGTAGTTGACGAGCGATAAGTACGCACTTGAACACCATTAAAAGTATTAAAATAAAGTTACAGAGATCCATGGGCCACAGTACTACGACATCTCTGAGGTATCTCACT
Organism: Vandiemenella viatica; assembly: GCA_031002005.1. Taxonomy (NCBI): domain Eukaryota; kingdom Metazoa; phylum Arthropoda; class Insecta; order Orthoptera; family Morabidae; genus Vandiemenella; species Vandiemenella viatica. Next base: position 346,269,282 of record JARYHS010013630.1, read on the forward strand.
TTTCAGACATCGGGAAATCACCGAGGTCTTCAACTTCCTTGGTCAGTTATTTTAAGGTTATTGACATCTGAAAAGTTCTGTCGGTATCAAATACAATCGTGTGTAATCGTAAGTTTTCCCGGCGGATCTGTTGCTTGAAGATTTCTCTGGCGTGCAGCCGGGTCAATTGATCGCAGATATAATCGTTCTTTTAAAGGGGTGCAAAATTAAGTGCCGAGTCAGTTTGTTATTATTGTTCCTATATATCTATATGTTACGGTCAAAAAACTGAGCGTAGTTGACGAGCGATAATGTTCTCGCCTCACATTCGAGATGATGCGGTTTCAAATCCCCTTCTGGCCATCCAGATTTAGATTTTCTACGGTTTTCCCATATCACTGCAAGCGAACGTCGGGATTGTTCCATCAAAAAGCCCATATTCCCGTCTCCCATGACCTCGAAGTCTAGAAGTCATGCTGGAAATAAATTTAAAAAAGTTCAGAAATCCCTGGTTCCTCGAGGATATACGGTTCTACTCCTGTATAATTCTTTCGTCTGTTAACTGTGTGAGCCTCAGGTAGCAATATAAGCAAGTTAGTTGAACGAGGAAGAGGAAAATCGCATGCCTGAAATGTCTGATAATTTCCTTGTTGTGTGGGCCTACGGAATTGTCTTCCGTGTTAGCAAACGACGACAGCAGACACATTCACAAAATCCTTCGCTAGAGTCCCGACCAAGATACTTAAGCTGGCGCTAGCAATGTAGGGGCTAGAACACTGACATCGCATTGTAAAGGCCTTCTGCCATATCCCTTCCAAACCATTGCCCTTTCGGATAGGTGCAATGCACCCTCCGCCACTCACTTTTAGTGAATCGCGGAGTAATAATAATAATAAAGGCCACGGATTCGAGTTCTTCCTCGCATATGGCTGCTTTTGAATGAGTGTAGCGTTCGCCTTGTGTTGATTTCACAATACAATGCCACCTTACCTCAACAAAGGCTGACACAATAGTCAGCTGGTTAAATGTTCAAATGCACCGAAGGTCATAAAATATTTAGATCAGCAGATGGAGGCAGGTCAATTTTCAATAAAGTGCACTTCCAGGTTTTTTTTAGCTCCATTATTACGGAATATTGATCAATTCATTTCGTAATCAAATAGTGCAAGTAGAACATTGCAAGATTAAATGAGGGTATGCTGAAGTCAAAATCCTCGAGAAGCAATTCTAAGAAATTTTTAATGACTAATACATATTATTTCAATGTTTTTTCAACATTTTCATCGGTCTTCTAACTATGATCAAGTAACTTTAATAATATGTTATATGAGGTGGTTTCTATAACTTTCGGCAAATGGCTGTCACTGTATTTGTAGGTGCTCGTGATTCGAAAATGTGCACATTTCGAGTACGGATGATCATGATCACAAACCGTATAAGAGCAAATTCTACTGAACAAGTGTTCTTCACTTCCTCAGAGCCACTGGTAAATAAACATTTCCTCGAAACGTTTGTCAGGACGGTTACTTCCTCCTTGCGTCTGAACTGAGCCAGCAGGAAGATTTTCTGTTTACGAAATAACCACACATAATGTTAAAGAGATTAAATCCTATACACTCAACTGAAATTAAATACCCCTCCCGTGTGCACTAAAGAGCTTCAGTACAGTACTCCTTTTTCCAAATTTTTTATCCTAATATGTTTTGAGAATTTAGCTATGTTACTACTTGGCACGAAACAAAGAATATTTTCTGTGAGATGAGGTGGACCTGTGAGATATTTTTGAATGCGGAAAAGTGCCTTTTGTTTCAAAAAAATTGTCTTTAAATTTTTAATAGCATTCCTCCCGATAGCCATTCATCCAGCTAAGCCGTTTTGTGTGTTTATCCTGTGTACTGATGTATTTCCAAATGATTTTTGCTCATACAATTGAAAGACGACACAAGACATACAACACCTACTTTAACACCCATGCCCCTGGCCATAATCGCACCAGTGACCGAGAGTCCCGGTAACGCTCAAGCCATCGCATTCGGAAGAACAGGGGTTGAAATCCGTATTTAGTTATTGCATGATTAATCTAAATCACTCCGAGAGTGCTGGGATGATTCTCTGGTATGGCCATGGCTGAATTCCTTCCAGAAATATGCCCCCAGTCCTTTTTCCCCTATAATGATTTCGACGTCGACCAGCCCTAAAACACCACCGAACTGGAGACTCTCCACATATGGAAATAGCACTCTAGTCCCTTCGCTACCATGCTCGGCCGTTGAATAAGATAAATCCAACAAGGAAAAGCTCCAAAACACACCACAGAGATGTAATTATTTTTATTTGAGAAATTATTTTTAGCTTCTAGCTTCACATCTAATTGAGGTCTGGGGCCAAGTAATGGAGAGGAATTCGGCCATGGCCTTTTGAAGGAACAATCCCGGCATTCGCCTGGAGTGATTTGGGGAAACCATCTAAAACGCTTACCTGGATAGGTAGATGCGGTTTCGAACCCAAGTCCTCCCGAAAGCCGGATTAGAGTGATACCACATACCTACCACGTTCTTTTTTTCCCGTCTTCTTCATATCTTCGACGCCATTGTGATATGAATGCTGATGGTGTTGGAAACTAGGATCGGGTAAGAATTTAGGAACTTTTCTGGAGTTCAGCTGGAGAGATTTACGAAAATCATGGAATATTGAAATTGGATGCCCAACGGGATTTGAATTCGCGTCCTCCCGAATGCCAGGCAACAGTGTTACCTATAACTCATCGGGCTTGGAAGGCAGGACATAAAATTTTATAGAATCATTAGTGTAAGTTAGAAACAAAGAGAGATATGAAAGTTTTCCTACTTCCATCTTCCAGATGTAAAATGTGGATCCGCTAATTCACATTGCAGGCGGATTTATTTGTTGTTCTTAATTATTATTATGACTACTAAAACTGTTGCTACTGCGTTCAAATTTAGCTTACTTTCTAAATATGGTATGATGAAAACAAAATTCAGGTGTTAGCCCTAATATTCCGCATCATTTAATCATCTAGAAATAGTTTATTTATATTTCGTGACATAGTTTACCATTAGAGTTCTTTCGTAAATGCTCTTTCTACTAACCCTTAACCTTTGTGGTATTTGTCACACACAGTTCTATAACGCTGCAGCTCTAGAAAGTGTAACTAAGTCCATTCAAACTCTCGTATTGGTTTTCCGTGCGTAATTTAGCGATTCTTTTCGGTATTCGCCATATAATTGCGTTTGCTAACGAATTGTTAACTGTTTATTCGAGGGGGAAAAAATACACAATGGTTATCAAAATTACGAAAAAAGTGTTATCATCTCTCTATGATCAATCGAGTTGGTTATTTCAATAATTATTATGACTAAAATGGTGATATTCGTGATTATTTTTAGGCCTACTGTAGAACTCCGAACTTTAATGTTGAGCGTCTGCGAGTATCTTGCGCGCGGGCTCAGTTTTTTAGTCTTGAGTAAGGTGCTGGGTATGAGAGGTCTATTTTATCATGAATTTAGTGTACCACCTACCAGTTATGCTGTCCCATGCGGTATTCGTGTCTAGAACGAAGCATAATCGAAAGGCGAAGGGTCTCGCGAATTCTGTCCCCGACTGTACCATGTATGCTATGACTGTACATTTTCTGGTGTATGTATTATTTTGTTATGCAATTGTGTATCTGTAAATTGACAACTTTCCACACCCCATACAGCCAGTCTCTTATACTGGGATCAATGGAAAATGAATTTATTGTATTGTTCATAGTTTTACTAGTAATTTCATAGACAACCTTCACTGTGTCTTCATCATAATGTTTATTTGATTGAAAAATCTTCTTTGCTGGTGTAGTGAATTAAACTTCTGTACATGTGAAGTCATTTTTACGTCAGAGTGTAACACATACATAATATGATGTATCACAAAATAAGCCTTGTGGTTGAAAACATTCATGAAAATAAATTATTTTGAAGTTTCTTTAGTTCTAATGTTAACGTTGTCAAATAATTTGTGAAGTGTTATGCTGTGTGCATTTTGCCCTCTTCTGCACTTTCTGTTTCGTTTACGGTCTAGTATGATCTTCATGGGTAAAGCTTCCTGCTGAGTCTACTGCAGGTTTTATTCCTGAAAATGAAGCTTGATCATGTTAGGAATATTGAGAAAATTGGAACAGAGAGCTTAATGGACACAGTTTAATATCTCATAAAATATTTGACAACACTAATGTATTGCATTAAATGTTTATGAATAAAGTTCTCCCCTTAAGAGTTTATATTTGCTGTACCTCACAAATCAAAACATTACAACATGGTTATCACAATAAACTTATCAGCTTGAGCCACAAAACATCACCACCACAACCCTCACACAACTCCTACTTCTTTCTTTTCAGTATTGGTGGCAGTATCAACAAATCTCGTCTGAATTGTTGTATCAAAAGCAATATGCATTTAATTCTTAATGAGTCAATAATTTTACTGTCTGTTTATTACAAATTAGTTATTTAGCATTCCAAAAGCACAATAAATTTCCTGTGTTAACTACAAATTCATAACTTCTTATGCCAGTTAATTTGTATTAATGCAATTTTCATTTTTTTTTTTATGTATGTGCTTACTAACAGTTTAAACAAAATACATTTGTTGTTATGAATAACTTTGTCACCATCTCCTTCCATTCCCTAAAACATACATTATTTTCTTACTCATACTTACCTTATATATATATATTCACTCTAGATCAGTGTTTCCCAACCTTTTTTGGGTCATGTCCCACTTTTAACTTTTTTTTGCCCCCCTTACATAATTTTTAATAAAAAAATTACTTGTTATTAAAGAAACTTATATAGGATGGTTTTTGAAAGAAAACACTTTAATATTGTCATAAAATACAGTAAGTAAATTAAAAAACATATCAATCGAAACTATACCTAATAATTATTTACAGCACTATTTTAAGAATTTGCTTTTTTGTTATATTTTGTACCTATATCTAGCATTGCATTTAAATAACCCGAAGAGAAAGCAGTAAAGTCAAATCAAGTCAATTTCTAAATTGCCCCCCTGAAAAAACCAAATTGCCCCCCTGTGGGGCGTGGGCCCCACGTTGGGAAACACTGCTCTAGATAGTTACAAAACTACAGATAAATAAATGAATATTTTCTTACAGTATGGGTGTTGATTTGGATCTGGCAGTGGAGAAACTGAATATAAGTGGGAAAATATCTGGAACATTGACATTGAGCCTAGAAGTGCCTTTTCCTCATCTGGCACACCTTAGTCTTACATTTGTGGAGAAGCCACAAGTATGGTTTAGTGTACGGATTTTGAAGGTAAACCTTTGCACTCTGAAAATCTAAAATAATTTTTGTTTATGTGTTGGCCAACCATGTAGTTATATGATGTTTGAGGATATAGTGATTAGAAACTGGCCAGAAAAGTTTAGACATTTTTTTATGGGGAATAACAAATATTTCTTGACCTTTTGTCTTTCCTGTTAATGAAATGCTCTAACTACCAACTATTGTCTTGCATTTCAGTAGAACAAGTTTTTACAGATGGGTTTGAATTCTTGAAGCCAATACTCTAGAAGATGAAAAACTGCATGAAAGGAAAGTGAAATTAATAATTATTTTACTTTTCTTATCAGAGCAATTGTACAATCATTGGGTAAAACAGAGAATCTGGGTTGCATATGTTCAGATCTTTTTTACTACTACTTTTATCATCATCGATCATTTTCATTGTTTTGCTGAACATTCAGTAAGCCTTCTTTCCAATTATTTATTGTTTGAAAGCAAGCCCCTATCTACTACCGGCTAGGTAAGCCTGTTGTAGTTTTTATGGTGGAGCATATATGTTGCTATCTGTCCATGGAACATATAACTTGTGTAATATGTGATAAGTGTATTTTTATTTACAAAATGTGTAATTTATGAAGCAGAAATTAGGACATAGAGATAGCCTTCAACAACAACCAACTCAGCCCTGCTATCGAAAATGACTGACCCCAAACGAAGACACTAGTAGCTGAAGTTGTGTGATGTTCTAAAATCATAGCAGGGTAAGACATTTCTCCACTTTACCTGCATACATGTTGGTCATTATCACTTTGCCACAGACAGAATCAAGACTCGTGGCTAAACACAAATGTATGTCTGGAAAATTACTTTCTGGAGGCATAAAATATAAATATTTTGCCAAATAATTTGATGTAATCTGATTGGGCATATCACATCATGAAGAAAATAGTGGATGATTTCAGAGCCCTCTGTCCTCTGTGCTTTGGAGATAGTGTTGCCAGGATGTATCAGAGATATGCAGGAACTGAGATACATAAGCCTGGTCAGACCCTTGCAAGAATATTGTAGAATAGTATAGTACTCACATTGAGGGTATCAAATACAATATCATATGGGTTTAAAACAAGAGGAATAAGATTTCTTTGGGACAATTATCATAGAACACTCAGAAAATTGTATGGTAAAAGGGCTGGGTTGGCAATATTTGGAGATGACTGAGGGAAATGCTGAACAATTTAACCCAAACAGTAAGAGAATTCAAAATAATAATTTATGTAACACTGAAATAGGTGTTTAAGAAATTGCTACAAGGGCAGAATAATTATAAAAAACAGACCATAAACCAGTCCAGTTAACTAAGTAGTGAGTAGTTAGCAATTGGTACAGCTCAAACTCAGATTAGTGTACACCAATGAAATTTAATTAAAATAACTATGGAATAACACATTAGAAATCACTATATCAGTAACATAAACACACATCATCTACAGTTTACAGAGATTAATAAGGTTGGAGGGGTGGGGATTTCAATGGTGAGGGGAAAATGGTCAATCAGTAGAAAAGTCATACAAAGTAATAAAATAAAATAAAAATATCAAAGACAGTAAGCATTTTGATCCTAAAAAAGTTGTAACTAGACATAAATAAAAATTATGTAATAAAAACCCACCAGCATGGCTCAGTGCATTATTAAGTACTACACACTTGATAAGGGAGGTACAATGGGCCACATAACAGCTGTTCTGATTGCAGTTTTTAAGTGGTTATCCATAATCATATAGGCAAATGCTGGGACAGTCCTCAATATGTGCCTCATAAACTACACATTTCACATAGAAAAATAATCTTATCATACAGAACACAAGAAACTACACAGACAGTTGGCAACACAGACTCCTCCTCTAATTAGTATGCTGGGTCTAACAAATTCATTCTGTTAAACTTAGCTCTGCTAGCATGTTAAATAATGTTCACCACACAATAAGATCTGCTGTAATAATAATACGTTTATTGAGGCATACACACTACAACTTTATATCCACATGTTTACAGTTCAACAGCCAGACAACGACTCCTACTCACTCATGTACAATTCCAAAGATACATCTCCAAAGATACATCTCCAAAGATACATCAAGCACCAGAACATTCCTCACAGATATAAATGTAAAATACTCAACACATTCTATATTTGAAAAGGACACAAATCTTCTCCTCCACCTCCCCACCCCCCTACCTCATCTTCTCTCTTATGATTAACACTGGCCACATGTTTACAACCGGCTTATTAGTGGGATTGTACCAGAGGTTAAACCTCAAAGATGTTGGGTGTCAAGGATATTTTGCAAAGTTGTTTCCTATCTACATACTTTGGAAAAGGCAGTAGAATCACGAAAAAACTCTGACAGATCTCACTGTAAAACAGTTTTGAGGTTAAGAGTTGTGGGAACTGGCATTGGCTGCCACCGAATGTTCTAGGCTGCTAGTGTAAAGTGTTTTCTTGTTGTTAACTGTTGGTTAATGGTAAGGCCAACATAAGAAGCTGTGCATTGAATGTAAATGAGGTGTGTGATTGTACAAGAGGCATGTCCAGTAATATGAATAGATTTTCCTGTCATAGTGTCTGAAAAGTGATGGTGCAAGTTTTCCAAGGAGGTCTACTTAATGGTAAAGATCCATGTGGTAGTCTAGGAGAGACAGAACATATTTATGAATCAAGATGTTCTTGAGACTTGGTGGTCTTCTACAGCAAGTGAGGGGAGCAATGAGCACAATTTTGTGAAGAGAGATGAACATTTCAGGAACACAACAGAGTTAAGAGACAGGAAGGCATTAGGGAATACTTAAAACAACTAAACAAGCAATTAATAAAAGCAAAGAGAGAAGTAAAGGATGTGTTTATGAAGAATATTATTGGTGCTGGAGGACCTCTGAATGGTGCATCAGACTATTATAGATAAAAATAGAATTGAAGTCACTGAGGATTTTTAAAATGGCAGAGATATTGAGTGACTGGTTTAGTGAGACAACTAGGGACTATCATCCTGTGATGGGAGGGAGTGAATCAGAGGAGAGAGTCTCCATAAAAGTATAAATGAGGAAACCACAAAATTTGAAATAAATTCTCAGGAAATTATGAAGGAACTCGGAAAGCCAAAAAAACATAAAGGGGCTGGTGCAGATAATACTACTATGGATTTATTAAAGATTTTGGGATACAATCTTGTACCTTACCTTGAATTTTAATTTAAAATGAATTTGAAATCTTGCTGCTACCAGATTGGAAAAGAGTGATAGTAGTGCCAGTTTATAAAGGAATGGTTCGAAATGGGGTTGAAAATTACAGGCCAATTAGTTTGGCAACAGGGATAGACAAAATTATGGAGACATTGATATGCAACTATATCAGAAATATCTGTGAGGAAAGAATCTGGTTTTCAGATTGACATGATGGAGAGTTTGATATGCAACTATATCAGAAATGTCTGTAAGGAAGACTTCTTCTTCTTCTTTCATATTGCTTTACACCTCATTGACGGCAAAGGTCATTAGAGGCGGGATGGGACTGGGGACAAGTAACAGGAAGGAATCCATGGCCTTTTGAAGGAAGCATCCCGGCATTCGCCTGGAGTGATTTGGGGAAACCATGGAAAACCCAAATCTGGATGCCCGGCTGGGGATTCAAACCCGCGTCCTCATGAGTGCAAGGCCAGAACATTAACTGTTAACCCACCACACTCGGTTGTAAGGAAGAATCTGGTTTTCAGATTGATAACATGGCTTTAGGCAAGGATATTCTTGTGTATCTGAGATAGCGGGCTATATACAAGAATTTCCGATGAATTGGACAAGGGAGGCCATGTTGATAGTGTGGCACTAGATCTTTCTAAATTGTTTGACAGAGTAAGCCATAAAATGGTTTTAAATAAATTGAAATCTTTTGGATTGGATGAAAAAGTTACTTTCTGGCTAGAGGAATTCTTAAAATCCAGAAATCAAAGTGTCAGAGTAGGAAATACACTATTAAAAGAGGTGGAAGTAAATATTGGAATATCACAGGGTAGTGTATTGCAGTCCATTATTCTAAAGAATGACTGTGTTAATGGGTTACAGTCAGAATTTAGAATTTTTGCAGATGATATAATGGTATACAATAGGATCAATACAGGTGAAGACTATGAACAGCTGTAGGATGATCTGTATAGAATATCTAAATGGGTAGGTCAGCATGGAATGAAGATAAATGCCAAGAAGAGTAAGCTTATTAAGTATACAGATAAAAAAAATGATTATAGGGTGGGGTCAGAATAGCTTGTTCCAAGCTTGAAGTGTAAAATATCTTGGCATAACATAATTTGTAATCGTAGGTTTTCCCAATGAATCTGATGCTTGAAGATCTCTCAGGCATGTGGCTGGGTCAATTGATCACGAATGAATGAATTTTCGATGGCGTAATGTGCCATCATCATCAGGTTGTGTCTGCTAGGCTGGTGTGAGGAGCGCAGTGCAGAATTTGATTGCTGGCCTGGTCCGGCCATGTCAGTATTTATACCCTCCGACTCATCCCATCCACGATCAATTGATCCGGCCGCATGCTCAAGAGATCTTCAAGCATCTTGGCATAGTGTTTGATAACAAACTCAACTAGGTAGGCAGAGCACATTGTGCAGGTGGTAGGAAAAGGTTACAAATCCTTCATTTACTGGAGTGCGTGATGTACCAGAGAAGTTAGGGAGTTCGGTTACAAAAATTGGTCAGATCATTGGTTGAATATGGTGGTGTAGTTTGGGACCCACATTTTGGGTGTTGGAGGGTGTGCAAAGAATAGCAGATAGATTTGTTTGTGCAAATTATCACCTGACCCATTCAGTACCTGATAAGACAAAGGAGCTGGATTGGGAGTCATTGGAGGAAAGGGGGAAGGTGAAGAGTGTGTTGGGAATGTATAGGGTATATGGTGATGATGGGGCTTGTGGGGATATTGGTCAAAGGTTTAGGAATAGTGCATGGAAGGGGAAAGGTGATCATGACACCACAAGCTGACGCTCGATTTCGTTTGTTGGTAAGTATATCAGGGATTGGAACAAATCACTAAGTGAAGTAATTAATAATTTATCAAAATGCTTAAGGAATTTAAAATTAAAATTTGTAAATTGCAAAAGTAAATGGGTGAGGAATTTAACACTCCAAATACAAAAGAAAATTAAACATATATATATATGAAAAGGTATAATTAGATGACTAAAGGAATTGCCACCGGAGGATTAGCTCCATCACAATTAAATTAATAATAACAACAATAATAATAAAGGACCAAGGAAGGTTATACCCACATGGTTAATCGACTTGTGAGACTTGGAATGAAACTGGGCAATGAATGAGGGACTGTGGTCAGCTATACAATGTGCAGAGCTGGAGAAGTTGAATGGTGGGTGGTGACATGAAAAATTTGATTTTGAAGAAGATCAGGGAGGTAGCAGCAGGAGATGAGGGTTTGCATTAGCTTTTGAGAATAGCTGGAAAGCGATTCATGATCAGAACTGATGTGTTGTCCAAGGACCACAAGGTTCTAAGGAAGGGAACATTTGATATTGAAAGTATGGTAATCATTAAAGAGGAGGATTTGTTGTAAATTTGTTTGCCTGATGTGCACAGAGGTATGAATAGTACCTTTCACAGGAAACTGTCCACATCAAGGAAGGTGATGTGTGTGTGAGAGAGAGCTAAGAGTTGTCAGAATTTTTGCCAATAATAATGCCCCTTCTGAATCAATAGATGACAACTATACTAAAAGCATAACCTTTATACCAGGTGTCTCCTGGCTTTAATCTCCATTTACACCCCACCAGTAAACTTATAACTTATTTTTATTATATATTTTTTATATTTATTTAAGGTTATAAAACTTTTGTCTGAGTCAAATTTTAACTTTTTCATTTTTTTCCCCCTTTGTTAGGGGCACTAAGGCCCATATGATCACCGCCTGTTTAGACAAACAGCATGGTGTCAATCATGAAACAGGAAGGGCTGAAACACTCAAACATAATCCTGTGAAATTTTGTTTTAAATACCTTCAATTATTAACAGACACCTGTTTGTGAACTATCTGACACCACTGTACCTTACAATGGCACAGTTATGATTCCTTTTGATAAGTTTTAACAAAATGAAGCATGGTTTTCCACAGTAATGTTTACATCATCCATAGAGATAATTAATGTTTGGAATAATGTTCAAGTTTACACTTGTCACTTTAATAGATTGCCATTGAAATGTATCAGAAAATGTATATCAACACAAAAACAATTGTGAAAATAGGGCCAAGTTTCATGTTTAAACCCTTTAACCTTGATCATTTAAATAATTATCATTGAAATAATTAATAAAAGTCATTGCATAATTACTGCTGTCCAACTAATTTGTATTCTGTTCCTCGAGTCCTGTAATTAATTGAACCGCCAGTGGTCACTCACATTTGTAAAATAGTTGGTGCACCAATATATTTTCAATAAAAGATGTAATATATCTCCAGAATTGTAACTTTGCTAATGGGAAAGCAGAGCTCTATTATTTGCTACTACTGTGTTAATAATACTTGTTACCTCTTATCAGCATGGTGTATTTCAATACATTTTCTCTTAATATAATTTAAAATTCATATGTTTGTCTATATGTTTAAATATTTTGTTCTATCAGACCCTCCTTTAACTGAGACTACCATGCTTCTATTCTAGTGTGGCAATATTTTTTTCCATTTTGAAATCTAAAATCTGTAGTTTTAAATAAAATGGACAGAGGGACATTCAAAGCATTAAAGTACTGTATTTATTCTCAATTCCTCCATTGAAGTTTGTTTCCAGCCATTTGTTTTTAAGAAAGCTGATCACTCTGAATGCGTAATCTTGATTTTACATTTGATTTAAGGTATTAGAAAATGTGAGAAATTATTTTTGTATGATATATTTCTTCCATTAAAATTTTAGCTTGTTTATGTTGAAGAGTGTGAGTATAGATAAAAAGCAGAAGGTTTTCAAGTAAGCCTTGTTGAACAAATATCTGCATGGGAGTTTGCATACACTGTTTGAACTTGTTTCAGATATCAGCCGTGCCTGGTACCAAATAAAGTTCTGTTTTACAGCTGCCAAACCCTTGTTTTAACCCAAAGAGTTAAGGGTACTTGAAATAATGAACACAATGCACTGATTTCAAATCTAAAAGTTTATATTCCCTACAATTTTCTTGTACCAAACAAATTTTGGTTAAGGCATCAAACAATCAGATTCAAATGAAGACAGAAGATAAAACACATTCACGGAAGACAAGCTTTTGCTCTAGAACCCCTAGATAGGATGAAAACATTGTTATAAGTGCGTACTGAAGAAAGTTTTTCCTAACATAAGTCACGCTAACAAAATTTTTAGGGCATAGAAAATACACCTTAAAATGATCGTTGTCATAAGTTCTCTTAGTGGAAACGAGGGCAACAAAATTCACTATATGTTTGAAAAATAACTTTATCTGAAACTTGTAGCTTTTACAAAAGTAGCTTTAAAATCAAACTAAGGAAAGTTGGTAGAAGCTATTTGTTATACTAATTATATGAAGTAAACATGTTTCTAAATGGTTTTGGAAAGGTTTTTAGATATATTACAGCCTGTGTTGTGTTTACATTGGCTTATGATGGTCAGATGGTGTTACATTCTTTGAGCTGGTCTGTTCTCAAATTTCCAATTAATCTTTTGTTAATGAATAATAAAACAAAAAAAAAAAAAAAAAAAAAAAATGGTTCTGACTTTTTGACATGGATCATTTGCACACTATTGCTGAAAATACTGTTACTGTCAATTGACATAATAGACATTAATTTAATTATGTAAAATCTAATTTGCATTTAATTTTTGCTAATTTAGATAAATAAATTATTTTTTACTTAACTGAGGTATTCTTTAAACTCACTCTGTTTTGTTGTGTTCCAATGCTTGATTTTATATGTAAATTTACTTCATGAGCTACTTTCCCATGATTAACTGATAGTAATTTTTTGTAATTTAAAGAGTAAGATATTTCTTGATTATTTTGTTAGGCTGTTCAGATGATGGAGGTGCCAGTGCTGAAGACATGGTTGCACTCTTTGGTTCTGGAAGCTCTTGTGTCTTCTCTGGTGGACCCAAGTTCATTGGAAATCAAGTTATCTCCTTCTAATGCTCCACCACGAGCACCTGCCAGGGATGGGGCAGAAGCTGCTCAAGCCAAAGGAGTCCTGTCAGTAACTCTGTTGACCAGTTCAGGTGAGACAGTTTGTAAACAAAGATATAAGTATACAAGTTGAATTAAAAACATACTGAATACTTGGATATAATACTTTTATATAGAGGCCAGGAAGGAGGGAAAAGATTCTGCACCAGTCACAAAAACAACTGATACAAGATTTCGTTTTGTAGCAATTATTTTTTACTAAATGGCATTAATGTCCATCCCATACTGCACACAGGATAACGTCAAATAATGGTAAGAAAACAAAGGATAGTATATATTACAAGCAGATATCTAATTAACAAGCATAACAAATTGCACTTCAGTTGCATTTAGGAAATCACTGAATTGGCAACCAGGGTATAAACTGTTAAGGATTGCTTGTCATTCTGCTTCACAGTCATATTCCAAAGATTAAGTCATATTACACCTGCATATCAAGTCTACATATCTGTCATGATTGGTCCTAATCCTTTTTAGGCCAGTCCACATTCTTCTGAAATATCAGAGATATGCTGTAGATCACTTCAGTATGATTGTGATGATTTCTTCAGTTTCTTTTCCATCACTTAATGATGTCAAACTGACTTTGAACCAGGGTTTTGGGTGTCATAATGGGAAACACTCTGGAACAATGCCTACTGCTGGTCATATAATCAGAAAATGAATGTATTGGGAGCTGCTGGTTATTTTAGATTTTCCAATATTCTCTAATGAGTGCATGTTGACTGTGCAACTAGAGAGGCGGAAATGTGGTTAAAACCATCAACCATAAGAGTGGTTTTATTGTTCCAGATATCATCTGCATGGTTTTGTTCATCCGAGTATCAGCTTTCTTTGCATGTATGGTAATGAGCCATAGGGCACCATATTTCAGTTGTGGAATAAGTCAGCTCCTTAAGCAGATGAACAGATAGTTGAGGCTGATGAGTAAGTTGTGGAGGTGCAACGGAAATTTCATAGCAGATATAAAACAGAACCACCTGCAGACAAGTCCTTTATGATATACCATCTTAAATGAAACTGATTGCCTGTGCACTGCAACATGAGTGTGTGTGTGTGTGTGTGTGTGTAGGATCTCTAATACAAGGACTTAAATCTGTCATGCCACCAAAGATGCACAAACTGAGCACCTGTAAGGAAAATCAGAAACGGAGAGATTTTTGGATCTAAAGATGCGAGTATTTTTTTCTGTATCTATCTTAGCCACCGCATAATTAATGTACAAAAATCTGGTGAGTCATATGAATCACCCTATACTTTTGACAGTTGTGGTTTACATACCACACAACAATTATCTGATATGATAAAGGAGCTGGATTTGGAGTCACTGGAAGACAGGAGGAGGGTTGAAGAGAGTTCTGGAGTGTACAAGGCATATTTTGGTGATGGGGCTTGGAAGGGAAAAGATGATGATTAAAGCAAGCTTGCACTCAATTTCATGCATAAGGGAGTGGGAAAATTTCTTTTGTGAGTAAGGGCATCAGGGATTGGAACAAATTACCAAGTGAAGTAATGAATAGTTTAAAAAAAAAAAAAAAAAAAAAAAAAAAAAAAAAAAAAAAAAAAAAAAAAAAAAAAGGCTGAAGGAATTTATATTTAAAATTCATAAATTGCAAAAGTAGATTGGGGAGGAATTTAACACTCAAAGCATATAAGATAATAATAAGAAAGTGGTAATGAGATAACTAAGAGGATTTCCACCAGAGTATGTGCAGTTAAATTAATAAGTACCTGGCTGACCAAACTTCACTTGATATCTTTCAGTTTCTGTACAATATGCAAGATTTTTCATGAAGTTAAATGTTTTTCTTCAAGGCTTCCTAGGTATTTTCCTTGCTCTAACCAAGGAGAAGCTTAACTATCATCTGTATGATTACTGGTGCTTGAAACATATAAGACTTGCTCATTTTTTTCCCCTTTAAAATCATGTTAGAAACTTGAAAAACAAAATGTTATCTGCTTATGACATTTCATCCCAATTGCTAGAGCCATTTCTAAGATTATATGATTTCTCACCTCATAAATTTCTTTTAAAGAGAAATGTGATTATTATGTTAAATAGAAATCTTAATGCTAATTAGGAATTAATTTAATGGTGCAAGATTAATGGTAATTCACTTAGATGAGTACATCATCAGCATTAAATTTGTTCTCTCTGAGAGAGGTGAGGGAGTTGGGTTACAAAACTTTGGTCAGACCATTGCTTTAATATGGTAGTGTAGTATGGACCCTCATTTTACATATCAAATACAGGAGTTTTAGAGAGTGCAAAGGAGGGCTGCTAGATTTATTTCTGGAAATTATCGCAGAATGCAATCAGTGACGGATATGATAAAGGAGCTGAAATGAGATTCATTGCAAGACAGGAGGAGGATGAGGAGGGTCATGGGAGTGTACAGGGCATATACTGGCGATGAGGCATGGAAAGATATTGGAGTAGGTATGAAAAGTAGTGCATGGCAGGGAAAAGATTTTAATTTAATTTAATTTTTAATTGCAATGGAGCACAGGTTCCGGTGGCAATGACCATGACCACAAGCTGGCACTCGATTTCAGGCCCAAGGGTGTGGGAAGATTATCTCTTTTAGGTACGGGTGTCAGGGATTGGAATGAGTAATAGGTATGTAAAGTAGTGCATTGAAGGGAAAAGATGACCATGACCACAAGCTGGCACTTGATTTCAGGCACAAGGGTGTGGGAATGAGTTACCAAGAGAAATGATGAATAGTTTACCGAAAATGTTGAAAGAATTTAAAGATAAAATTTGTAGAGGGCAAATGTAGGTGGCTGCAGGATAGGGTGAAGATGGGGGTGTAGGGAAATTGCCACCAGAGCCTGTGCTTCATTGCAATTAAATTAAACCAATCTTCATACCTTGCATTAACCTCATACCTTGTGATCCAAATGTGCCTTTCCAAATGATAAGAAAACAATGCCCAATAAAAGTAACATTCGCTATGACCATTAATAAAGAACAAGGTCAGAGGCTTCAAAGCACAGGATTGTATTTACAAGAATCTGTTGGAATTCCATAATATTTATGTTTGTGTTGAAGACACATACGGTCAAAAATTAAACAATGATCACATTACAGCTATTAATAATGTCTTCAAAGAAGTTTGGAAAAAAATCACATCTTACAAAGCCAACATCTATTTTTTTAAGTATCTGCTTTTTAATGTTTTATAGTTAAACATATCATTTAATGATAATGACTTTTTACAATAAATGTGATATTTATTACTACTCTTCAAAATGAAATACCTTTCATTAGTAATGTACATGCATTTACTTATTTCCACATTATTATATTATCATTTGGTATGGACCATGATACTATGTGAAATATTCACATGGGTTGGCTTGTATGCAAGAATTATTCGTTTAAAGATATAAGAGTTCCTTGCTATAAGCAACAAGAAATTTCAGTAGACTTACTGGTACCTGAAACTTCTAAGAGATGGCATTAGAGCCATTTCCGAGATACCAAATACAAGAATTGCTCATTTATGAAAAATCACATTTTTTCAGAGAAGAGATGTATTTATATAATCTTGAAAAGCAAAACGTTATCTAAATATGAAATTTCATCTAAATCGTTAAAGCCATTTCAGAGATACCAAATGCTAATTTAAAGATATAAGATAATAGTAACCTTGTCACTGAATTAAATTCATATCTCTCTGTTAGCCTTTTCTTGTTCAAGTGAATGTGTATAATCTCCATCTTACTTGAATTAGGCTGGAGCCTGCTCTGCCAGAATTCCCAGCATTATTATATTGTTTGTAAGCATGGTCTTGTTCTCGTTCATAAATTTATGTTGTCTAGCTAGTTTACAGTCAACAGAATATACAAATTAGTTTGTCCAGGGGCAGATCCAGGGGGTGGGGAGGGCTAGGTGGCTCCAGCCCCCTCCCCAAAAGTATCTAGGTCAATCTCTGACATTGTAATTTTGCACACTTTTTTTTTTTTAGCTCTACGGATTTGAGGCCAGAGGAGACTATAAATAATACCTTTTGCCTGACACAAGTCCCCCCCACCCCAAAGCCAAAATCCACTAGAGGCAAGCCCCCCCCCTCAACCAAAATCCACTCAAGCCAAGACCCCCCCTCCCAAACCAAAGTTCGCTCAAGCTCATCCCAAACCAAAGTCCTGGATCCGCCCCTGAGTTTGTCATTGATGTGGGCATGTCAGCAATATATAAGCAAAAGAGCAAAGGTACTAATACTGAGCCTTGTGTGAGCCCGATGTTCAGTTTGCCTATTTTTGTTGTTGCTCATAAATACACTATAGTACACAGAATTAAAACTGCCAAGTAACAAATGAAATATACTTACAGATTATATAGAAAAATAATTTTAAAAAAATACATGTTAATAATACGTGAAAAGTGGCAGCAATGAAACTTTGATGTGACTCTTCATTATAGAATTTTTATTCAGTTAATGAATTCTATGAATGTGTTGAAATATTAAATAATTGTGTGTGGAGTGTGCAATTTAAATTGTTTTTAATTATGAATTTTGTCTTGTTTGTATTTTCATATTTGTATTCTTGACGTTGTCTATTGCTATGACAGTTTAATGACAATAAAATTTTTATTATTATATTATTATTATTATTATAAATGAAATTTCATACATTTGGTAACTGGGAATATATGGAACCAATATAGAAGAAGGTATTGTTAATATCCTAGTGAGATGTTTCTTCATAAAATAAACAGCAGCTGATATGTTTCAAAACTGATCATTGGTTCTTAAAAAAGCTAAAGGGAAAAAGCGAACACAAAAACATTTTTGCATCATGACAGATACATTACATAGCATACTTAATATCAGTATAGCTGATTAAATTGGCCTGGTTGAGTATTTAATTTCTATTTGATAACCAAATATGATTTAAAATCCTTCTGCATCACTAGTCTACAGCAAAAAGTACAAATAAAAAAAATAAGAGGTTTGGAGAGAGTATGAGAGAAGGGAGAAGGCAGGGGGTAATAAAGGAGGAAACAAATAGAAAATCATCCAAACTTCATGAACCAATGTGTTATCTAGTTTTGCAACAGCATCACTATTTGTGCTTAAGGATGTGTTCTTTTCAGACTATTTTGAATAATGATACATTAAAATAACAGTAATGATAGAATGCAAGATTATTAACACATCTACTGATGTTGCAGCCACTCAGTATCAGGAAGAAATCTCAGCTCCACGCTGGCTGGTTATGTCTCTGGGTGGGCAACGAAAGCGCCTACCTCTTGGAATTGAGCATGGTTGCTGCTGCTTCCTGGTTGGATCTCTGCAACAGGACACACTACTCATCAAGATCAAATCTAAAAAGCTGGTTAGCACTGTAACATTAACACAGTTTGAGCTGCCACTGGCTTCTCTCAATTTGGATATCCAACAAGTGTGAGTACATTTTGTAGTGAAGTTCGACTGTTGTTGGTCGTGTAACTTATAAGATTGATTGTGAGTTATTTAAGTTAATGTCCCTTAAAACTTTCAAAAAGCCATTGTGAAACCCAGTGTCTTGCTTTGGGGTGATGCATAAACATTCAGTATCAGCTATGACCATGGATAACTGTGGATATTTCAGTTTTAGCTCTGAAAAAGTTAGTTGGTCGCCACTTAGCTTGTTATGATCTCCCACTAAGAAAGGAAGTTGAAAATAAAAGTCACAAGTCTATTGATTATAGATATTCAATATATTCTTGAAGATTTTGCAAATACACAAACTGATATGGCATCAGACAAATTTTCTGAAGATATACTTGCAAGTCCGACTAACCAATTTGAGCCAGATCAAACCCCATTATTCAGAGTCCAACTAATTATCACTTGAAAGTATTTCAAAGTTTGTCACATGTTTCTAAAGTTCAACTTGTTTGTCAATGACCGACACTTAGGCTATCCCAACGCACCACATGGTGCAAAATACTGTTTCAAAACTGCATTGCAATAAAACTGACTAAATACAAAAACTTACATTGTGCCAACACATTAGCACACTAGTTCTCAATATGAAACTTCCTAACCAACTTCGGGAGGCTACATTGTGCTAACACAGAGCGTGTTTACGCTCATACTAAACTTGGCCGACTGCGGGAGACTACATTATTCTAACAAGGTAGCTCAGTAGTGCTCATTCTGAAGCTGCTGGCTGACTGAGGGAGGAAGAGGAAAATCCTGTCCTAATATTTATTCAATCTGACCATTGGAACGCCGGACTTTCTGGTCTCTCACGAGAAAAACTGGAAAACTGATCAGATTCGTATCTCATCTGAAAGATAAAACACACTATATTCTCGAAATAGTTTTAATTTAATTTAATTGCAATAGGAGCACACTGCTCTAGATGCAATTTCCCTACACACCCAACTTCCCCCTTTCCTGCACCCACCTACATTTGCCTTCTACAAATTTTAACTTTAAATTCTTTTAACGTTTTTGGTAAGTTATTCATCATTCCCCTTGGTAACTCATTCCAATCTCTGACACCCTTACCTAAAAAAGAGAATCTTCCCACACCCTTGTGCCTGAAATCGAGTGCCTGCTTGTGGTCGATGGTCATCTTTTCCTTTCCATGAACTACTTTTCATACCTGCTGCAATATCTTTCCATGCCTCATTGCCAGTATACCCCATGTACACTCCATGACCCTCCTCATCCTCCTCCTGTCTTGCAATGAATCGCATTCCAGCTCCTTTATCAAATCTGTCACTGATTGCATTCTGCGATAATTTCGAGAAACAAATCTAACAGCCCTTGTTTGCACCTTCTCCAACTCCTGTATTTGATACTCAAAATGTGGGTCCAATAGTACTCTACCATATTCGAGCAATGGTCTGACCAAAGTTTTGTAACCCAATTCCTTTCCTTCTCTCTGTGCATCCCCTCATCACTCTCTCCAACAAGTGCAGTATTTTAAAACCTTTTCCTACCACCTGTCCAGTGTGTCCAGCCCAGTTAAGCTTCTTATCAAATGTAATGCAAGATATTTACATTTCAAGTCTTCAGCAAGTAATTCTTTCCCCACCTTATATTCATAATTAACCTTTTGTTTTTTATTTGTGTATCTAATAAGCTGACTCTTCTTTGCATTTATCATCATCCATGTTTACCAACCCAACTAGATATCCTGTCCAGATCACCCTGCAACTGTTTACAGTCCTCTGTAATTTTGATCCTTTTATTACAGCATTATGTCATCTGCAAACTATCTATTTTCAGATAGTAAACAATCAACACAATTATTCATTAGAATAATGAATAGCAATGGTCCCAATACGCTACCCTGCGGCACTCCCATTTTTAGTTCCACTTCCTTTGATACTGCATTTCCTACCCTAACTTGCTGTTTTCTACCCTTTAAAAATTCTTCTACCCAGCAAATCACTTTCTCATCCACTCCAATAGTTTTTATCTTATTTACTACAATTTTGTGGCTTACTCTGTCAAACGCCTATGATAGATCTAGTGCTACACTATCAATTTGGCCTCCCCTGTCCATTTCATCTGACATATGTTGCATATATCCCACTAACTGAGATTTGCATGAATATCCTTGCCTGAACCCATGTTGCCTACTTGAAAACCACTTATGTTCCTCACATATATTTCTGATGTAGTTGCATATCAATCTTTCCATTAATTTACCTACCTCTGAAGTCAAACTGATTGGCCTGTAATTTTCTACTCTATTTCTCACCCCTCCTTTATGTACCAGTACTACTATCGCACTTTTCCAATCTTGTGGTAAGCAGCAAGTGTCCAGACTCAATTTAAATAATATTTCAATATAAGGTACAATGTCACATCCCGCTACCTTTAAGATATCTGTAGTAATATTATCTTCACCAGCCCCCTTATGTTTTTTCAGCTTGCTTATTTCCTTCATGATTGCTTCAGGATGAAATTCAAATTTTTTAGTATCTTCATTTCTAATCGTACTGTTAAGCTCGTTCTCCGAGTTAGATCTTCCCGTTTCTGATTCATTGTCCCTAATGCTCTCACTAAACCAGTTACTTATAATCTCTGCCTTTTTCAAATCCTCAGTAAATACTTCTCCATTCTTATCTATAAGCATCTCTACACCCTCCCTTCCCCTCAGTTTCCTGATATAGCCATAGAAATTTCCTAGATGCATCAGTCAGTGGTCCTCCTGCACTGACAATACTCTTCATAAACCCATCTTTAGCCACTTTCTTTGCTGTTATTAAGTCCTTGTTTAGTTGTTTCAAATATTCCCTACTACCCTGCTGTCTCTTAACTCTGTTATGTTCTCTTCGTACCAACCTCTTAACCTCCTCACTACCCTATTACAGTACACAGGTTCTCTACTTCTCTTTATTTTCTACTTTGGAATGAATTTTTCTTCCCCTTTCTTATTATCGCCTTGCAACTCTTCCCACCTTGATTCTACTGTACTTGTGCCTTCCTTCCATTTGCTGAAATTTTCTGTGAAATATCTCTTCAAATTTGAAACCTGTGCCTTTTTATAATTGTACCTATTCCTCCTTTAGTTTTGGCTGCTGGTTCACTGAATCCACTAATATCCATCAGAACTGCATCACTTATTCCTTCCGTTACTTGACACCCCACGAGGTTATCATCGGGCTTTATTGGGAATA
Organism: Vandiemenella viatica; assembly: GCA_031002005.1. NCBI lineage: Eukaryota > Metazoa > Arthropoda > Insecta > Orthoptera > Morabidae > Vandiemenella > Vandiemenella viatica. The sequence goes on from JARYHS010013630.1 coordinate 346,291,460, forward strand.
TATCCAAAATATTTTGCCCCCTAGTGTTTTGCTCTACCACTTGTGTAAATCCTCCTTCCCTTATTAAGATATTTGCAAATCTTTGTTCCCGTGTGTTATTAATCTTATTTACTTCACAGTTTACACCTGGTAAATTTAAATCCCCACCAATAATGACCTCTGAAATCTTAGTATGGAATTTAATTTCTCCCCAAGAGCCTCATCTTCATCTGTCATTCTTCCACTGATTTTTTCTTTTTATTACCCCAGAAATCTACCACAAGTAACTCATGGTCTTTATCTATGAATGCCAGTGAACTGTGGTAGTTTTTGTTAACTAGTATGAAGACTCCTCCACCAATTGCTCCTCTACCTCTGCGGTACACTCTGTAACCATCAGGAAAAACCTCACTGTTTAGTAAGTCTTCTTTTAACCAACTCTCTACCCCAATTATTACTTGTGGATCATGTATCTCTATTAAGTTAGCATATTCGATTACGTTGTTCATTATACTTCTACAGTTTACCATTAACACCCTTATTACCAGCTTTATATTTTCAGCATTTATCTCCTCTTTCCCAGTTTTACCCCAGCCAGTTATTGTTTCAGCAACTTCATCCATTTCATTTAACAGTCTATGATCTTTCTCATCGTAGATCTGAAATCAGTATCACTTTGATCATCAATTTCAATCCCTTCACCAGCAGCCCCTAACCTAAAAAAGCACATTCCTGACCCCATCATCACTGGAAATGGGCTTCCTTACTGCTGTAGCTAACAACTCAGTAAGTACTCCCTTCCCCCTTCTATTTAGGTGTAGGCCATGCCTAGTGAAACCCCACCTACCAATGGTGTTTACAGGCACAACCCCCAACACAGAAATAATGCCTTTCCCAAGTAGCACTTCTGTTTCCACATTTACACGCCTCACAATATAGTTCAATTGTGGCTGGTCATGGTGTCTTAGGACCTGCATGAGCTCCAGCCTGGTATGCTGTGCCTCCTTCACCATCTTCCTCAGGTCACTCTCTATACTATAGCTCGCGTTTCTATCAATACTATTCCCCGCCCCTCCCACTATCACTACTCTAACTTCCTAGTGAAACTCCTACAACGTGAACAGATATCCTCTATAACCTGACCTAATGTTGCACTAGGTTTGAAAAAACTTGTGACCTGGTAACCTGTACCTAACTGATCCTGCAGGAGATGGCCTACACCTCTCCCATGGCTACTACCTAGCATCAGAACCTTTTCTTCCTATTCTTGCCTTGTATGCTCTTATTCCTAAAGGACCTGCTGCATCTTACCTTCTCCTACATCTACACGAGGCTCTTCGCCTTCCTAACTCTGGCAGCAGGTCAAACCTATTTTTCCCCACAATTACTGAAGTGTCTGGCTTCTTCATCCTGTTAACTATATTTCTCCTACGGACCTGTTACCAGCTCCCACCCATCCTTCTCAACTTCCTTCAACCCACTATCTCTACTTTCAGCCTCTACAGCATGAGCCTCCACAAGCTCAGCCCCCACAGGCTGTGCCTGCACAGTCTGAGCCTCCATAGGCTGAGCCTCCACAGGGTGAAGCCTCCATAGGCCATGTCCCCACAGGGTGAGCCTCCACAGGCTGAGGCGCCACAGGTTGAACCTCAACCGGCGGAGCCACCACAGGCCATGCCTCCAGAGGCTGAGCCTCCACAGTATGAGCCTCAAGAACCCTGATCCTTTCACGCAACTCCCTGGATCGTTTTGCCCATCTCCCACAACCTATCATCCCTAAAACAAAGTGAACAAAACCATGGGAGAGCTTCATTTATTTACCCACATGCCCAGTGAAACCACTTCTTACACCAGCTACAACCCATCCCCTTCGCAATGCACCTACGGCAGGAGCCACAGTTTCCAGTCATTATTTTCCCAAATACTTCAAACGCCTTCTAAACAAACCTTAAATTTATTTGATAAAGTAGTCTAATAAAGTTTATACTATATTTTTAACATTTTTTATTAAATATTATAGGCGCTATACTCAACTAAACTGTAGAATTTTATATATATATATATTAAATTGATGCTTTATGAATAATAACTAGGTAACAAAACTCCTTAAGAACCAATGAACTTAATCTTATGAATTTCGAAATGAACTTATGATGAAGAGCTGATACTAGTTAGTGCTAATGTGGATAACAACTAATTAGTTACTTATGATAGTTTTTTTTAATAAATGAAGGCTAGGAAGTTTGTATTTTAGCAATTAAACACAATTATATTTCACACAAAACAGGTTAATTACTAGAACGTACGTTTTTGTTGTTGTAAACTCGATTGCAATATCGATAGTGGAACTAAAATATCGATATTGTATTAACCTATTGTAAACAACTGGATGCTATACATGAATACTTATGTTTATTATTTATAATTTCTTGTAGTTTTATTACTATTCCAGAACTAATTAATTAACAAACTGTGTTATTTTAAACCGAATTGAGTCTTAATATAGAACGATACAAAAACCTTAACAATTGAATTTCGAACTAATGATTTTGACAGTATATAAGAAATTGAACACTATAAATTAACTTAAACCACTATGTTTACCTATGCTATAGTATCAAAATTAATGTAACTATCAAGCTTATGCTAAACTATCAAGCTTATGCTAAATTTAATTAACTAAAACGTGCAATAACTAGCAAAGAGACCTTAGCAACAATGACACGAACTTTAAAAACTGTTATTTATGGAGTGATCTTATATAATTATTCTTACTAGCAATAATCTTAAGAGTTTAGATGATTTTTAAAGTAATTAAGTCTACTAAGACTTAGCTGATGATGCAAAATCGCTGTTTTGTGAGCAGCTGTCAGCACACACAGTCAAACGATAGCACAACCCAGAGGTGTTTCACTCATTACAGTTGATGGCAATCAGACATATCTTTACGAAAATGATTGCAGATTATGAAGTGCAGACAGACAGACCGAAACCCCTTGTTTAAATTTCAAAGTCACATATTAGATGCTAATGTCAAACCGACCCAACCAAGGATCCAATATGGCCACCATCAAGCATGGTGTCCTATGGCCAGCTTCCTCCTATCCTGTCTAAGCACCTCTTGCACCGTACAGAGCGACACAAGATTACTCTCTAAGAATCTACCAGCGACTGACACTCAAATCTACGCCATTTGTATATATAGGTTCAGCCTCCCTCCACTAGGGTAACCTTCTGCTATGCAAAATAGTTCTCCAATCTTGGGAAATACAAACTGTAGAGTTCTGAAAGTCTGTGATTAGGTAGAAATCGGTGCAACTAGCAATTTAAGTCCTTATGAAATTTTCTGTAAAGTTAGCAGATTCTCTGTAAAAAATAACTTTGGGTTCACATCCTCATTACGACACAGAAGCTAATATCTGTATTTATTTGTGTGGTAGAAGGTTCAACTAAATTTTGTAGAGCTTCTATTTAAATCATCTTTTATTTAACACCCAATATGGCTAGTCTATTTATTCGAATAAAAAGCTCTTAAAACCCATTATTTGATGATGTCACACTGCTACATCCAGTGCAGAAATGTTTAAAACTTATTTCAATCAATTCTATGGCATCTCAACTGTCCATAGAGCCTTCGATCTTTATAATTGAATTTATGGAAATTTCTATTTCTGGGTTGGTGCCACCATAAGTCAAAAACACTATTTTACCAGATTATTATTAAGGTATTGCCTATTGCTCAAAAAGGCTTATAGAATTAACTTTAGAGGTTTTTATTATGTATCCTGAAAGTATTTTCTTTTATTGACTTTACTTTGTGGGTTTGTAATCTTTAAAAGCATGGAGACTTTAATGCATTTCATTTGAAAACAATCTATAACTTGTCTGACTGTATAAAACATTCTAAAATTTTAGTATCTTATACTGGAAGAAATCATGTTTATCTTACACTATCACTGATTTCAAATACTTTAAACATAAATTATAGTTTCATGAAATTTACGTGATAAATTATCTTACCGGTGTTTTATGCTTTAAGTGGCTTTAAACTCTTTATTACTGTTTCCTTATGACAAAATTTATTTAATAATGGCTGATTATTATGTTGAAGAACTTTTAAAGTGGCGAAAAGTGTTGTATCATAGTGATATTGCATCATAACAAAGTGTTGCGTTCACCATGATGGATTATACACTATTACGGTCATTTGGGTAAGTTTAAAGCTTGATTTTTACTCTTGAAGGATGGTTTACAGTCTGTATTAACTATTTAGTTGTCATTGTGACTTTAATTCGCTGCATACATGGCACTAGGCTGCAGTATCGGGTCCTCCACTATGCCCGTTCTTCTATAACCAAAGTGTCTAATTAGAACTTACATGCCCCTGGAAGATTGGAGTTATTTTTGAACCAAAAACTAGCTGAAATCTTGAAAGAAAAGAAAAACATCTGAAATCTCTCTTAATTAGCTATCCCTGGGGCTGGTCTGCCATCCATACTCTCTTTCTCATTCATGCACAAACACATCATTATTTTGTTCAACCATATGAACACTCAAAAATATTTAAAAAAATCAAATTAAAAAACATCAAAACACTAAAGAAAATAATCTTAAAGTCTAGTACAAAATGTCACCTATTAAAAAAAAAATAATTAAATTGTTGAATTCTTTTTGTAAAGAATGTCTGATTTGTTTGATAAATGTTAATTTCTTTGTTAAATGTTCCTTTTCATTTATCAATATATCAGTCCTAAAACTCATAAACATTCACTTTTTCCTTTATACTCAAAATATTCAATTTTCTTAACACATCTTAAACACTTCCTTAATGGGTAAATACACAAGTCCTGACCAGTGGCGTAGCTAGCGTGGGTGACACCCGGGGCGGATATCGATGGTGTCACCCCTTGAAAACTTAAATCCAAAATTGAGTGTATTATATCATCTTTTAGGTGTAAAATATGATATTAATAAAACATAATTAAATAAAAATTTATTGTTATTTAAAATAATAGTTAATAAAATTGTAAGATTAACAACATTTAAAAGATACACAAATAAAAATAAAAACAATTGCTTTCACAATCCCCCCTTTCTAGCTTTAACAACTGCAAACCCATAAATCACATTTTCGAAATTAAAAATTTGGTTTACTTCATGTTCAATAATCAATAGGGCAAGATTTTAGCCACATGTTGATCACTGTTGATCGAAAGTGGTTTTTGATCAATTTTAACTCCTCTGAAGATCGGGCCTCACTTGCCTGATACTGTTCCGCACCGACACGTTTCTTACTATTGGCGCTTGAAGTGTTTTTTGATAGCAAAAATAGATGGTTTAGAAAAAAATATATTCATTGTATCATGTTTGCAAACTTATTTTTCATTACACCTACATTCAGACTGGTGACTCAAATGACTGCGTGCGGTTTGGATACTGAAGGTCCCGGTTCAAATCCCGGACTCGACTGTAATTGTTGCGGGCCTAAAAATTGATATTTACCTCTGACATTGCTTTTATCTGTTAATACGAGGATTCTAGGGCACTCCGTGTTCGAATTTCACATTAATCTGTAGGTCTCCTTTCGAAGTTAGGTGACTACGATATAGGTGCACTGCGAGTTTCCTAATAAGATACTCTGACTAGAACTTTGAGATAACATGAAATTATTATGTTTATTATACATAATCTTTACGACCTAAATTTAAATTAAAATAACCTCATTCTTAGCTTTAAAAAATATACTGAATGAATCGAAAAGAACCTCAAGCAAAACAAACACGTCAAGTGCGAAGTGATTGACATTTCATTGCGATTGCGTTGAAATATGCGAGAATCTTTCATTCCGGTACATTGTGGTAATGATTTGTTAATACTGCGCTGCAGGGCCGGATTAAGACAGCGCGGGGCCCGAAGCAAATGTGAAGAAGAGGCCCTTGATTTTTGCCGTCCTGGGGAAAATTGTGGAGCTAAAAACAAAAATGGTCGCCCATCTAGCCTAGGTGCGAGGCCCCCTAGAAGGCACGAGGCCCGTGGCATTTGCTACCTCCTGCTACGTGGTTAATCCGGTACTGCTGCACTGGGGTTCTATTTTTGTACATAAAAGATCAACCAGATAGGTAATTACATGAGTCAGATAAAAAAGTATTTCGTACCAAAACTATGCAAAATAAAGTAAAGGTATCAAACCTACCTGTCATCCCCAACACTGATTCCCTGTAACAATCACTTGAAACCGTTAAAGGAGACTAAAGACCGGGTAGGAACATGGGCGAGCTGTGGAAAATTGTGGACGCGAGGGGGCGAGCTGCCACTCGGCCGACTGTCGTTGTGGTGACGGTACAGACCAGTATTGGCAAAATAGAGCTCGACCTTTACACGTAGCAACTGATACACACACTGGCGCAAATTAAAATCCCAACACCCATACGATGTTGTGATAAATGAATGAAATTTGGCCCCAAGTATGCCCACATGAAGAATATTAAATGATTTAAAATTGAAAGTTTTACATGTAATAATATGAGAATTACGGTGCTATCTATCATGTAAATTGCTATTTTTTTAATATTCTTTTAACGTACTAGTGGCGTACAGTGTGGAGTAACATGACACTTTGTTGTCCACGAGTTCTTGTTGGCTAAGTATGCCCAGGCGAAGAGTGACAACTCTATACACTCAAATGTCTAACTATGAGAGAGGTCGGAGAATTGACGTGTTTTAAAAAGGTGCATCATATCGTGAAATCTCCCAAAGGATTGGGCGTAGTGCATTTTCAGTATACAGACTTGTTACACAGTGATGAAAGAAAGCTCTAATACTCCATGTCTATACTGATGGATAACAGCACGTGAAGACCGCCAAATTGTGTGGGTGGCTGCTGCTGGCAAATGGTTGATTGCAGGCCAGATCCAAACAGTGGTTACAGAGAGTCACCACCCAACCCAGACGATTGAAAACCAATTGCTTGAAGCTGGAGTGCACCCTCTGAACCCTATGCAATGTGTCCGATTAATCTGATTTCATTGCCAGCATCATCTAACCTGGCGAAATGCAAAACATAAAAGAACATGTGAATGGCGTACATTTGTGTTTACAGACGAGTCTCGATTCTGTCTGTGGCAAAGTGATAATTCACGACATGTTCGGAGGCGTATTGGAAAACGGCTTACCTGCTGTGATTTCAGAACATCACACAAATGCAGTCACTGGTGTCATTTTTTGGCGGCAACCAGTTTCGACAGCATGACTGAGTCGGCTGTTGTTGAAGGCACAATGACAGCCCACCACTATGTGGACAGGGTACTGCATCTTATTGTGATACCCTTCATGTTCACCATTCAAATTGCATCTTACAACAAGATAATGCCCGTCCTCATATTGCGGCCATCGTTACACAAGCCATGCAAGGAGTTTCGATCACAATTTGAACAGCACAGTCCCCAGATTTGTCCCCAATAGAGCATGTCTGGGATACCAGGAGTAGCACAAACTGCGCAATAACTGACTGCAAAAGACATGCAGGCGTAAAGAGAAATACCCCAAGAAGACATTCGAAACACTTGTTGATTCAATGTCGACAAGAATCAACGAATGTATTGGTGCTCAAGTTGGACGCATTTCTTACTGAAAACTATATCTAAAGGTAATAACTTATCCTGATCCATTTCCATCTGCTATCATTTCTTCTAGTTATGGCCCTGGATATATTTTTAAAGTTTCCTAAAATTCTACCATTCCTGTATGCATGGTGAGATTCTAATTTTTGCCAGTGTAACTATAGGGCAACCATAATATTTCGCTATAAATTTTTAAAAAATCGAAAACTACCTAATCATTTGTTGTTGAAACGTTAACATAGGTTGTATTTAAATGACTTCGAAAGGTATATCGAGAGGAAAGTTAACAGAAGTGGCTTGATCCAAGTAGAAGCAATTCCAGACCCAGATGGGGTTCCATCGGTGCAAACCCAGAATCCGGGCCCCACAAGTCGTGAGACCCTGGGAGAGACTGTATACTGTAGTCAGAGAAGCAACTCTACATTAAGTTCCTTCCTAAAAATAGAACAATAAATGCAATATAAAAACATCGATTGTTTTTTTTAAAAACGGCTTAGGTAATATAAGAACATGCCTTTGCGATATCTGCTGTCTTTACATGAAGTACTTCATAAGTGAAGTATTTTACTATCCGCCTAAGATACATGTAGCTACAGACTTCTAAATATGACATTGTATGTACTGAAGACCGTCTTCACGTGTTAATTTTACATTTCTAGCGCCGCTCTGTAGCATATAAATAAAAATGTTGTAAACGGCTGGAATGTTCGCTCAGTTTAATCAGGAACACAAGTTCGACATCCCTGTCGATTTAAGGAATACACGTGTATTCGACAGGGGGGTTACCCATAATACAAATTTTCTTCTTCTCTTAATTTATTATGGAAAATTCGTAGAGAATCATATGCTTATTTATTTCATCGCGATCATATTTGCATATTCTCGATCAGAAGAAAGCATAGCAAACTTACATGAACCTAGAATTTAAGTGCTTACTAATGTTACGATTTCGCTAGCAAGATACGCGGTTCCGACTTTTTTTTATTTATTTATTTAAAGGCTTTCGGCCTTATCAGCCACACAGCCAAGTTCTTTGCATTTTATGACAATTCACATTTCATTACTTTACAGTTCTATTTACATAGTTTAACAATTTACATTTCATTTCCTTTACAGTTTTAAATATATATAATTTACATTACAGTTCTACACACAACAGTTACGGTTCCGACTGTTTTAAACACAAGCTTTACAAAAACTGATTACCAACGACGGACGATACCATCAACGAACACTTGGACCCGTTCAGATTGATTTGAAACCTGACAGTATTGCTAGTTTAATGCACAGTTTTTACTAGCATAAATTCGAACATGATACTATTTCATGTCGAATATAGGTGCACTGTCGATAATAGGCAGGTACCCAAAGTGTAAATCGGATAACGCGAAATGTACTCAGTTTGAACATCACGAATCTGTCAGATAATAAATTCAAAAATTACTAGAAAAACTTCAAAGCACTTGTAAATCTTAGCTTGATAGCAAAACAATTTTAAAACCTAGACTACGCGTATTCCGACATACGCTTGGTTTTCATTTCCAAATTTTCTCTAAATATTTTCGAGGATTTACAATTTAACTGTCTAATTACTGTGATTTTAGCAATTATATATAAACTTTAATTTTAAAACTTCCTCTTTTTATACAAGAAAACTTACATTATATCCACCGCCGCTTCTAACAAACCAAACAACAGTGACGGACGGCAAGCACAACAATGAACCATTTCTTGTGATTGTTGGAGCTACAGAGCGATGCTCTCTTTGTTTAAGTGCACGGTATTGCCAACAATTGTATTCTACTATAACGAATGAGCACAGCCGCCTGGATCGCATTTGAAAAAGCGCTAAAAACAAATATACATAACAATAAAAGTAGACGTGTTTCGGCACCAAAGAATAAAAGAAGTTTTTTTTCACATTAATTTCGAATACTATTTTCGAAATGTGGGTGTCACCCCCAAACGGGTGACACCCGGGGCGGACCGCCCCCACCGCCCCCCCCTAGCTACGCCACTGGTCCTGACACTGTCACAGAATTTTTATCTCCAACAAGTGTGAGTAAATTTTATAGTGAAGTTGGACTGTTGTTGGTTGTGTAACTTATAAGATTGATTGTGAGTTATTTAAGTTAATGTCTCTTAAAACTTTCAAAAATCCATTTCAATTTTATCTCTTACAAACATCTTTGACAACTCATACAATTATTCACCAAGTATCTTAAAAAATAAAATAAATTACTAAAACAAATTTTGACCAAGGTTGTAGTGGATGGCAATCCTTTTTCTTAGTTCTTACCTGTTAATTTATGTACAGTAATCAGCTCTGATTAATAATAGTTTCCAATTCTGTTCTCATTTAAAAATCTACTGTTACTTCTTTATTTTTTCATGGAGGGCCTCATGGATGCAATCTAATTTTGCTATTAAATTACCTCTTCTCCTTTCTTTCTTTTACATATAATGCACTAAAATGTCTTTTGCGACAAAAATTTCTAAATGAGTCAGAAGCTTCAAACTTTTTTTAATCAGATAATATTGGAGAGCTTAAGAAAGTTTGTGAAGGCATACAGGCCCTCATTTCAACGTGGTGTACAGCTATAGCATTGAATGGAGATTATGTTGAAAAATAGTGTTCTGTAACTAAAAGATTGGGAAATAACATAGTGAATCTGAATGCTGAATAAAACAACCCCTGTTTCAGAAAAAAAAGTGTTGCATTACTTACTGAACGACCCTCGTATGAACAATTTTGATTCCTGCTTCACAGTTTGCGTAATCATAGTCCTCCCTCACCGCAACAGTTCCTCTGAGTGCATAGAGTGTGAACTGACATATCACTGCAAAATAGGCCAAGACAACTACTATAGCCAAATCAAAGATCATATCTGATAATTTCAGTACAATTTTATTCATTTTCCTACCTCCACCATTAATTTCTATCCCATGCTAAGGAATCCAGTTTTTATCTTCTATTCACTATTGGTGACCATTAGAGTTCATAAACATCCACAGCACCATTTATATATATATATGGGAACTTGCTTACTAATAAAATTGGGCACAAGGCAACCACCTTATCTCAACTTCAGATAATACCTGATCATTATTATTATTTTTACTTATGTTTAACCTTTTTTAATCCTCTCTTTGCCTCCATCCCCACTACCTAAATTGAACCACCACTAACCTAAGGTGATGTTTACTTCATGGACTCTTTGGTTTATTTTTTTTAAAATTATTATTATTGTATTATTATATTTTTATGTATATATATAATAACAGTGAGCAGGAAAAAGCTTTAATGGACCCACGATGAGCATCATCTAATAGACTTCCTCAACTCCCTAAACAACCACTCTATCAACTATACTTGGACATACTCCCATACTCATGTTACCTTTCTTGATGTTGACGTTTCCTTGCATAACGGGCGCCTACATACCTCTGTTCATATCAAACCGACTAATCTGCAACAATATCTTCATTTCAACAGTTGTCATCCCTTGCACATCAAACGTTCCCTTCCTTACAGTCTGGCCCTCTGTGGCAGGCGAATCAGCTCTGATGAACAATCTCTTCCCAATACACAGAAAACCTGTCTGGAGCTCTCATCTCCCGTAGCTACCCTCCTGACTTAGTACACAAATAAATCTCCCGTGCCATAGCCCTTCCTTTACACAGCCACTCCAAGTCAGTACCCCTTGATACTAACCACAGCCCCGCCTTCATCGCTCAGTTCTTCCCTGGTCTCGAGTCCATTAACCTAATCCTTCGCCGTGGACATGATTTCCTACGTTCCTTCCCCGGGATGTGCACCATTCTCCATAAAATTCTACCCACTGCCCCTCGCACATGTTTTAGCAGACCACCAAATTTAAGAAATATCTTGTTTCACAAGTACTCACCAAGTAATTCCCCCAGACTGCCACAGGGTTCATTCCCGTGCAATAGACCCCGTTGTAAAACATGCAGCATGTACCCAGCCACTACCACTTACTCCAATCCTACCACAGGTGGAACATTCCCTACCATTGGTCATGCTACTTGCATGACAACACACCTCATATACCAACTGACATGCCTCCATTGCTCCAGTTCATATATAGGCCTCACAACCAATCCCTAGCTATCAGAATGAATGGCCACAGGCAGACAGTTTATACTAACAATGAGGCCCATCCAGTTGCAAAAAATGCCAGTTCCCACAAAATCAATAATTTGAACATCTGTTTTTCAGTTAGGGCAATCAGAGTTTTCCCTAACAACACGACCCCCTCTGAACTTTGTAGATGGGAACTAGCCTACCAGAATATCCTTGACACCAGACATCCTCCTGGCCTCAATCTCCAATAAACTCTGCCCACCAGACCCAGCACTTATTATCTATACCATTTACATTTTTTGTATTTCTGTATTTACTATTATCCATGCTATTTACATTTATTTTACTTTTCACTTATAGTTATACATACAGATATATATATATATATATCCCCACCCAGTTATTATTCACCTCTTTCAATAATAACATATCGTCATCAGTATCGATTATCGATACAATATTTGAGCTTACTCTTTCCCCCCCCCCCCTTTTCCACCTAAACTACCATCCGCACCTGAGATGCCATTCACCGGTCGGCCGTCTATGTGTACACATGTGGCACCGCCTGGTGCTTCACCTTCTGCACGATTAAGGCTGCTGTAGGCCGAAATATTGCGCTTCTCTTGTGTTTGTTTTTTGTTCGTTGTCCCAGTCGCCTTCATCTGTGGTAAGTGTTGGGTCATATTTCTCTATCCTTCCTTAGTTTTATATATATATATATATATCATTATATTTTGTTATTTCCATCGACCAGAGATCATTTTGGATATTTATCTATGCACGGGTGTTAGCTCTGAATCACTGCCCCTACCTTTCCTCTGTTTGAATTTACCCCCACCATTTTCCTGGGCAACAATCTTTCTGGGAGACATTCTGCAACATCACCCACCTCCCATAATGTTCTCCTATTGATAAAGGGCTTGTCCCAAAAATTTCATTATCAGTTGTGTTTTTTGTCTTTTCTGTGTGTTTGCGCCCCACTTCCATCATCTAGTGGTAAGTGGTGGCTCATTACCCCATCCTAATTTAATTCCTATATATAAAATACATTTTAATAGAAAATACAAGGAGAGATCAGTCATTGAGGTCACAGACATCTTGGAGAAGACAGCCTTCTTGAAGTGAAGCCTGCCTTGTTGAAAGGTGGACAAAAGCAGTGTTAGAGTGAGCCCAAGAGATCATCAAAGGAGGAAGCCAAGAGGAAGCCAACCATACTTATGGGACAAGGACATACACAGGATTGTGGGAGCTAACTGGCAGAGGATCATCCAAGATCAACCTGGAGAAAATTACTCTAGCTCTACATGAACTCATAAGTCTAAGAGGACACTTCATTTGGTGATTGAACTTGATGGTGATTATGATGACTGTGTATATACATGGAAAGGATGGACTGCTGGTGGTGACACAAAACACTACTCAGATACAATATTGCCTTTATTCATAAATACAGAATTTGAATCAAATGGTTAGATTAGCTCATCTTCCCGCATTCAATTCAGCCACATGAATCCTCTTAGAATGGGAGAATTTTCAGTTTAGCTAGGGGAGTTTTATACTAGAATAAATAATTGAAGCAGTTTTGGAATAATATACGTGAAATAGTAAAATTATTCATAGTAAAAATTCAATGCTTTCAAAGTAGAATTATGATGAACTAACAACAATAATTGAATGGAGATTTATTATTGCCACAATAACACTGACAACAAGTTGTAGTGACTTTCTCATATTTCTGATAATAGTGAATCATGCAGTCGCACCATTTTCTCAGATATAATAAGCTCCTGTCATATATAATTCTGTGTTTTCTTCATCTTTATTAAAGGAAACTCATTTTAAGACATGCTACAAATAGATTTATATGTTAGACAATCTTTTTCGAAGATATTGCATTAAAAAAACTAATAAACTATGTTTCCAATGATTTATTTGTTAATGGCTTTATAATTTCTGCATTTTCAGGACAGACCACGTGTTTCAAAAGAAGGGTTCTACCAAGAGTGGTGTACCACCTCTTCCAGTGAGGTTGCAATACTCATCACTGCCTGAATTTGATCTTGATAAGCAAGAACCACCCTGGCCTTCCAATTTGATAGACACAGGTTTCAATACATTTTCCTCTTCCAGTAGTCAGCTAAGAAATGGGGTTTATGATTTGCATTATGAATGTATATTACACATACTTTAAGATAGTGAAATCCAGAAGTATTGAAAAATAAAATAGTTATCAGTACAGCACAAACACTGTGAAGTGTTGAAATATACAAACTCAATGTTTTAAGAACCAGTTCCATCCATATGGCTAATGATACATTATATATGATGGTTTTAGGTTTTTTAATCTAGCATGAGCAGTAATGGTGTGACCTCACATTTAGGAGGTCATGGGCTTGAATCCCCCTCCGGCCATCCAGATTTGGGTTTTCCATTGTTTCCCCAAATGACTCCAGGCAAATTCTGAGATTGTTGCTTCAAAGGACCATGACTGAATTCCTCCCCATTCCTTGCCCCAGTTTTCCCCCACCACTAAGGGAGCGTGCACAAACCACGTAGCTCCATTTTGGCCTCCTGTGAACCCCCCCTCCCTCCACATAGCCCTACGTGGCTTTTGCCTCTACCCCCTTCCACGTAGCACGTAGCTTTTTTCCTTTTCGATTCCAGAAGACATTTTGTACTGTTTTCTCTTGTCAGACTATTGTAAATTACATACGGAGATAATTAAATGACGGAAATAAATATTCACATGCTGTTGTGAGTTCTGCTCCTCATTTTAACAGCCCAGTGTTGCCTTCCAGCCAACCCCTCCCCCCCTGGACTGAGCCACGTAGTTTGTGCACACTCCCTAATGTCACTGCCACTGATGAGTTATAGCACCTTTCAGATTTTAATTAAAAAAAAATTAGTAGTGATTTCAAGTTCTATGGAATTCTCAAGGCAGCTGCATGTATGTTATTTAATGTGCAGAAACTTTCTTTATCCATCCTAAAAAAGAATTTATTACTTTTTCATTATTTTTATCTTGTTCTGGGTACCTGTTTAAAGCATTTAAGCAGTGTTTCAAATGCTCTCTTTAATTGGTAAAAATTGAATTGAATGGAAATAAATACTTTTTTGTCACAGTTTTAAATATTTTTAGATAAAAATTGTAAAGGATTTTGAGGTTTCATCCCTAGTAGCATCTTTATGTTTTACATTTATTTTTGTATTTTTTTTTTAATGGTTCAATTTTAATTAGCATCAATACTCTCCCACTTTCTAATTTAATGAATATTTATCTTCATTTTTTCACTGTTTCAGGTAAATTGTTTAGCATTTTCTTTGATAATGTATTCCAGTCCTTCACTCCCTTGCCTATAACAGAAAATTTCTGCATTTTTTTATGACTGAAACCTAGTGCTGGCTAATGGCTATGGTTATTTCTTCCCTATGACATACCAATCCTAATTATTCTACTATATTCTTCCAAGTCTCATCTCCCAAATATGCCTTATAAAATCCGAGCAACCTCTTCACCCACTTTCTGGCTTCCAATGACTCCCAGTTCAGCTCCTTTATCATATTAATCACTAATTATGTTCTACAGTACAGGGTGTCCACCATGAATATGACACCTTTCATTTGGCTACCAAAAATTAAAAAATGGAAGTAAGTTGCTAACATGCATTGCAATATGTAGAGAAACTGTGGGAGTTCTGTTGATTATTTTTGAAAACCCACGTAAGATTTTGTAGATGGCACTGCAGTAGCTTAACCGAAAATGGTGTCACGACAAGAGCGAGCACAAGTTATTTGGTGGTATGCAGAAACAAATTCAGTGATTCAAGTGCAACGCAATTTTCGCTGGGTGTTCAAGAAGGACCCACCATCACAGAACACCATTAAGAAATGGAAACAGTGCTTTTTGGCAATGGTAAGTGTGAATAAATTGCATGGCGGTGGTAATGAGTGCATATCGGAGGAGTATGTAGCAGCAGTGAGATAGGTGTTTGAGCAAAGTCCACACAAGTCCATTTGACAAGCAGCATGAAAACTGCAGATGCCAAAGTCCACTGTACATAAAGTATTGCATTCCTCTCTTCAGTTTCGTGCATACAAATTGCAGTTGTTTCATGAACTGAAAACAGATAATGATGATACAAGGCAGGCATTTGCTATCGACATTTTACATGACATTGATGAAGATCCAACATTTTTAGCTCTCATTGCTTTCTCTTATGAGACCACATTTCATTTATTGGGCAAAGTCAACACACACAATGCACATATTTGTGGATCACAAAACCCACACGGGATTGTGTAACACATTCATGACAGACCGAAATTAAATGTGTGATGCGGATTGATGCTCAATTTGATCATGGGCCCCTTTTTTTGTATAAAAAACATTTATGGGCAGTATGTACCTCAACATGTTGGAACAATTTGTTGTGCCTCAGTTAATGTATTTGCAGCTGAATGTCATCTTTCAACAGGAATGTGCCCCTCCGCATTGGAGCCTGATCGTTTGAGAATTTCTCAACACCAAATTTCCTGGTCACTGGATTGGGCATGGTGGACTGACAGTTTGGCTGCCTTGATTATTGGACATTACCCCTGTAGACTTCTTCTTGTGGGGATATGTGAAGGATAAAGTGGTTGTAAAATTTGTGATCTTCAAGAGCTTTGTGGCCACATATGAAATGCTGTCACTTCCGTTACACCCGAGATGCTACAGAAAACCTGGCAGGAACTTGAATTCAGGCTAGATGTTCTTCATGCAATGAGAGAATCTCACGTAAAGGTGTACTGATTTTTTTAATAAAACTTGGTGAGTTACTCTTGACCTTGCATGCATTATTTTCTTTTTACCCTAAATAGTATGAAATATACAGCAATTTCAAATGTGTCAGGTTCAAGGAGGACACCCTGTATTTCCATTACCATATCCATCTGCCCTGCTTTGCATTCCTCCCACATTTGTATTTGATCCCTATAATGTGGGTCCCACATCACCCCACAATACATGAATAATGATCTCACTTATCTTATATATCCCAGTTTCCCCAAATTCAGTAGTGGGTACTCTCAATTTCATCTCTAGTAAATGCAGGATTTTGGAACCTCAATTACCATCTGCCAAATGTGTCCTGCCCATTTAACCCTTTCCTCCCTGATGGTACTTACAAGTACCACTGTATTTATCACCATATAATTCGACAATACCAGTGTCCACTGCACTGTTAAGCCTGTTGATCTATTGTTGTATGATTAGGTCAGACAATGACAACATTTATTTTTAAATTCAGCGTGAAATTGCTGAGTAATTAATTTTCTAAGTTGGGGCTTGACAGCATACTGACCAGAGTAACAAGTGCTACATTACAATGAATTTTTAGATGATAATTTACTTGGTAAGTGTCAATTTCTGTTATTCCTTTTTTAGTTTGAACATTTAACCATATACTTTTTAACCTATAAAATATATTTTTCTAGTTTCTTTACTAAATAATCTAGAAAAACCAATGTGGACTTATAAGTACTGTCAGGGAGTTCTGGGTAGTTTTATACAGATTTGGTCAATAGATATAGCAAGTATACAATTGATTTTATCATTGTTTTAGATATTTTCAAATGGATATTTTTATGAAATATGCTCTGACTGAAGCTCTTCTCTTAGAAGTTTATAATTTATCAAGGAAAAAATGAAGAAATGACTGGAATGTTCACAGATTACTCATTAGGTCAAAGAGTGGTCTTGAATGAAAAAAATGGAGCAATAACGATGTTATCTAGTATTATAATTATTTTTCATCAGTTTCATTATTAAAAAACTGAAATAACTTTTGTTTGTGGAAGAATCAGACCCTACTGCAAGGGACTTTCTAACAACCTGCTGATGGAAAACTAAAAAGAGCAGATTGTGACAATGAATTTACAAACCTAGATGTTTGCTACTGGAAATGGAAGGATAAAAAGGTCATACATTTAGTATCAAATTTTCATGGCGGCGGTGAAACTCCACTACACTGGTTGGGGTCAATGGCAACTTCAACAGATGAGCCCTCTCTTGGGTTGGATTGGTGACTTGGTGGATCTTGGATCAGAGGGCCTCTCTGGCCGGTCATCGGGGGCCACCTCCGGCAGCAGGTCCCATCACATTTTGCCCATCCTGCCACCCTGTTGTTACCCCACTAGTTATATGCAAAGAAAAAGATGGTTGAAGTCGACAATTTCATGCTCAGGAGTCATCAAGGACTACAATACCTTCATGTGTGGGGTTGATACTGCTGATCAGCTGATGGCTTTGTGCAATGCTAACAGCAGATTACCAATATCATGGTAAAGATTGTTTTTGGGAATTCTGGATGTTGTATTTGTCAATGCCTATAACATAAATGGTCCGATATTTGAAAAAAGTCTGTAAATTTTTTTAGAAGATCCTTTGCACAAGGTATGATGACTATGAAGGATATCGGTATGAAGAAAAGGTCATCTATATATATTTCACCAATCCCTCATCCATTCAAACAACACAAGTCATACTATTCCACAATGAAAGATGTAAAATTGTAAAAAAATCAGATGAAGATGTGAAGTATGTAGAATGAAGAAAATACAGTCAAAACATCATTCCAAATGTTCCACTGCAATGACTTTTGTGTCTGAATGATCAAAAAGAATTGGTTTTTTTTGAATATCATGAGGCAAACATTTCATACCAATATGAACATAATTGATTTCAATTGCTATTTCTGTTCATCCTGTGATACACAAAGTCCCTGACGGTACTCATAAGTACCGGCTTAGTAATTAGCACTTAGAGTTCCAAAAAAAATTTGAAAAAAATATGTGTGTTTAATTTCAAGTACCTTTATACAAATATATAATTGAAATTATAAATTTCCCTTTATTTCCAATAGCCGGTAGGAAAGGGTTAAATTTACTATCAATTGGTATACCAAGACATGTACAATTAAACAAGCAATTGCTCCTCCTCCTCATAACCATACAAAATCTATATATTTATATCTGTGTACCTTGTATGTTGACTCTTTTTGTCAGTTATATTTTCATTTTATTTCGAACTATCAATTTAAATCATCCTATAGTTGTTTGCAATTCTTTATTATTTAAATATTATTATATAAAATTATGCTATCTGCTAACAACTTCTCTCTGTAAACCATTGACACAATCATTATTAGAATAGTGAACAGCAATAGGCACAATACACTGCCTCAGACATTCCTGATTCCACTTTAACCTCTTTTGATACTGTTTCCTAACCTAACACTTTGCTTGCTTCCTTATTTGAATTCCTCCACCTAGCAGGTCATTTTTTCATCCACCCCAATGGCTCACTCTGTCAGACTGCTAGGAGAGTTTCAGTGTACACTATCAACTAGGGCTCCCTTGTCCATTTCATCGGGAATATCTTCCACACAGTCCACTATCTGAGATTTACATGGTTTTCCTCTCCTAAACACTTGTTGCTGATTTACAAGACACTTTGTTTCCTCACAGAGATTTGTAATGTGGTTGCATATCAAGCTCTCCATAAACTTACACATTATTAAAGTCAAACCAGTTGCTTGTAATTTAAATCATATTTAACCTCTACCAATATCTCCCTCTATAAGTAACAGTATTCGTATGAGACTTTTCCAATTCTCTGGTCAGGAAGATTTTGTAAGAAGTAGGGTGATTTTAATGTTTTTTTTAAATTATGATTAATTAGTTACAAGCTCAGACTTAAAGTCCACCAACAGAATGTTGGAAAAATAGTTCAGAAAACATTAGGATTTTCGAAATGATCATTCAGAAGCAGTTGTGAGGTAATACCTTTAATTGCCTCGAAGTTCAACATGACCAACCACCTTTTACAATTTTCACCATGAATTATCTATCAGAACTTCATATTTGAAGAAAGCAGGTTCCTGTGTTGTTGAACTTGCTGATGTGCAAAATCACATACACAATGCTCTACAGTAAAGAGACTGTCTTTTATTGTTTACACTGTCTGCTTTAATTACTATTGTTATTAGAAGTACTACCTAACATGATAAACATTTCAATTCCTTTAATGTTTCATAGAGTCCTTCACACTACATCTACATCTACATCCATACTCTGCAAATCACAAACATTGTGGGTGGCAGAGGGTGGTAAGCACCAATCCTAATTCCGCGCATTCCAATCCCGAACAGCACGAGGAAAGAAGGAATAGACAAAAGCATTTACGGCATCTTGTTTCTTGGACTGAGCATGGCGGTGTAACGGTTAGCGTTCTCGCCTCACATTCGGGAGGACGGTGGTTCGAATCCCCGTCCGGGCATCCAGATTTGGGTTTTCCATGGTTTCCCAAATCACTCCAGGCAAATGCCGGGATGCTTCCTTCTAAAGGCCATGGCCAAATTCCTTCCCATTCCTTGCCCCCATCCTTTCCCGTCTCTAAAGACCTCGCTGTTGAAATACATAAAGCAGTTTAAAAATAAATAAATTGTTTCTTGAATCTTATCCCTCCAGTCATTGTGACCTAAATAGGTTGGAGGAAGAAGTATTTCATTGCACTTGTAATTTAAAGATTTTCGCATATTCTCCAATAAATTCAAATGCAAACTATGTCGTCTGTCTTCCAAACTATCCCAGCCCAATCTATGTATCAATTCTATGACACTTTCATAAGGGCTGTAGCATTAAGTCACGAATCAAGTGGCTCTCCTCTGCACTCTCTCCACTGAGGCAATCAGGCCCTTGCGATATGGATCCCAAACTCCACAACAGTAATCCAGATGTGGACACACTAGTGTTTTATATGCTATCTTCTTTGTATGAGCATTACAATTCCTCAAAATATGACCTCTGAATCACAATTTAGAATTAGCTTTGCCTACGATGGAAGTTATGTGCAAGTTCCATTTCATGTTGCTTTGTACTATCACCCCCAGATACTTCAGGGAATCAACCGTGTCAACAGCTGAATTGTTTATTTTGTTCTCATGAGCAAACTGATTCTTTTTGTTACTTATTCGCATTGCCTTGCACTTTTTGCAATTAAGTGTAAGCTGCCATTTATGGCACCAATTTGAAATAGCATCCAAATGAAATTAGGAAATAGTTGATTTTCCATTTATAAATACGAGGTGTGAGTGTCCCTAAACTACATTTGGTGACAATAAAGTAGAGAACTGCCTGTAATTTTTTAATTGCCAGAATTGAACTTCTTAAATAGGGATCTTCACTCTGAATTTGCAACTACATTTTCACTAACACAACTTTTGGACATTCTCAAACTAGTCTTAGGGATCTTCTAATGCTAATTCATTAAGAAGACAATTTGAATTCATCCCTTCTATTAACCCATTTTTGTACTCATTGTTTTTATTTATTTTTTATCGCATAAACTTCTTCATCCACCTCTTCTAAAATAGCGATTAACCTAATCTGTATTAGATCATTCATTTGATTGCATTGCAGACCGTTCATCTGGCGAAATACCACAAAACTTGTGTACTGTACTCGACCTTAGTGCAAACGGTTTTTGAGCAGTAGTAAGTAATTTAGATACTAAAATACTCGCCACTCAACTAAATTACTAACCTAGTGCAAACGAGCCTCTATTGCCAGCTCAGCCACTTCATAGTATCTTACCTCCCTCAGAAGATGACTCATGGAAGTAGAGGTGTCCTCCTTCGACCCATCGGGAGTTTCTTTCTTCAGGAATGATCACTGCTCAGTCATTGGTCGCTGTCAGTTGAAACTGTTTCTGTGAGTTGAGACAGTTTCTAAGTACCAAGAACCTTTCTTTGGCTGCTTGTGAGGCCAGATTACAAGCTGCATCAAGAAGGTACCATAATTCCCGGTCACACAGTATGTAAAAAATGTGGCTGCCCTGTAATATGGCTGGTATGGCACTCTTTGTTCTACTGTTGAAGTGCACTCCCATACAGCATGTTCTGAGTGCCCTCGTTACTACTGTCACGGCTACCACTGTCCACTATTCCTCTTTGCACTTCACTGTTGTAAGGTCCATGACCCATTATGTAATGTACCAGCCCAGGCGATGGGAGAAGATGCGACATTTTGAGCCTTTCGCAGACACTTGGAAACATGTCATAAGTTCTTTTTCCTGTAGTGCTAACGTTACACTTTTGCTGCCATTCTTCCAATAACAATCTGTTTACCTTTGGAGCTGTTGTTGCTGGTGCTCCCGTGATTTTCTACACATGTTCCAGATTCTTTCCTGAGCCAGTATCATGCTCCCTGATTGCGAATTTCCAAGTCCAGTGGCCACACCCCAAGTGCCCCAATAAGGGCATCAGTTGCTGTTGTTTTTTAAGTACCACTTAGCCTGAGTAGAATACTTTGCTGTGTCTATCTCAAAAGTTTGCTGGGATTTACTTGGTCCAGACTCTGGCTGCATACCATACAATTGACGTTAATATTGTATTATGGTATGTTCAAATAACAAGCGGTCAAAGTTGGAAATGCCTTTGCCCCATGCTGAATAGTTTATTCATGCTTCCTCCATATGAGCCATTAAATTTAGATTTTCGTCTAATTTCACACCAAGGTATCAACTGAAAGGACTTCTTCTTATCATTACTCCATCTATTTTAATGGTTGGATTGCTCTGTAATTGGCTTTTCAGTAACATAAAACAGGTTTTGTGTGGTGCTAATCTTAGTTTGACTTGTCTGCACCATCGACTTAGTTCACACAGAACCTTTGCGATTTTGGCCTCAATTTCAGCTCTGGTTTTACCCTGTGTAATTAAGAATAGATCATCAGCAAAGGAACAAGTCCCAGAAGTTCTGGCATTCTTTGCAGCCTTGTCATTCCTGGTTCCAAAATATCAGACCATAAATGGATCCCAGTAGGCAACCCCTCGTCATTTTTTTCTCAACGAATACTCCAAGACACCTAAGTTTGATATATATGTTCTTACAGTAATCTTTAAAGGTGTTGTACAAGTTCTTTGAACAATTAAGTTCCTAAAGTTGTGCAAAAAGTGCAGGCCACCATAGATTATCAAATGCCTCAGATATATTGATAAGAATCTCTATCCCATAATTCTGATTTCAGTTCTGTATAAGATTTATTGTCCAGTTGATTGCATCCTCTGTGGATCTACCAGCTCTGAATCCAAAATGGTTTGGATTCATCCCTTCCTTCTCCCAATGTTCTTGTAACCTCTTGCAAAGCTCCTTTTCTTGTATTTTTCCCAGCAAGTTTAACAAGCTGATGGGTCAATAGGATTTAGGCAGTATTGGACCTTGTCATCTCCCTTCTTGATGATTAATATCTCACTCTGTTTCCAGGTGTTTGGTACTCTTCCCCGATGCAGACATTAATTATAAAGCATACACAAAGTGGGGGCTATTGGCACTACCAGTTTTTGTACTGGATCCAGAGATTTGTTCCTAGACATGGGATTTATTGCTTGTACTACCTCCAAGATGCTAATATCTGGAGAGTCAGTAATACTTTGTCTATGTTTGTCCATTTCTTGATGGTGCACTGTGTGCTCCATCTCATCGTCTTTCACTTTATCATCTGAAGGAATTCTTGGAGTAATACTTCTGCAGTAATCTTCCAACTCGTAGTCATGGTTCCATCATGTTACTGCACAGTAGGCAGCGTACGGTAGTTGGAGGTTTTACCTTTCCTGCTGCAGGGCTCCATGCGTAAGTTTGTTTTCACAAATGTTTCACAAATTTTTTGTTTAGTTAGAATTAACAATGCTCGGAATTCACTTTTAATTGGTCTATATCTATCCAGCAGCTGTCCTCCAATATTGGCGATGAGGCAACATTGGTAATATTTTCTTGCTTTATGCATCTTTTGTCATAATCTTTGCAGTCTATCAGTCCAAGGTCTGTCCACTGTGCCAGTGGTTCTCTTTAGAGGAATGGACCTTCTCATTGATATTTGCAGAGCCCAGGTAAGATCTCTTGTGGCTCGATCTACATCATTATCATCATATGGGATTTCCTGTTGTACAAAAGTATCCCTCAGCCTATTCGAGTCTTCCCATCAGACATTATAATGCACCTTGGAAATCTGTGCCTCTGATGTGTCAAATTTGTTCCATCCTCTGACCAACTCAAAAGTGATAGCAATAAAATTCTAAAAATGCTCCAATTCTTCAATCAGTTCCCAGATCGCAGCTTGGTCAATGTTACATTGATTTTTGACTGAGCTTCTGCTCGGCTACTACATGTGTAAGGTTTATGCGGTAGATTTCTTACTTCTAAATTCAATTCACTAATAGCTTCCTTTCAAAGCTTGCCTCTTGTATCTGTCACCCTGCTATGCCAGAGTTCGGATTTAGCATTGGCATCAGCCATTATTACTATTGGTCTGTTTCCTAAGGCAGTGCACACTTCTCCTATTTTTCCAATGTGTGGTTCAATGGGATTACTATATTGAAAATACATGTTGACGAGAATTATACTACCCTAGTCAGCAATGAGCTCCACACATATCATATGTTCATTACAGAATTGTACTTTCTTAGTTACAGTAACTTGTCTGGAGAGCACTACTATTGCTGTCATAGGGTTTCTGCCTGTTGAGATTATCTGTGACAATACTGGCATGTAAGGAATCTTCCCAGAGCATGAACGTGTCTCCTGAAGGCATATGACATCCAACTTATGTTCCTCTGATAGCTTTCTCACTTCATGCAAAACCAACTTGCTTCTCCTGGCATTTAGTTGTGCAATTCGTAACTTATAAGACATTTTGTGATTTATGTGTGTCTGGCGTGAACACTGCACTGTGGCCTCGGGAGTTTTGAATCAAAAACTATATGCCCATGAGTTAATACTGTTTATAAATTTGATCAGGATCAAAAGTTTCATTCCTTCTTTTGAAGAAGTCTCTGTAGGAAGATTGATGTGTTTTTTTCTATTTATATATATATATAGATTGTTAGGAAACAAAGGCTTAATTTAACAAATAATATGTATAGTGGACACACAGCTACAATACAGACTACTTTCCTAAAATTAGTCAATACTCCATGGATTTCCTGAGTAACGTTGCATTATAAGAAATTTTGGCTCTCATTCTGCAGCCTTTAACAAAGCTAATGTTTTTTCTTCATTTTATATCTTTGAGCAAAGAGTGCCAAGCATCATGGAGTATTATCCTGCTGTCAACATTTATACTGTTGCTGTTTTTATTAATTTATTTTAAATTCTAGTGCCTTCTGAACTTGTTGAGGCCATCACTGGTCTTTTCTCCTCAGCAGCTTTGTATCTTGAAATTTAAATGCATACCAAGTGTAGACGGGTCACACTGTGGCAGATATATTTAATTAACATATCTGTCGCTACAAGCAGAAGAATGATGACAGATACACTATAGTTTGGACTGCTGTCAATATTGGGCATGATATTAAATTTGAAGACATTTGTAGAGAAACAAAAAAAAACAAAGGTTGCTTAGCTGAATAAAATTTAAAAAAAAATAATAATAAAATAAAAAAGCAGCATTTTAAATGATGAAATAGGTCTAGTACTCCATGATGTTTGGTCCTCTTTAGTGAAATATGTAAACAGCACATTGTAACTCTGATGAAGGTTGTATGGAGACAGCCAAAATTCCAACCAGTGAAATAAATATGTGGATTTAGCACATATATAATCAATTATTACTAAACCTCTGGTAAGCAGCAAGTCTGCTGACTCAATCTGAATAATATAGCAGTGGATGATGCTGCTGTACATTTTGCAGGAAAATGCATTCTAATGACTGCAACACAGATCTATAGAAAAAGAAAGAAAGGGTTTAGCAATCAGTACTATATTAACTGAATTTAATTAATGTTTAATGGTGTTTTATGTAAATCAAGTGTAAAAACATTTAATTTATGGCATACATTATAAATCAACTGCAACATTAAACACCAAAACTACTTATCTAGTGAGAAATATATGAATTTCAACTGTTAACTAATTCTATACCATAAATTTTAGATAAAATACAAAGTTTAGATACTTTATTATCAGTAAAGGAGATTTATTCACTATCTGAATGTTCTTCTTGTATTTCTTCTCAGTTGAAATTCTTCACCTTCCATGATCTTGAAACCACAAACACACTTACTTAACAATATTTCAGTTTAAAAACCTTATTCCTATACGTATAACAGGGTGATGTGGGTAGAATTTTGGGGGAGAAGGGTGTGCATCTCTGGAAAGGAGTGAAAGCCATGTCCACAATGCAAGACTCAAAACCAGGGGAGAACTTGGTGACAAATACAGGGCAGTGATGGATTTTTGTAGGTGCAGGGTACGAATAGTTATATGAAACATGGGTGGCACTCATGTACAAGATCCATGGGTTAAGTGCAGGAAATGAGGGCTTGAGATACATTTTGGAAATACTGGGAGAGGGATTCTTCATCAGAACAGATGTGCCTGCAAGACTTTAGGGGAAAGAAGATGTGCAATGGATGGCCGCTGTCAAAGAGTATGTATTGCTGCAAATTAGTCAGTTCCATGTGGACAGAAAAGTGATGGTGCCATATAATGATGTCCACATAGAGGAACATGGCGCGTGTTGAAGGAAGTCTGGCTAAATTTAATGGAATGGTTATTGTTGAAGGAATTGAGGAATTCTATGAGTTGGTTTTCACTTTGGGTCCAGATCGTAAATATATCATCTATGTATCTGAACCAAACAGTTGGATTAAAGGGAATGTGGTTTAGGAAATGTTCTTCTAGACAAGGGTTTCTCAAAATTATAGTTGCACATACACCTATTAAATTTCCAAGAGAATGGTGAACCTCCTTAAAAAACTGGCTTTTTATTTTAAAAAGTAAGGATTTTTATTTAAAAAGAACAATAGTCCCAAATAGAGATTTGCTATTAATTAAAATGATTACTTCTATTAATTAAATTAATTAATTCTTGTCGCAAGCTGAGCTAATTTTAGGAGAAATTTGCTCAATTTCATTTCAGATTTAGCATTCAGTCAATTACTGTATTTTAGTTTTATTATAACCAGGATTGAAAACCTATTTTCTCATAATCAATTTGTGATAAAGGGCAACTGGAAATTCATCACTCCAGATTTTCTTCCTGTCTTGCTGTCCAAAAATCAATGAAAGACATCTTTTTAAAATCCGTTTAAAATTTGATCTGTGGACATTTCTAGCAATGGTTCATTTTGCTTAATGCTCAAACCAGAGTTTATGCTTTTTGTTGTGACCATGAATGGGTTTCAAATCCAGCCTTCAGCATTACTGATATCAGTTCATCAAAGAACAGAGAAATATTAACAATAATTTCAGCTTTTATTTCAGTATCTGGTGATATGGTGTTGTTTGCAACAAACTCATACATGATGAAGCTACTATTGTTATGAGTGCATAACTTCCTTAAAACCCATTAAAGAGGGATAATTCTAAACCATTAACACAGTAAATAAATTTTATAAATAAAATTTTAATAATAAAGATACCTTCAAGACAAAAATAAACTGATGTTGCAGAAACATAAAAAAGTCTAAAAGTTAAAATTCAAAAATCAATAAATTTTGTTGCATTCATTTTCACAAGTACTACTAATAAAAACAAACATTTTATATCTGGTTTGTAGAGCATAAAAATTTATTAGAGATAGATATTTTTAAGCCTTTGGTACCATGTGCTTGACTTGACGACAAAAATAACTTAAACAATTACATTTTATTGATTTGAAAGAGATAATTCTAATTAAACTATCAAATTATGTCGTTAACACAAAGTAACATATTTTGACTGTAAGTTGAGATTTTAAGTAAATCCTAACTATGTTTTTTAGTAATATAAATAATTTGAAATTTGTAAATAAAAGAGGTAGATGAAAGTAAGCTTTAATAATAAAGAAAAATTAATTTAATAATAATAATAAAACAGTTTACCAGTAATTTGAGAAGAAAAAATTATAATGTCAAAAATATCTTCTATTTTCAGTCTCCAAGGTCTTGCATAACAGAAAATCTTCTTCAGAAATACTTTTATATATATACCTAACTAATATCTGTTGATTCATCAACTTGAATTGCAAAATAATAATCATTCTGCAAGTTGATTTTCAACAATGCCTGCCGTGTTGTGGATATGTCTTCTAGTATGCAACTGACCATATCTTTAGCAGCAGCACAATTAATTCTTCACCAATATTGTATGACTCTCTGGTCTTTGAAATTTTGCCACAAGGAAAAGAATTCAACTCCTCTTCTTCTGAATAATAATAAACTTGTCTGTATATTGCTGTCATTCTGTCTTCAAATGTCTTTGCAGTAACGATAGCTCCATCAAGCTATTTGCAAGAACTTCTGAAAATATTACACAGTGTGGTGCTAGGTATTGAGATTCTTCCTTGTACATAAGTACAATTTTCAAATAGTCTTCATTACCCTTTTTTTTTTTTTAATTTTTCCCATGGAATGTTGTGTTTTTCTGGTTCGTTTGTTTCCTACAGTCAACACATGTAATGTATTAATGTACATTGGGATTACTGTAGCATTTGCACATTAACTATAACCATGATCATGTTGCCTTTATGTGTAACTGCCTGATACCTTTTCTTGAACATGCTGCTTGGTTCATATGTTATATTCCGGTAACTGTTTACTACCAACAACAGTGTAGGAGTTAAACATCCAAATAAAAGTCACTGCTGTTAGTTCTTCGATATATTTTTAAAATCTTGATGAATTTAGGACTTGTATCAGATCACACATTAGAAAGATCATTGAAGGCTGAATTGGACATTCAAAATCATATATGAAGAGGGCACGTTATTATTTAAGTCATAACACTGACTAAAAGCATTCACTCTTGTAAACATACTTAGATTTGCAACTCCAAATTAGAGTGAGCTTGTTGAACTATTTAAACACTGCTACCGTAAACTTCTGAACACATTGTAAGAAAAGTTTCTGTCATTGAATTTAGTTTTATGTTTCTATTTCCATCGAAACAAATATAATGGTCCATGAAACTTTTCCGAGGTGAGGTAATAGAACTTTTAAACATTACATCCTTGAAAACTCACTCATTAGATTGACACTGCCAGCAAAATGAAGAGTGAGTTGTTTATTTATAATCTCACCTAAGCTTGAGCTTGATTGTTCTGTAATATGGGTGTATCCCTAAGGGAAACCACCATTCTCTTATGAATTATGAAAATCCAATTTTTTCATGGTTCATTATTTTTAATCAGGTTTTATATGTTACAGTCTGATATATATCAAATCTTTTAGCTAGTAACAAATTTTCTTTTATTTGTTCTTCTTTAAGAGTTTTTTTTTTTGCTGTGATCTGTCTTTCGACTGGTTTGATCCAATACTCCCTCCCTTCCTAGATCTCCTTAACTAACAATTTGCACCTCCTAATATATTTCTTCAAAATTAAAAACAAAGTTCCAACTGTTCAAAAATTTTAGACTGTGAATACACATTTGGAAATTAAATCAACTGCAGATTAATATGGTCACCACTCTCTACACTATTTTAACCTTCAGAGAGAAAAGGGTTCAGTTTAAACTATGGAAATAAATAACTTTTAAAGTTTCACCATTAATATTTTCTGAACTCAAAATCTACAAAATACTTCACAAATACAGTTGATTCAGCAATCGGATATTCATTTCAAAAGATTGCAAGTTGTGAAATGTAAGAGGCAGACAGAATAAAACCCCTGAAAAACTTTACATTACATAGTTATTGTTCTGACCAAGCAGCACTATTTCAAAAAAAAATCCACGACAGCTGCCACACTAAAGCATGCGATTGGACTTCGCAAGAGTACCAACTGCGATTTCACGCTCTCAAGAAACACAGGTCCAATCCTTATGACTTTTCAGCGGTAACTGATGAAATGAGCCTCAGAAGGCCCTATATGTCACAAGGAAATCTTCCAAGTCATGTGGCACCCAGAATATAGTGCGTCAAGGATACCTACTGTAATGTTTCCAAATTTTAATATTAGAGACAAATATTACAAACAAATTTCTCCCCTTTAATGTTTCTCATAAACTTAATGGTTTAGCTGTAATTAATTTTCACCTGTTTGCTGCGTAAAAGGTATGACATCACAGGTCTACAAGTGTATCAGTACTCAGAAAAAGTTCCCGGTTAGTCTTCATTTTGAAAATTCAAATTAAAAAAAGTTTATCATGAATAGCTCTGAAAGTAAGGCCTAGTTTGAAAAATGGTTTATGGCATAATATTCCCTGGTTTCTAATACATCATTTGAAAGTAATTTTATTACCTGACTTTGATTTGTTTGGCTGTGATAATTTATATAAGTGGGCAACATGCAAAATGAGACACAATAATTTTTAGAAATTTCTTCTTAATTTACTGTGCAGAACTACTCAAAAAGTTTAACACGGTGTTCAGGAATGATTTAAGTTGTAATAACCATGTTGTTTAATATCAGAAACTACTTGAAATATGTTGTAATAAGTGTTTGAAACTGCCGGTTTGTGTAACTAAGTGTTTTCTTATTTTTAAACTACCTGAGACTATGGAGCATGTGTTATTTACTGCAAAATTTAGTTTCTCCTGCTTGATTATTATTATAAATGTTTTTTACCATGCTGAAAAGTGTTGTTAAATGGTGTTGTTATTTTGAAACAAAATTTAAGTGCTCACGAGCTGTATTCTTGAGGATTATAATGATTTAGGTGAATTTAAACTCACCCTTAAGGACTACTATTTACCATTGAAGGTCTGTTTAAAACTGTTGTTACATCTTGAGTGAGTTT
Source organism: Vandiemenella viatica (assembly GCA_031002005.1). NCBI lineage: Eukaryota > Metazoa > Arthropoda > Insecta > Orthoptera > Morabidae > Vandiemenella > Vandiemenella viatica. Next base: position 346,321,916 of record JARYHS010013630.1, read on the forward strand.
TTAGATTTTAAATCATCCTGTGTTAGGCTATAAGCTGCAGTATTGGCTTCTGTATGATTCCCGTCTCCCATACCCTGTAGCGATGAGGTTTAGAATTTAACAAATTCTGAAGTGCTTACACCACACTCTCAATTATCCGCTTCATATATTATAATCTCTGTCTTCCCCTACAGTTCTTACCTTCGACTGTTCCCTCCACTAACAAATTAACCAATCCAGCATGTTTCAAAATATGACCTACCAATCTGTCTCTTTTTCCTGTAAGCTTCTTCCACAAACTTCTTTCCTTACCAATTATTTCCAAAACTCATTCATTTCTTACTTTGTCAGTCCACTTAATTTTCAGCATCCTCCTGTAGCACTACATTTCAAATGTTTCAATTTTCTTTCTTTCCGATATTTCTAAAGTTCATGTTTTGCTACCATAAAGTGCTGTGTTCCACACACAGAGTTTAAAAAAGTTCTTTCTGATTCCTAGATCTTTTTGCTAGTGCTATTCTGGTTTTAACATCATTCCTGCTTCAGCCATCAGTTGTAATTTTGCTTCCTAAGTAACAGAATTCGCTTACCTCTCCTATTGCATCTGATCCTATTTTTATATTTAATCTAATACTATTGGTATCATTTCTGCAACATTCAATCACTTTTGTCTTGCTTTTATTTATATTCAGTCCAAAATCTTCCTTCAATATTTTGTTCATGCCATTTAGTAACTTCTCAATATCCTCAGCCCTTTCTGCTAACAAGGCAATGTCATTAGCAAATCGTAGCATACTGATTTTTTCTCCCTGAACACTTATGCACCATGGAAATTTTTCTTTTACTTTCTGTATTGCTTCTTCTACATACAAGTTAAATATTAACAGGGATAGACTACAACCTTGTCTCATACCCTTTTTAACTAATGCATGTCTCTCATGATTCTCTACTTTTAAGTTATTTTTACTTGAGGAGTTATTAATTTCTAAAAGGCACATGTAGCAAGGTTATCAAGTTTCAATACTAAAAATCCATTTTTCTCCCATTAAATCTCAAATTACAGTGAAACTGTTATGTTATGCAAATGCTCTATTCTACTAAAAAAATATTAGAATTTACTCATCTGCTCCAGTTTTAGTTATAATGGGTGTCTTAACGTTAACAATATGCTGCCATAGTAAAATTTGAGTTATCTCTTTTCATTAATTGATGATTTTAGATTTAAGACTTTTCCCTTTGTTCGCACCTGCACACATGGTGAGATACAACTTAAACTTGATATATCTCTCTAAATCAAACTTTTAGATCATACAAATTACACCTAAAAATAATCGTAATATAATTTTAAGCTTTATTCATGGAAATGAATGTAGCAAAAAAAGAACAAACTGAAATTTCAACTTTCAGATTTTACCATTTATTTACAAAAATGTTTAGATATTGAGTTAAATAGTGCTTTATTAAGAAAATTTTTATGGAAATTATTTACTGTATAAATAGTATGAAAGAGACACCTTTCTAAACAATTCTGGCAAGACTTTAGATATATTACACACAGCCATTCGCAGAATTCTGTCTGAGGCTATGTTGACAATAGGCACTTGCATGAGCTCAGCCACATGTTCCTATTTTCTTGAAAAAGGATTTTGTCTGAATTATTTTTTTTATGTTTGAGAATTATTTTGTGTTGCTGCTACCCTCCTACCTTTAAGTTCGGGGAATTTATCTTCCATGTCCATATAAATACCTTAATAATACATTAAGCAAAATAAATATACCATATATTCATGAGATAAGCAAACAACTATTATTCTCTTCACGTAAAATTCAATGTGTGTGATCCATTTTTAATTATTTTGTGTCTACATTTGTTTTCTACATTTTTAAGTAGTTCATTACATACTGTACATACATTATTGTAGGAACTGAAGTTCTGAAAGTGTTTTTGTCTTTATATGTATGGATCAGCATCTTACGTTCACTGCGCTTACCAAAAATTTTCCATTTACACTGTTATCAATTGAATTTTTGTCTTTGTGCTGCCCTTCTTCCTGAATATTTTCTTCTATATTTCCTAATATGTGAGGCATTATACATACCTGCAGACTAATATTTTTTAAAAAATGAATAAATACTTTTATTTCACAGTTAGACTTGTCATCAAACAACAGCAGTACGTATGTTCTTGTTTTATTCTTCCATCACTGTTATACAAATTTAATGCAGTTTTTGTACATATAAGCATTTTTTTTTTTGTGTACTTATAACTCATAGGTAATTATTGACTACATAGCACAGCAGTATCTGCACTGTTGACACAGGTCAGTTTCATGTTCCTACTCCAAGAGTTCTAATCTCATATTTATTATTGTTGAAAAATAAATATATACTATTAGTAGACAGTAGACTAGCTACCAAAATAAACTTCCATATATCTGAATACAAATCAACTATAGTTTCTATAGTTTGAAGAATCCTGTTTGCTGTAATTTATTCTTGTATTACTAAAAAAAATTGTTATTCAATGTCAGTTTCAGGTGTGCTGTTTGTCTATGTTCATTCAGCAGAAGGCCTTGCTGGATGTGATTCTACTGAATGTAATCCATATTGCACTGTTTTCAACAACCGTAAAAAGGTAAATCAGTCTTACTGTATCTTTTCTTGTATAAATATTGTACAGTGTATGTTTTACACATTAAAACACTTCATTAGGCTAGAAATTCAAATATAGGGAGAGAGTAATACAAATGTGTTTTGAAAATATGAAAGCATGAAATGAAGGTAAATGGCACTGAGGAAGACCAACTAAGTGATCATAAAGCTGTTATTGCTACAGTAAAGTTAATAGAGGCGCGCAAAAAGAAAAAAGAAAGGGTCGTTTACAGGTTCGAAAAGGCCCCAAAGGAGAGTTTAAGAGCATTTTTGAGGGATAATTACATTACCTTTATAGAAGGAAGAGAGTCGGTTGAAGAGATATGGCTTTGATTCACGCATATAGTCAGGGAAGGTAAGGACAATCAGGGATGGGAACGATCCCCCGTGGTATACACGTGAAGTTAAAAGGTTACTTAAAAAGCAAAGGAAGATACAAGCACGTTCAAGGAGGACGATGTGTAGGACTGATTTAGAAAAGTTAGCTGAGACAAGAGAACATGTTAAGAATGCGATGCACGAGGCCTTTAATGACTTTAGATGCAACTCACTTTCCAAGAGTCTTAACGAAAACCCAAAGAAATTTTTGTCATATGTAAAAAAAAGTTAGTGGTAGTGCCAACAATATGTCAGTTCTTCTAAAAGATGGTCAGGAAGTTGATGTCAGCCACAACAAGGCTACTGTATTTAACACCAAATTTAAAAATTCTTTCACTAGCGAAAACATCGAAAACATTCCCGCTTTTGCACGGCGTTTAGAATTTGAGATGAATCCAGTTCAAATTGATAGTGTAGGTATCATAAAGCAATGAAAGCTCCTGAAGTGGGGGAAGGCAACGGGTCCTGATGGTATACCAGTAAGAGTATTTTCGGAATACGCGGAAGAAATAGAACCATTTCTGTCAGATATATTTTGTGAATATTTAGAAGAAAGAAAAGTACCTTCCAATTGGAAAATAGCGCAGGTGATTCCCATTTTCAAGAAAGGAGATTGGAGAGATCCTAAGAATTATTTACCCATATCTCTAACATCTGTTTGCAGTAGAATTCTGGAGCATGTCATATGCTCTAACATTATGAAGTTTCTAGATATACACGAGTTACTTACAGCAAACCAACACGGATTTCGGAAGAACCGATCATGTGAAACGCAACTGGCTCTATTTTCACATGACTTAATGAAGGTTATCAATGCAGCATCACAAGTTGATGCTATTTTCTTGGATTTCTTGAAAGCTTTTGACTCTGTACCACACAACCGGCTTTTGGCGAAGATTCGAGCGTACGGTATATGTGATCAGATTTGCGAATGGATACGCGATTTTCTAACTGGTCGGTCACAGTATGTTGTTGTTGATGGAGAAGCTTCTTCAAAGCTAGATGTTACTTCGGGGGTGTTCCTGAAGGAAGTGTAATAGGACCACTTCTTTTCTTAATTTTTCTAAACGATCTCGGTGACAACGTTAATTGTAGGATGCGATTTTTTTGCTGATGTTGCACTTATTTATAGGGAAGTGAGGTGCTCTGACGATTGCTTAGAAATTCAGCGCGATCTGGATCTTATTTCAGAATGGTGCCGTAAATGCAGCTTACACTTAACTGCAAAAAGTGCAAGGCAATGCAAATAAGTAATAAAAAGACCCTGTTTGCTCACCAGGACAAAGTCAACAACATTTTGGATTCCCTGAAGTATCTAGGCGTAACAATACAAAGCAACATGAAATGGGACTTGCCCATAACTTCCATCGTAGGCAAAGCTAATTCGAAACTACATTTTATAGGTCGTATTTTGAGAAGTTGTAATGCTCATACAAAGGAAATATTGTACAAAACACTAGTGCATCCGCATTTGCAATACTGTTGTGGAATTTGGGATCCGTATCGCAAGGAATTGATTGACACATTAGAGAAAGTACAGAGGAGAGCCGCTCGATTCGTGACCGCTAGTTATAATCCGTATGTAAGTGTCACAGAGCTGATACATGGGTTGGGCTGGGATTGTTTGGTGGACAGACGACATCATTTTCATATGAATTTGTTGGAGAATATGCAAAAGTCTTTAATTTATGAGTGCAATGAAATACTTCTTATGCCAACCTATTTAGGTCGCAATGACAGGAGGGATAAGATTTGAGAAATAAGATGTCGTACTGATACATTTATGTATTCTTTCTTTCCTCATTCTGTTTGGGATTGGAAGGCACTGAATTAGGATTGGTGCTTAGCACCCTCTGCCACCCACAGTAATTGTGAATTGCAGAGTATAGATGTAGATGTAATAGATGGCTAAGAGTAAGTAAGGTGTGTAGGCTGAAGACAGGAAAACACTGGATGAAAGTGGTTACATAAAGTTTGTGGGAAGTGAGAGGAAATTGGAGAGGCTTATATACAAAGCAAACCCAACCATTGGCTGGAAACTGTGGATGGTGACCAACTGCAGAGCTGTAAATTTCTTTCTACTTCTCTACAACAAGATTTAGAAAAATCTGTCGACCAAGTTATTTCATGCAGAACAGGTACTTTCTGAAATAATAATCTCCCTCAAATGAAAATATTTCATGTTATCTACCCAGTCTTTTTATAGACATTCTAAAACCTTACCAGGAATCATTTGGCCCAGTTAGCAAAACAATAGTGACAGATAAGAAAATTCTAGCATCAAACAAAGAAATTTTACTTTGTTTATGTACCTAATCTCTTCATTTTCAAGGTGGTAAGAAATTTGTGATGATCTATAGGAATGTATAAATAAGGCTGTGTTCACGTGCATAGGTAATCATAATTTCATATACAGTCAAACAAGCAAGCATTAATTTCATAAATAGTTATAGTAGCCGTCACGAAAATAGACCTGTGAAGGTCAATGTGTCTCCATACAATGTTGCAAATTCTCAGAAAAACCAACTTTCAGTAATATATGCTAAAAAATTCTAAAAAATAATACTTAATATGTGGAACAAGGTGATGTGATTTTTAACTCGAAATATTTACATGACTAATTAAAAAAAATAAAAACTAGTTCCCATGAACTTTACAAATGAAAATACTTTCTTCACTTCAACCAACCGAAAAAGCTAAACCAATGATAAAAAATACCTGAAATTTATGCGGCTTCCCGAAAGTTAACAGATTAGCACAGAATATTTTATATTCATTATATAGTGAAGAATTTTATAAAAAAATTTTTAAAGTTATATGAATCTCTTGTTTGTCCCTTTTGTGTAATGTAAAAAGTTGTCGCTGACTAACTTCCGTTCTGTTTGTTCACGTGATAACTTCCAGCGAGAAAGTTTGTGAGAAAATATTGAAATTATTTTTAGAAAAAACAACAGCATCTTTAAACGAATCCTTCTGGTTTGTTTAATAATTTATCTGCACGAATATTATCGCGTTACGCTCGCGTCCAACACTGGCCGACAGCTTCCATCAATTACGACACGCGAGATACTCGTAGCTACTGTACCTTCTCAAAATATTCAAATTCAGGCTCATGTAAGAAATATTATCTTAACAGAGAATTACATGACCAAATACACATAAAAATGGTTTCCTGCAAAATCTTTTCATCTTAATAAAAATGAAGGTAACGCAATGTCTGCTTTCAATAAAATTAGTAAAGAAATGATTGAAAAACTTACAAACTGGCTTATTTTCAGAGCTGTGAGCCATTATCCTCTCCGTAACGTATTCATCTTCGGATTCATTGGACTGAAGATCACTGTCGCTACTCTCTCCCAGCTGTATCACGAACTGGTCCATTTCTGTGTCCCTCGCGCACTGTTTGACATAATCAGTTTCTTGTAATCTTTCCGAATGCCTTACACAATTTGCCCAATCTTCTTGAGTAACGCTGTCTAAGGCTTCATGTGTAAGTCATTCGACATCGGCAAGTTTGAAGGTCGTGTTCTTCTTAGCGACATCCCATTTTACTTGTGCCCAGATGAGTTCGATTGGATTATACTGGCAATGATAGGGTGGCAGGCGAACTATTTGATGTCCCATTTCATTTGCCAATTGATCCAATTCGACTACCTTCTTGGCATTTCGAACTTGTTCTTTACATAAAAGCTCATCCCTAGTTTCATGGGGAAAAAATTCAACACCATTCTTACGTAGCCATTCGATAATATCTCCCTTACACCAGTTTGAAGATGGTGGTTTGTCTGTTTGAATGGAATGATAACTGGCATTGTCCATGACGATAATGCATCCTTCTTCCAGGGAGCGACACATATCACTAACCCACTTCTTAAAAACCTCACCGTTCATTTCTGTATGGTAATCCGATAGAGACGAACTTTTTCCGCCACGAACCACAAGTTTGGCTCCTGGTATGAAACCTATATGTGCAGAACCAGCATGTACTAAAACAAGTCGACTTCCTTGGCCAGTAGGAACTTTAAGACCTCTGTTACCTCTCGAATCATGCCAAATATATTTTTTTGTATGGTTTTGGTTAATGTAAGTCTCGTCCAAATAAACAATTGGCCTAGGGTCCTTTGTTCGCAATGAGTTCATTGTTCGCAAAAACTTTGCTCTTGAATCCGCAATATCACTGCGTTCCATTAAAAATTTTCGTCCATCGTTGAATTTCCTAAATTTAAAACCCAGTCTTTTCAGAAGATGAAGAACGGAGCTTTCTGAGCCTGAATGGCTGATTTTACGGGTGAGATCATACCATATTTTCATAGCCGTTGGGTATTCTCCTCTGTCGTAGTACTCTAAAACAGTTCTGTGAACTACTTCTTTATTAAAATCATCCAGTTCAGTGCATTTGTGTTCCCACCTATACTTCTTTCTTGGTGATTCAAAAACAGGGCTCAAATCTTCGGTTTCTGCCGAACTTAATATACCGACGATACGTTGTACCGACTTCTTTGAAATACCACAAGCCTCCGCTGTCAATGCTTGTACCTGAGCAAAGTTAATGTTTCTCCTGGCTTCTTCATTGTGGGAAAGATTGCTGAAATACTTGAAAACATTTGCCATGACAACTTTACTTTGCTTTCTCATATCTGGACGACCTGCACAAACACCAATATTACTTCTTTTCGGTAACGCACTGCATGTAGCATTCTGTTCTACAACGTCACTCATCATAAAGACAGAATAATAATCTTTAAACTAGCAAAACAAAACTGACCGCAGCGAAATCTACAAACTGACTGGCAGTGGAAGAACATTTGACAACACCGCTGGCTAAACTGAGGGTAAAGGGGGTAGTGCGGGCAGGGGATGGAGGCAAGACTGTGTGACCTTGAGTGGACTAAATTGGTGAAGCGGACTATAGCAATTTTAGTCATATTTAAATTGTTTTGTTTCACATGGGATAGGCAGTATACAATGATATTAATGACATTCCCATCAAATTAATCAGATAATTTCTAGCTTTTTCTCGGGTTTTTATTGGCATGATATGTTTTACATTTTTTATCACCCTCTTCTTTCTTCTGCTTCAGCAATTTATTCTTCATGCCTTGCCTATCATAAGTCAGCTCCAGGATTTTCACATCATCTGATCTGTGATATCCCTGTAATTCCCAATCCTGGGGGTAATTTGTATAACTATCTGGCCTTCGTTCTTTCAATTAATGTACTTATTTCACTGTGTTTTTTTACATAATTCTCACATATATGATTTTGGGCTCCACGCTACACTACCATATTCAAGCTATGGTCTGAACAAAGTTTTTAACCCAGTTCTCTCACACTCCCCTCATCTCCCCCTCTAATTAATGCATAAATTTGAAACCCCTTCCTACCTACTCCCAAAATGTCTTGCCCAATTGAGATTATTTCCAGATATTCATATCTTCAAGAAGCAATTCACTCCCCACCATATAATCATAAAAATATTTTGTTTTTTATCTGTATACCTAATAAGTTGACCCTTCTTGGCATTTATCTTCATTCTTTGTTGGCCTTTCCAGCTAAATGTCTTGTCCAGTTGATATTATTTCCGGACGTTCAGATCTTCAACAAGCAATTCACTCCCCACCTTATAATCATAAAAAATATTTTGTTTTTTATCTGTATACCTAATAAGTTGAACATACTTGGCATTTATCTTCATTCTTTGCTGGCCTTTCCATCTAGATGTCTTGTCCAGTTTACTCTGCATCTTTTCCCATTTTTATCCTATTGTATAACATTGTGTTATCATCGAACAACCAAATTTTGACCATAAGTTATTAATGCAATCATTCAGTAGAATAAAACATAGTGATGGCACTCCCATTTTGACTTACATTCCTTTAGTACTGAATTTCCTACTCTAACCAACTGCTGTCTCATCTTTTTATAGTTCCTCTACACAACAAGTCACTTTTTCATGCACATTCTTACCTTATTTAATACCATCTTAATGCTTACTCTGTTAAAACCCTTGGATAGATTCAGTGCTAACACAATGTGTCTCTGTGAAAATTTAGATTTTGTTATATTTCTGTAAATAACAGTAATCCAAAAAAAAAAAATTGTAAAATTGGACCATATCTCATGGATGATAAAACATAAGATTTTGTTCTAAGCCAAGCCTCCACTGTACAGCATGTATTCATTTCATTTTCTGAAAGAATATCATTTCTTTCAGTGTTCTGAATAATGCAGTACTAAAAACTAACTGTTGCACTGTATTCATCATACAATTCTTTCCTGTCCTTGCATCCGTTAACCTAATCCTTTGACAAGGGCATGAAGTCCTACATTCCTTCACCAAAATGTGAATCCTTCACCACAAAATCCTGCTTACTGTGTCTGCACATGCTTCAGCAGATCATCTAATCTCATGAACATATTGGTCCACAAATGCTTGCCTTTTGATTCTCCCAGACTGCTACATCGACCCATCCCATGCAATAGACCTCATTGCAAATCTTGCATCTGGCCACCACTACCACTTTCCAATCCCATTACAGGGCAAACTTTTCCCATTATTGGAAGTGCCATATGCATCACAAAACATGTCACATAGGTATATCAACTCACTACACCCAGTGTACAAGTTCATATAAAGGCTTGACTACTAACCAACTTTCCATCAGAATTAATTGTCACAAACGGTTAACACCAACAATCTGGACTATCCAATGGTAGCCTGTGCCAGTTGCCACAATTTGAATAACTTAAACAACTCTTTTACAGCATGTACTTCCAGAGTCATCCCAAAAACTACAGCCCTCTCAGAAATCTGTAGGTAAGAACTAGCCTACCAACATGTTGATACCAGGCATCCTCTTGTACTTAGGCTTCAATAATACCCTTCCTATAGACACAGTAATTATCATTATTTATTCACATACATGTAATTTATGTAATATATATAATATATAGTGTATATAATACAGTTACATTTATATCATCTTATGTTCATTTCTTTCATGATTATTTTCTTCCAATGAAAATATTTTCCCCATATTTATCTATCGCCAATTCATTAACTTCCATTCTCCTCCGCTACTATCCCAGCCATCTTTGCTTTGTTCCACATTTGATTGGCAGGCGTTAGCATAGTCACATCTATCTCCTTGTCTATTGTATCATCTACTTACAAGATTAGGGCTCACCACTGAAATGTTGCACTACACATATTCGTATTTTGAGTTCATTGCCACCCTCCTGTCTTTATCTATGGTAGGGGGTGTACTTTCCCTCTTCTTTCTTATTTTCACAGCCTTTTAAGCATTTTTCCTCCTCATTATTATTATTTTAAATATATAAGAAGTAATTAAATGTTTGCTTTAAAGTCCGAATTTTGGGGTTTAAAACACCAAGAAAAAATATATAGTACCCTTAGATTTTAGTCTACTGTAACTTTTTTCAGTGTTATTACAAGTGGTTAGGGGCCTTAATTTTTAGTTGTCACACTAACTAAATGTAAGGTGGTGATGGAGAAAGCAAAAGAATTCATAGTTGATGAGAATATAGCCAAAACAAAAATAAAGTAAAATCTAAATAATAATGAACGTGAAATCATCCAATCATTGCCACTATCATTACATATTTTATCAGTTAACCACTATTGGATTGAAGAGATAAGGGAAGTAGGGGAAAATAATGATTTAGTTGTGAGAACAGGACGAACCTGGAACTTTGTATGTACTGGTAGCCCAGCTAAAACCAGCTGAGACAAAAAACAATTCATACCAATGGAGAGACCTCTGACAGCACAAACACTTCAGTCTTTGAAGCTGTTGTTGATATGTATGGTTGGACATATAATAACATGATCATCAGGTTTCTTCATAAGGAGCTTGAATTCGCTGGAGTTCAGGAATCTGCTGAGATACAATATCTTAAGGATAGAGAAGACTTTAAAGAGGATAAATCTTGTTTCTGTGGTTCTCATGATTATAATAACTCTTTTAAATTAACATTTCAATAAAATGCACTTCTTAGTATTTAAAATATTTCATGAGGCTTTTAACAATTTAGTTAATGCTTATATTTTTCAGATGAAGACCACCCACTACATCAAAGGTACTGCAAATCCACACTGGGAGTCACTTGCACAATTTTTTGTTAGTGACTACAGACATACTTCATTGTCATTTGTTATTTGTTCATGGAGCCCACGGAAAATGGCAGATACTGACTTACTTGGTCTTGCTACACTTTCACTGACACAGGTGACTTTCATTTATTGTTTCCAAATTTTAAATGATTCTGAAATGAATTTTAATTTCATAAAGACCCGAAGTTGACAAAGTTGACACATTTATAACTTTCTCTTCTTTGATGTTACCTGATCAAAAATATCAATAGGTTATAAAGAAGAGGTTGGGGGAACAACAATTGTATCAGTTTCAAAGAGAAGATAGTAAACTGCTAGTGAGTGACAAAGTATGACTTGTATAAAATAAAACATAATTTTGTAGAGAAAAGATTTAGACCATGACTGTTACTTTTAACAGCACAATCAAACTTCTGCTGCCTTATAAAGCAACGAATTGACCATTTCTGTAGATGGAAGAGAGATTACTATCATTACAAGCATAAATTTGTATTGGATTAATATAATGATGTCTAAGGTTAATTTTTAATTTTATTTTACGTTTCCATTCACATTAATTATGAATAGCTTTTAAGCAGGTACTAAATTGTTTGTATTTTAATTTTATAAATAGTAACAGAATATCGTCATCTGAGAAATATCAATTTTAAATCTGCCATAGAAAACTGCAAGTATGTGCCATCGTGTTGATTTGTTGTTTAAGGGGGCAGAGTATAATTAATTTTGTTGATCCTAGATGAGATGATTGTAGTTAAAAGCTAAACAGTCTATCTAATAGATGCTTTATTGACTAGAAAGCTCTCATGTCTCATTTTGGGATGACATTTCTTTTAACTTATAAAACTAGGAAACTGATCACACAAATAATTGTAAAACTCAGTACTAGTGAAAGTAACTTTCATTATTTATAAGTGTATGATCATAATGGCCAATACCACCATTCACATATCTTTGCTGACCATGGGTGCCTGTGTTAACTCATTCACATTTCTATTTTTGTGAGTAAGGGCTCAGCCAACAATATTTAGTATGTTATATTTGTGGACTTTTTTGTTGCTGATGCCTTCCCCCCTTCAACTTTGGTGACTGATGGGTCTTTTATTGCTTTTAGAACAAGAATTATTGTTGCTTTAATTTTGACATATCTTATTCCGTGGTGGCAATTTCCATTTTCTCACACATATTAATATATTAAATGACATCTTTATTTTAAGTCATTCTTGTTTGTAGTAAGCTATTCAGTATCTACATAGATAATTTATTTCAGGGCCCCAACTCCTTTTCCCACAAATTTTTCTGATTTCCGTATGTCACTTCCACAAACAAGTCCTAATCATCTGACAAATATCCATTCAGGCTTGATTGCCAATATTTGCTTATACACACCCATCAAACTCTTTGCTAATTCCTTGTTTTACATTGAATCCTGTAATATCAAAGCAGTTACTAATTGTTTTATAAGGTAGGATAATTTCTGCACACATGCATATGATCACACACAAACACACACACATACACACACAATATATTCCTTTGTGCACACCCTGATTGCTATATTTTGTACCCACTACATCTCTGCTAATTGACTCAAGCAAATAACTGATCAATGTTCTGTACCTCTATCCTCTCATTCCCCAAATTCTCAGAAAATTTATAACAGTTGCAGGATTTTTAAACATTTTCTGTCAAATGTTTTCTGGCAGCTGAATTCACTCAAATAAAATGTTAAGCTACAATCAAGCAAAACCTTTATTTTTATATCTATACACCTGTTAAGCTGAGATGAATGTTGTCTTCACTGGTTTGCAGTCAAATAGTGTCATAAAAACACAACATTTAAACAATCTACTCCTTCATCTTCATGAATGTAGCTGATGTTTGAAGAGACCAGATGTACACAGTGGCAGATCTAGGAATTTTCTGAACTTGGGCAAAAATTGTGAGATTGCCACATCTACAAACATTACTTCACCACCTCCATTGTTGCCACCCCAAGTGTTACTGGGGGCAGTAGGGAAGCTAAAATAAGTGTTGCCGTGGTATAAATTTGCCACTCATGGCAAGTGCCCTGATTTCCCCCTCCTCTTTTCCTTGATCTGGCACTGGATGTACACTGTTAGACACTGGCATTGACAGGTTTATTTGATGTGGTGATAACTATCAAGGTACCTTCGGACTTTTCACACAGCAAGTACATACCTGATGAAGATGAAAGAGCACATTGTTAAATCATTGTGTTTTTATAATACCATTCAGTTGCAAACCAATGAAGAAATCTGATTGACACACCAAGTAAATCTCTGTTCACACACCTAATAAGTTAACTGCATTTTCCATTTATCTTTATTGCATGCTACCCTATTATCTCTTTAGTCCTATTATGCAGCATTAAGTCATCAACATAAATCCTTACTTCTGATTACTAGGCAACAACAGAATCATCATTTGAATAATAAAAATACAGTAGTCTAATATATTACACTGTAATATTAGTGATACTGCTCTCCTTACCCAATTCTTCACTTCTTATACAATACGAATTCTTTCACCCAAAAGTGTCATACTGATCTATCCCAATGTTTTGACCTTATTCGCCTCTGTAATCTAACTCTCTCTATCAAATGCTTTGGAAGATCCACTGCTCCACTATCAATGTGTTCTCCCTCATCTAAATTATGTATTATATTTTCTATGTATGTAAAGGGAAGATAAGCTATACCCCCCATACATCAAAGTTGAAGGAAGGAGAGTAGCAGGTATAAAAATCATTCACAAACACAATATTTTCATCCTGTAGCTAGGCTGACTGAGTGCACTAGCACAATCTTAGTCACATGATTTCGTTTTCTTGAAAAAGGTCATATCCCAAAATATTGCATTTTGTGTTTGTTGAGTGTTTTTTGTTCTTGCTGCCCTCCTCCTTTCAATTTTGGTGAGTGATGGGTATAATTTATCCTTCCTTTCCAGATAAATATACTTCACTAAATGAGATTCAATGTAGTAACCTCTTCATAATGCATGTTGCTGATATACAAACAATTGCCTTTCCCCACAACAATTCATGGTATTTTTATGAGGGAAAGTAAAAACTTTCTGAACTTTCATAATAAAACACTTTTTCAGCAGTTGTATTGCATTCCGCAAATGTGAGTTTACAGTTATACTACTTTGGCAATGCATGTCTTGTAAGGGTCTTGGAATTTTGGCAAATTCTAGTTTTGCTTAGGCGGGACTTAGAAATTTCGAGGAGTATAGTTTTCAACCTTAAGGAATTTCCCTGTAATCTTGCTCATAGTTGTAATTCATTATAAAAATCATTTTAAAGTGTAATTATCATATCGGGAAACGTTTAGTTTAAGAGATATTCCCGTTTGTTCAAGTTTTGAAGCACGCGATCAGAATAGTGAAATTCTAAGATTTGTAATAACTTTAAATCCAGTAAAGCTACAACCGATCTTTTATCACCAGCTGTAGTCAGCGCTATCCCCGATATTTTGGTAATAAAATTAAATAATTTGGTAAAGATTAATTAGCGATTTTAATTGAGAGAAAAAAATAAGCTTTTTTATTAAAAGAGATATCAATTTAAATTTTACATCAGTGGATAGCCCTAATCAAGACGAGTTCATACATATATGGGTTTTCATAAAAAGTTTAAGCGTTTGTCCGGAAATTAAGTTTTTGTAAAATAGATTGTCGCAAATTGTTGTGCACGCGCGTAAAAAGTTCTAGAACACTTAGGGATTTTACCCAAAATTGAATGTATCACTACGCGGTGACTTAAACAGCTAAAACATTAAAATTAATTACTCTAAATTTCTCATGAGACTGCCGCTGGACTTCTAGTGGATAAGTCCAGATACTATCAAAGTTTAAACATTTTTTAATAGTCGGGATCGTCAAATAAATTTCGTACTCTTTGAGCTACGCGGAGGAAAAAGATGTGATACAGTTGCTGACGTCACTGGCTCTCGTGGTTTCGATAAAAGAGCCGGTCTGTTCTTGCCGGGGGTCTGTTCCAGTCTGTCTGTTCCTGCCTGGCGTCTGTTTCGGCCTGTCTTTCGTCGCGCTGGTTGTAACTCGCCACGCTGGCTAGTTCAACCATGTCGTGTTAACTTCAATGACTGTTAAGAACTTTTAATCTTGCTAAAGGGGTTTGGTCGGTTAAATTTCTCTCCACAATCTGTAATCGTTGGTAAAGATAGTTCGATATGCCTGCTCAACTGTAAATGCCATTTTGAACTTTTGACTTCGTGTCATAAACTTTAAATTTTTCCACCAGTGAACATTGTTGTTCCGGTTTTCGTAATGCAACAGTGATAACCCTTTCCTCCAATTTGTGGAGGTTAAACAAATCTTGTGTCGTCCGTACATTCGGCGCACAACCTTGTCCTTACATGGGACTGTAAGGCTCGCGTTTGATTAATTTCAAACGGTGGAGAAATAATTTACCGACCTTTGTGCTACGAGAAAATTTTGAAACTTCGGGGAATAACCGACACGAGTGCAACTACTCCATCATGACTTCGACGACTACGACACCGCCCGCTCACTGAGGCCTGATGCAGCTCCCGATACCAGATGAGCGCCGCTTCGCCATGGTACATCGCGGGGGCATCGCGACTTCACACCTGTGCTGTCTACCGTCCGGCCCCATAGCGGATTTACGAGACATGCCCGGGGGACTGCCCACATCAACAGCTGTTTCCCGCGGCTCCGACAACGGCAGACCACCATGCTGCAACTCTACATGCAGCCTACAATAAAGTTAAGTAAAAACTTTTTCCAACATTTCTTCGAGACCTTCAAGTGAATTTTTTTTATCATACTGCCTCCATATATGCAACAGCTTTTCATACAACGCACTAATTATTGCGTTGCAACCATTTCCCATTTACTGAGGCAGACTATTTTCACATTTTGAATCCTTTTGTTCGTGCACTAGATACGCGACTATAAACTTTCAGCTTTATATGTTGTTTACTTTGGGCGCAAAGTATTTCTTTACCGCAGAGGCGCCATATTTTTAATTCTGTTGAAATTCAGTGCAAAGAGTCTAGTGATGCTAAATACATCGCACCACAGACACTTTTTGGTAAAATTTTTCAAGTATTGGCTTTCTGATACGGTGTTCATCTTTGCTTTGTTTGATAACCAATGCCTTTCAGGAAGGAACATTTTTATATTTTTTTACTATTACTGTGTATCTCAGGTTAGAATTTCGTATTTGTTTCTGTGTATTTTGGAATGGGAATTACTAATTTTTTTAAAAATAAGATTTGAAAACAGCTGTTTGCTGTACACGTGTGGATACTCATTTACTATTGCTACAATTGTTTTCCACCAAGTTTACGACACATTTCTAGTTGTTTTACCTATCACAACATGAATTCCCATGCTACAATATTGCCTCCTAGTGAGACCAGTCAACCAATGCATGAAACCAATATGGGTAATTTCGACATCTCCACACTGAGAATGACTGTACCTACAGAATTTCAGTGGCTGTATGATCTATTTATACAACATAATCAAGAACTGCGTGATATATACAATCAACACAAAGAAGAATCAAATTCCAAACTTGTAGACCAGCCAATCCAAGAACTTAAAGACCTTCAGGATAATGTTATTGTACCTGAATCTGAGCACCCAATACAATCAGCTGATCTAGTAGATTCCACCATTCCTCAGCCATCAGCTGTTTTAGTCAATGCACCTGTTGAGCCTATACAATCTACTATTCCTGAAACACTCATTGATAGTGAAGCAGAGCCTTTGTCTGCATTAGCCTGTAGTGATGTAACTGATATCACTGCTGATCCCATTGTGGATAACTCTGAAAACTCTGAAACCTATTCTGCACCCACAGAGGTGACAGAACTTAGCAATAATTTAATAGCGGATTCATTAATAAATATTGATCAATCAAATCCTATTTCAGTAGAACCATTTTCCAAAACTGAAATTTTTGTACAGCCATCAGCTGATCCCTCACAGGTCATTGAACCACCTATTGTGAATGATTGTATTGTATCTGACCTTGTTGATATTGAAACAGATGTTTTGCCTGAAACTGAAACTACGGACTATTCAGGCCCTAGCCCATCACAGTTACTTAGTGATATTTTTGGTGATAATGAAGATTTCCTAGTAAATTTACCTGACAGTGAAAATTTAATTGATTTCACTACTGTACATGTTGATGATCAGATTCATAATATACAATCAGCTGTTCACACACCACAGGCTGTTTGCTCATATGAGCCTAATATTTCCAAATCCAAACAGCTTGTAAGGCGATACAAGCCTACATTTGTGGATAAGCTGAAACAGCAATTATTTCAGAAAATGTTTCCTGACAACATGATTACTGATTTGCCACTGATTACTATTCCTAATTGGGAACACTGTGATCTTCATAAACAATTTTTCAATTTTATTCTTTTTCAGAATGTAACAGATTTTTCAGGCAGTGGGTACTTCATTAAATTTTATCCTGATAATTTCAGGAAACCCTTTGCATTCTGTATGGCAAAAGAAAACGGGGTTTCTTTTTCACAAACTCACTTGCCTATGCTGTACCAGCACAAAAAGAATGCCAAAATGAAATTTATTTTCAATTCTAGCTATCAATGTTTTGGGAGGGGGACTAAAATGAAAAGTCTGTTCCACCCCTCAACACTAAATGAAAACAAAACCATTTTGACTTATGATTGCTTTGGGAGGGGAATAAAGATGAAAAGTCTGTTGAACCCCTTACCATCAAACAGAAGGCAAAGTCTTTTTGCAGAAAGAAGGAATGTAATTAAACTAAAAATTAGTATACCTCACAAGGTGCCATCACAATTATCCTACCTTTTGAGGATATATAAGACAATCCATGTCATTTTTAATATTTTTCTATTTTATTTTGGGATTTTTAGTATTTGTTTATTGGAAGCTATTGCACAGCAGATTTTGATTTTGGATGATGTAAGGGAGCATAAAGTGTTGCTACCACTTTGCTTTTCTATTGTGTACTATATCATAACAATTTACCATCTACCTTGGGAAATCAGACAACAATTTGAATCAGATAGGATTTCTAAGGCATCAGGGATGGAACTGATTGAAGTAGAGATGGAATGTCGAAGAGAGGAAGTTATGTGCACAGAAGAGGAAGTAAATGCTCCTATTAAAGTATGTGTGAGGATGTGACTTGTTTTTCTATGTTTATGGGGGAGGCTGGAAGAGAAGATAGTACCATTCAGGGGGAATGCAATATCATTAATATTATTTTATTAATAGGACCAGGAAATAGAGACTCACCTGCGAATCCCATTATTATTATTATTATTATTATTAGGGCCAGGAAGCAGAGACTTGCCTGCGAATCCCATAATTAATAGGGCCAGGAATAAGAGAGTCACCTGAGTATCCCATAATTAATATTAGCATTACCACCCTTTAGGCATCACTCCACAGAGAGGATGACCATAATATAAATGTACACAACATTCACGTAACACACAGGGCGACCAATACTTAGTGCATGACCCAATACAAATAAACTTCCTCCACAATACGGGCATGACACTCATATATATAAAATAGGCTTCACCACAAGAGTTGGGTTGACCTTATATTTTTCTCAAAGGCGTCACTGATGTAGTTACATTATTAACATACAATATATAACATAGATAACATTTTCATCAGCATACTACTGCGATATGCGCAGATATGACTAATTTTGTAACATGTAATGGATTCTTAGAGATGTAACGTCAAAGCTGATATAAGTTTTCATTCTTTTGATTGTTAAAGATTGAATTGACGTTCGAATTGGAGTTTTGCATTATCTCAAGCGTTTATTTTATGTACCTTAGAGAGTTTTGGGGTCAGTGATACCTATTGTTTCTTACACTGAAGAAATTAAGATGTGTTTTGTAATGTGATGATAATAACACATACTCTCAACATTTATAATATTAATATTAAAATTCTTTGAATCTTTTAACTTCTTTAAGTAATTTACTTTATACATTGTCTTATTTACCCAACTTAGGTTGAGGATTTTTTGTGCTTTGATGCACCTTAGGCACTTCATAGTGGCCTTCAGCAACCAGATTTAGAGAACAATGTTTCCGTATATATCATAAACTATACCTCTTACATTGACTATGATAAAATATAACTGACATTGATATATAACTTTTTCTCTTGTAACATTATTATCAGATATTTGGTCCAAGGGACAGAGATCCTATTATAAGTACACACTACTATGACCTACCTATTTTTCATAACAAGAGGATAATATACCAATTGTAAACCTTATATTACATTTTTGCACCAGTGTACTGGTGAACACAACTAGTGTTGTGATACTTAAGAGAGATATTTTGTAAAATTTTGTCATCAGTTTACTGATGAAATGAAACTATGTTTCCTTATAATTTTCCCCTACACACTTTTAGCATGTTTAGTTTTATTTTGGGGACAATATTTTGTAAATAACTACAATGCTTTATAATTATTATTATTGTAATAACTTCATTATACTTAAGTGATACATTAACTTGGCAAGAACCAAGTGTAATTTGTGTTTCTTTGCTTTGATATTTTTTACAGATATAAGAATATTTTTTCACTTTGATCACTTGATTCCTAATGCATTGTATATTTTGGTTTAATCTTACTTACTATTTGTAACTATTTTCCTTTACAAAGAAAGATCATTATTTCCTGTTTCATTTCCCAACAACTTGTGGGAACATTATTGTATTTACTATCCTACTTGTACATTTAGTTTTGTATTTTCATTTAATTTTTCTCTTATGTACATGTTAGTGTTTAAGAACAGTTTGGCCGCCACTAATTCCCATTTTTTTTCTGATTTGTATGTTCACAGACAAGCTAGCTGACCGAGTTCCCCAGGCCACTCCTGCTGCGACAGGAACCAGGGAAAATGGACATTTCTCGGCAGACCTAGCTATAAGGCTTTTGCTTTGTATAATTTGCGAGCCTTACTGTCAGCTCCCGTCACAGGACTTGGGTTTTCACCCATTATTAGGGAGTTCTGTGATAAGTGTTTAAAGGGAAGGTGGTAATTTAAGGCCTAAACAAAATCAAACAATGTTGAAACAGAAGTTTAAAAAAAAAAAAAAAAAAAAAACGAAAGACTTTCCTTACATGGAATTGCATAATGCACTTGTTTGTCAAACAACAATTTTATTGTCCATTTTTGTAAAATCATACACATTACTGTTTTTTCTGAGAACAAATATGATGTTTCTATATGTTAATATTTTTCAATGTAATTTTTGTAATTTGTATCTATAACCATTAAGGTTTTGTATTTGGATATGTCTGATATGGTAACAATTTTGTGATTATTTATGTTACACATGTAATATTTTGTGACAATTTGATATTTCACATTTTGTTATTTGGTCATAATTTGTATGACATTTAATAATTTTTCATTAATATTGATTCAGAGAATGAATGAGTTTCTGAACTTTTTGTAGTAATTGTGAGTGAAAGTTAAAGTATTTGATATTGTTAAAATAATTTTTGCTTTGGAGAATGAATGGTGGAGAGAAAGAACCGAACCGACATGCGATAGTTAATTTCATTTGGGATTTTAAATTTTTCATTTTTTATCTTTTTTTTCAAGATATTCAGTTAGTTTTCTTTGGAAAATAACTTCAATCTTCAGGGGGCATGTAAGGGTCTTGGAATTTTGGCAAATTCTAGTTTTGCTTAGGCGGGACTTAGAAATTTCGAGGAGTATAGTTTTCAACCTTAAGGAATTTCCCTGTAATCTTGCTCATAGTTGTAATTCATTATAAAAATCATTTTAAAGTGTAATTATCATATCGGGAAACGTTTAGTTTAAGAGATATTCCCGTTTGTTCAAGTTTTGAAGCACGCGATCAGAATAGTGAAATTCTAAGATTTGTAATAACTTTAAATCCAGTAAAGCTACAACCGATCTTTTATCACCAGCTGTAGTCAGCGCTATCCCCGATATTTTGGTAATAAAATTAAATAATTTGGTAAAGATTAATTAGCGATTTTAATTGAGAAAAAAAAATAAGCTTTTTTATCTAAAAGAGATATCAATTTAAATTTTACATCAGTGGATAGCCCTAATCAAGACGAGTT
Organism: Vandiemenella viatica; assembly: GCA_031002005.1. Taxonomy (NCBI): domain Eukaryota; kingdom Metazoa; phylum Arthropoda; class Insecta; order Orthoptera; family Morabidae; genus Vandiemenella; species Vandiemenella viatica. The sequence goes on from JARYHS010013630.1 coordinate 346,343,214, forward strand.
CATACATATATGGGTTTTCATAAAAAGTTTAAGCGTTTGTCCGGAAATTAAGTTTTTGTAAAATAGATTGTCGCAAATTGTTGTGCACGCGCGTAAAAAGTTCTAGAACACTTAGGGATTTTACCCAAATTTTGAATGTATCACTACGCGGTGACTTAAACAGCTAAAACATTAAAATTAATTACTCTAAATTTCTCATGAGACTGCCGCTGGACTTCTAGTGGAAGTCCAGATACTATCAAAGTTTAAACATTTTTTAATAGTCGGGATCGTCAAATAAATTTCGTACTCTTTGAGCTACGCGGAGGAAAAAGATGTGATACAGTTGCTGACGTCACTGGCTCTCGTGGTTTCGATAAAAGAGCCGGTCTGTTCCGGGTCAGTCTATTCAGGGCTGTTCCAGTCTGGCGTCTGTTCCTGCCTGTCTTTCGTCGCGCTGGTTGTAACTCGCCACGCTGGCTAGTTCAACCATGAGGGATCGTGTCGGGTTAAATCATAACTTCAATGACTGTTAAGAACTTTTAATCTTGCTAAAAGGGGTTTCGGTCGGTTAAATTTCTCTCCACAATCTGTAATCGTTGGTAAAGATAGTTCGATATGCCTGCTCAACTGTAAATGCCATTTTGAACTTGTGACTTTGAAAATAAAAACTTTGAGTTTTCCAACAGTGAACTTGTGTGCTTCAGTAGGTAGCATAAAACCCTTTTCTTAATTTGTGGGTAACAAATTTCGTGGCGACCTAGGCATTTAGTTGAGTTATCCTGGCTACATGGTCAAATCAAATCAAAATTATTTAGCAGATGTACTGAGAATTGTGAGCTATCAAGTGTTTAAGTTAAGGCACTTAGGCGATACTTAGCCCCGGTATCGGCCTGGTTCCTTACAGTCTCACTCGACCTTGATCACAACAATATTGAATCGGCAGTGACAACATTAACGTGTCCGCTCCATTAGCAGTTTGCACAAAGGGAGAATAAAGGGCAGAGATACAATTTCTTTGGTCAGAAGGAGTAAAAGGAGCTGAAATTCATCGTAGACTTTTAGCTCATAATGGGTACAGTACAGTGTAGTGGATAAGTGTTTCCGAGAGGATCGAAAGTTTAAAAGTGGTCGGACAACTGTGATTCAAGAAGCTCGATTAATGATTTTCACAAATAGGTGAGTTACTATCAATAATGCAGTGTCTACTATAAACATCAGTCATGGTTGTGCCTATAAGATTATCCATGATGAACTCAGCTTCCATAAAGTTTGTTTGCAATGGGTGCCAAGTCAACTCACTGAAAAACACAAACTCAAATGACTTTAGGTCTGCCAATGTTTACTCGACTGTTGCAAAAAAGAAGGTAACTTAATTTTGGAAATAAAAGTAACCTGTGATGAAACATGGGATCATCTCTAGGAGCCAGAATCAAAACACCAGAGTATGGAGTGGAAACACCCTGAATCACCGGTGAAGAAAAAATTTAAGACTGCACCATCAGCAAGAAAGGTTATACTAACCATGTTTTGGGACACAAAAGGGTCTATACTCGAAGATTACACGGAGAAGTGGAAAACTATCAACAAAGAACATTACTGTGCATTATTGTCTACCAATCCAGCAATTCGCATCAAACAACAAGGTCTTTTGTGAAAGAAAGTGAAGCTGTTGCACAATAACACATGCCCTCACACAGCTTGAGTCACCCTTGAAACCATCAACAAATTGGGTTTTGAGGTGTTGGAACATCCACCTTAGAGTCCAGATCTTGCTCCATTGGACTTTGATTTGTTTGGGGCACTGAAAGATGCTTAGCAAGGTCATTGATTTTCCTCTGACCAAGAGGTGCAGGTAGCGGTGCATCAGTGGCTTTGCAACCAACCAAAAACCATCTTTTTGACAGGAATACACAAACTTGTGGACTGCTAGACCAAGTTCATTACAAAGGAGGGAGACTATATTGAAAAATAATGAATTAGTCAAACTGTATTTTTTTACGTAAATAAATTGTTTTACGAAAAGTCCAGATAATTTTTTACTTACCCTATAGTGAAATCAAACGCTCTAAGTAGCAAAAAAGAATTAAATTAGATAGTTAAATGAGCCACCTCTTACCTTAGATGATGAATGTGGGGTGCAAACACACAGAAAAAACAAAAACACAACTGATAAAGAAATTTTCGGGATGAACCCTTTATCAACAGGAGAACACTAAGGGAAGTGGGTGATGTGGGAGACTGCCTCACAGAGCAACTGTATATATATATTTCTCTATTAACTTGCCACTACTGAGATAAAATTAAATGGTATATAGTTTTCAACCCTTTTTGTCTATGTTTACAGCATTATTTCACATATTAAGAATGCTGGTATACAAACTTGATTCAAATAATATTTCTAGGAATGGTAATGTGACACAGTCACCTGTTTTTAGTAAAAAAAAAATATATATATATTCATACTATCAGCCATAAATTTTTTTAAACCATTTTAGTTTCAGTAAAACATATGCTAAGGATCATTTCTAATTTCCTAGGCTGTTTGTTTCTATTTGGACAGGAAAGCTCCTGATTTGGTATATTTTTCTAATTTCATTGCATTTCAGTACTTTGATTTATATTTAAGCCTTTTTCATAGTCCTGGTAACACATTTTCATCTTTATCTAGAAATGATTAAATGATACCTGTTTCCTAATGTTGCTATACAAATTTTGCCTAAATCCTACCTGTACATCCATATTATTCATCATGGATTATTATTATTATTATTTAATTGCAATGGAGCCCAGGCTCCAGTGGCAATATCCCTACACACCCATATTACCCCTATCCTGCACCATCCTACAAATTTTATCCTTAAATTCTTTCAAAGTTTTTGGTAAATTATTCATCATTTCTCTTGGTAACTCATTCCCACACCCTTGTGCCTGAAATCGAGTGCCAGCTTGTGGTCATGTTCATCTTTTCCCTTCAATGCACTACTTTTCATACCTATTGCAATATCTTTCCATGCCTCATCACCAGTATATGCCCTGTACACTCCCATGACCCTCCTGTTCCTCCTCCTGTCTTGCAATGAATCCCATTGCAGCTCCTTTATCATATCCATCACTGATTGCATTCTGCGATAATTTCCAGAAACAAATCAAGCAGCCCGTTTTTGCACCCTCACCAACTCCTGTATTTGATACATAAAATGAGGGTCCCATACTACACTACCATATTCAAGCAATGGTCTGACCAAAGTATTGTAACCCAATTCCTTTACTTCTCTCGTACATCCCCTCATCACTCTCTCCAACAAGTGCAGAACTTTGAAACCTTTTCCTACCACCTGTCCAATGTGTCCTGCCCAGTTAAGCTTGTCATCAAAAGTAATGCCAAGATATTTACATTTCAAGTCGTCAGCAAGCAATTCTTTCCCCACCTTATATTCATAATTAACCTTTTGTTTTTTATTTGTGTATCTAATAAGCTGACCCTTCTTTGCATTTATCTTCATTCCATGTTTACCAACCTAACTAGATATCCTGTCCACTTCACCCTGCAACTGTTTACAATTCTCTATCGTTTTGATTCTTTTATACAGCATTATGTCATCTGCAAACAATCTAATTTCAGATAGTAAACAATCAACACAATTATTCATTAGAATAATGAATAGCAATGGTCCCAATACGCTACACTGTGACACACCCATTTTTCTTCCACTTCTTTTGATACTACATTTCCTACCCTAACTTTCTGTTTTCTACCTTTTAAAAATTCTTCTACCCAGCAAATCACTTTCTCATCCACTCCAATGGTTCTTACCTTATTTACTACCATTTTATGGCTTACTCTGTCAAACGCCTTTGACAGATCTAGTGCTACACTATCAATTTGGCCTCCCTGTCAATTTCATCTGAAATATCTTTCATATATCCCACCAACTGAGATTCGCATGAATATCCTTGCCTGAACCCATGTTGCCTTCTTATGTTCCTCACATATATTTCTGATGTGGTTGCATATCAATCATTCCATTAATTTACCTACCACAGATGTCAAACTGATTGGCCTGTAATTTTCGACTCTATTTCTCACAGCTCCTTTATGTACCGGTACTTCTATCGCACTTTTCCAGTCCTGTGGTTAGCAGCAAGTATGCAGACTCAGTTTAAATAATATTTCAAGATAAGGTACAATGTCACATCCGGCTATCTTTAAGATATCTGTAGTAACATTATCTTCATCAGCCCCTTTATGTTTTTTTCAGCTTTCTTATTTCCTTCATGATTTCCTCAGGATGAATATCAAATTTTTTACCGTCGTAATTTCTAATTGTGTTGTTAAGCTTGTTCTCTGAATTAGACCCTCCTGTTTCTGATTAATTGTCCCTAATGCTTTCACTGAACCAGTTACTTAAAATCTCTGTCTTTTTCAAATTGTCAGTAACTTCTTCTCCATCCTTATCTATAAGTGTATCTACATCCTTCCTTCCCCTCAGTTTCCTGATATAACCATAGAAATTTCTAGATGCATCAGTCAATTGTCCTCCTGCACTGACAATACTCTTCATAAACCCATCTTTAGCCATTTTATTTGCTGTTATTAAGTCCATGTTAAGTTGTTTTAAATATTCCCTTCTACACTGCTGTCTCTTAACTCTGTTATGTTCTTTTCTTACCAACCTCGGGAACTCCACCACTTTCGGTACCTGCAAAAAACTGCTACTAACCTGTTGAAATTTACATCAGTCACTTCGTCAAGATGTCCTCTTCACGTTTTGCGATCATACATCCCGAGAAAAGTCGCCAGGAATTTAATTAAAAATGCCGAAATATTACATGCCGCAAATGTTGAAAAAATCAGTGACAGTCTCTTAAAATGTTGATTTAATCCTTTGTTGTAATGTTTTCATGCCTTTTCAGCTCTACTCCTTTGATAAAAGTAGCAAAAAATTGACAAACACGCAATATTTATCAGAATTGTAATACGGTGATGACCGCCATCTTACATAGCGACGAGCAACCAGAGATAATCGATTGCTTCCATTGTAAACAAATACACCATTGCCTGTTTGATGCTGATTATCCAAAATTTATTAATTTTTTTTCAATTGGTCCAGGCCGTATTTCAACCTAACCACGATTTCTATGACAAAACTAAACTGTTTAGGTTGAAATGATCCCTGTACCGATAATTTTTATGTTATTTTAGCAGTGCTGAAAGATTTAGCAGTTGCTCAGCCTTTCATATTTTGGCATTTTTAATTAAATTCCTGGCGTCTTTTCCTGGATGTATGATCGCAAAAAATAAAGGACATCTTGACGAAGTGACTGATGTAAATTTCAACAGGTTAGTAGCAGTTTTTGGCAGGTACCGAAAGTGGTGCACTTCCCCCAACCTCTTTAACCTCCTCACTTCCCTATTATAGTACATAGGTTCTCTACTTCTCTTTATTTTCTGCCTTGGAATAAATTTTTCTCCCGCCTTTCTTATTATCTCCTTGAACTCTTCCCACCTTGACTCTACTGTACTTGAGCTTTCCTTCCATTTGCTGAATAGTTCTCTGAAATATCTCTTAAAATTTGAAACCTGTGCCTTTTTATAATTGCACCTATTTCCCCCTTCAATTTTGGCTGCTGGTTTACTGAATCCTCTAATATCTATCAGAACTGCTTCATGATCACTTATTCCTTCAGTTACTTGAAACCTCAAAACGTTTTTATTGGGATTAATTAGAAATATATTTGAAATATTTTGTCCCCTAGTGTTTTGCTCTACCACTTATGTAAATCCTCCTTCCCTTATTAAGATATTTGCAAATCTTTGTTCCCTTGTGTTATTTATCTTATTTCCTTCCAAGTTAACACCTGGTAAATTTAAATCCCCACCGATGATGATCATTCTATTCTCACCTCTGAAATCTGAGTATGAATTTAATTTCTCCCCTAGAGCCTCATCCTCTTCTGTCATTCTACCACTGTGGTAAACAGCCAACACTCTTATTTTTTCTTTTTTATTACCCCAGAAATCTACCCCAAGTAACTCATGGTCTTGATCTATGAACGCCAGTGAACTGTGGTAGTTTTTGTTAACTAGTATGAAAACTCCTCCACCAATTGCTCCTCTATCTCTGCGGTACACTCTGTAACCATCAGGAAAAACCTCACTGTCTAGTACTTATTCTTTTAACCAACTCTCTACCCCCATTATTACTTGTGGATCATGTATCTCTATTAAGTTTGCAAATTCGATTACTTTGTTCATTATACTTCTACAGTTTACCATTAACACCCTTATTACTGGCTTTACATTTTCAGAATTTATCTTCTCTTTCCCACTTTTACCGCAGTCAGTTATTGTTTCAGCCACTTCATCTATATCTTTAACATCTGTGACTTTCCCCATCGTGAATCTGCAATCAGTATCACTTTGATAATCTATTTTTGTCCCTTCACCAGCAGCCCCTAACCTAAAAAAGGCACAGTCCTGACCCCATCACCACTGGAAACGGGCTCCATCACTGATTTAGCTAACAACTCAGAAAGTACTCCCTTCCCCCTTCTATTTAGGTGTAGGCCATGCCTAGTGAAACCCCACCAACCAATGGTGTTCACGGGCACAACGCCCAACACAGAACTAATGCCTTTCCCAAGTAGCACTTCCATTTCCACATTAACCTGCCTAACAGCATGGTTCAATTGTGGCTGGTCATGGCGACTTAGGACCTGCATGAGCTCCACCTTGGTATGCTGTGCCTCCTTCACCACCTTCCTCAGGTCACTCTCTATAATATAGCTCACGTTTCTATCAATACTATTTCCCGTACCTCCCACTATCACTACTCTATCGTCCTTAGTGAAACTCCTACAAAGGGAACCTATATCCTCTATTACCTGGCCTAATGTTGCACTAGGTTTGAAAAAACTTGTGACCTGGTATCCTGTACCTAACTGATCCTGCAGAAGAGGGGCTACACCTCTCCCATGGCTACTACCTAGCAGCAGAACCCTTTTTTTATTATTCTTGCCCTGAACACCCTTATTCCTAAAGGTCTGCTGCATCTTACATACTCCTACATCTACATGAGGCTCTTCTCCTCCTGACTCTGGCAATAGGTCAAACCTATTTTTTCCCACAATTACTGAAGTGTCTGGCTTGTTCATCCTGTTAACCATGTTTCTCCTATGACCTGTTACCAGCTCCCACCCACCCTTATCAACTTCCTCCAACCTGGATGCATCTTTAGGTTCTTTTTTTTCTGCTACTAATTCCCAATTTGCTTGTTATATGTTTTCGTATTGCCTTGTTGCTTTCTTGTTCTGCTATGCTCTCTTCTTACCAACAGCTTCAGCCTACTCATCTCTCTGTGGTAGTGTTTAGGTTCTGTCCTTATTTTTTTGTTTTGGTCAAAACATTTGTTTCTGAATTTTTGATATCTCATTGTTCATCTTACATGTTGCCCTCCTACCATAACGAACCTTACCCTGAAACATTCTTCAATTCCAAAATTAATGTCCCATTCACAGTTATTTTCAGTAACTCAAGATCGCTTGTAGTTGTGATCAAGTTTTATTAGAAAGAAATTCACCCACACTTTGCCGCATTATGATTTGCTATACCAATTGCATAAAACCTTCCTCCCTCACTAAGGTGTTTGTAATTCTATGCTCTTTTTTTATTATTAGTCCTATGTCCTTCATAGTTCAGATCTGATATATTTAAGGCAGCATCAATTTTTATCAACCTATGCCTTTCTCTGAACTCCTAGTATGAATCCATTTTCTCCCATATACCCTTATATTCCTCATTTATTCTTCATTCCTCCACCATTTGCTTTGTATTACACCTCCTCCCTCTCAGAATTTGACCCTGAATAACTCAGGTATATGAATAGTAACAAACTGTAATAGTAATTGCTAACCACAGAGAATACACCAGACATCCTAAAACTCTTAGGGTGAAAACATGCCGAGCAGGTCGCCGTGAAGGTGGCAGTGGCGGTCGCACTGAAGGCCGATGTCGTGGTAGATGGGTAAAAACATGCTGCACAGCTCGTGGTGCAGATGAAGTTAGATGTCGAGGGATAGCTGCTAGTGTTCACCAGTGTTTTGAAAACCCTTGTAAATCGTTAATATTTTGTGTTTAACACTAGTATCGTTTACTTTATTTAACCTGCAATGATTTGTGGAGCCGGTAATGATAGGGATGATGATGGTCTGTCAGTAGCCACAAAGTGGTGGCTACTTTCTAAAGCTCTTATCAGAAGGTTAAGTTAACAGCAAATAAATGAACGGGGACAAACTCTGGATGAATTTCACAATTTAAATCAGGATCTAAAAAATGATCCAGACTTATTCCATGTCCATCTACAAAAGACACTCCACAAACTTTACCGTAAAATCCTGGACAAACAACAACAAACCAATATATGCTGAGGGAAAACTCGTCGTGACTATTAATTATTAATAATTATTGTAAATAAAGTAACATACCATTTAACAAAGCATTTTCAAGTCATTTAACAAAATGACATCCATTAAATAAATCAATATTTAGAACAAGACAAAATGAAACAATATCTCTCTGAACAATACGAAAGCAGACCTGTAAAATCAATTGCAGAAGCTGGATCGCATGGCCTTGACATAGCTCAGCCAATCAGTGCCAAGCAGACCTCCAGCGGCGCGCTAGGCCGAGAGGTGAAAACAAAATACTTTGTTCTGGCATTGACATCAAGGTGAATGGCGAGCAGCGACGGCGACTGCGACCGCCTCAGTGTGCGCTGACTCGTTACTAACAATGCTTTTGTTTCATGTGCATGAAACATCTACTGCCACAGCGGCCGCGACCTTCAGCGCAAGCTGCTCGGCATGGTTTCACCCTTAGGGAACACCTCACTCTCCAGAACACCTTCCTTTAAGCAAGAATCTACCTCTACAACTGTAAATGATTTCAGATCTCCACCAAGTCACTAAAATCTATAAATTTGTTGATTATATTTGTACTCCCACTATTAGTAATGTGACCACTGTCTTTTGTGGATCATCATCATTATGGTTGTTTCTCCTTCATCAGTGTTACTCCTTGTTTTCAGCAATTTTACTTACCTTTTTAGTATTAATGCTTTCTCTCTGCTTGCATTTGCAATCACTTATTTTATACCCTCTAATCTAGAGAGGCATTGTGTTAACTCTTATTATAATTTTAAATTGATTTTGTATCACTATTCCCCTTGTATTTAAGAACAGGCAAATATTTATGCAACCTCATGTATCTTTGAAATCAACAGGCCCCATAGCATGTCCCATACCTATCTTAAATAGCCCCTCTGCCAACATGTTTATCTATCCCTGATCATGATAATGCCTTTTAAACATCCTCATGTGGCTACTTTCTATAATAGAACCCACATCCTTATTATTACCTGACCCACCTACATAAAACTGTATAAAGCATTGCTTTAAATTTAAATACAAACAGTATGTGTCTATTTTATTTTGTAAAACTTGAGCATCAATACTTTTTCTTCATATATTTTCAATCATTTTATTCCTACTGGTCAGCTGCATCTTTATATTCCTACATTAGCATTAGACATCTCTCTCCTTGATTATTGCAAACAGGTAAAACTTGTTTCTCCTGACAGTTACTGGAGTGCTCTGTGCTCTAGAGCTCTAGACACCAACATTTTATTTACCAAGCAACCTATATCTGAATTCACATTATTTGACAGAAAGAAGTATTATATTATAGCTATCATTGTTTATTATGTAGGGAGAGACTTGGGTGGTGAGAAGAGCACTGTCACTCTCTGGCAGTTCAGTTGGAGGCCGAATACTAGTTTCTTGTGTGTTCTGGCCAGTACATTGTATTAGCCAGCAAGATGATCATGGACAAGAAGTATGCTGGGATGAGGATGACATCTCATGTGAAAGTAGCCGTGCTTTCAAACGAAATAGCAATTCATGGATGCAACAAGCTGTAAGTTACAATATATTCTCTGAATTTTACTGTCCATCTTGATTTACATGTTTAAATCTCTTCCTTACAAATCAATAAATATGGTTCAAAATATTAATTGATGTTGAGAATAATGAAACTTAGCTAATTATGTAGTATGTGTGCAACAAAATTAATGTAAACTAAAAAGATAAGAAATAATAATGTTTTATGTGGGGATTTTCATTTTTATTTCACCACTCTGGTATGTATTTGCTGTAATAACCCTGCTAACAAGTTATGAAGAGTACTGAGGTGTAGACCCTTGTATTTAGGTCAGCTAAATAGCTTGTAGAGAATTGTATGACCAGAGTTTGAAATTGTGACTGTCATAAAGACATCTATTGCTCTATCTCCATGACACCGTGAGCGGTACCACCCGCTGGTGGGCGTTGAAGAGATCATAGAGAATGTTTTAGGTCCAAGGCAAATTTAGGGTGCATTGAGGACCAAACACTGCCCAATGCTTTCCAGTTTCATATCCAGTGATAAGGGCTGGATCAAAGACATTATTAATTGCACTCCCATATGTAGCAAAAAGATAATTTAATGTAGTCAGAAATTTATGTATTAGCTAAGAAAAGATACAAGTTTTTTGTAGTAAAATGTGACAATATAAAATTTAAGGTGACAAAAAAGGCACCAAATATTTTTTAAAAAAATATTGCCATTACACCAAGCTTAGCCCTCTAATTAATTATATTTTTCTATAATATGTATTTTTTTAATCAAACTATTCAAATACCAATATTAACAATATTATGTGTATCTTTTATTTAAATTTCAGAATATGTACTTGTTTTTCTACATATGTGATATTGTACACTTCAAGTTAGAGGGATGGCATCAGAATACTGTTGCAAATAGTGGGTTATAAGCCAAAAAAGTTGGAGCATTGTGGGTTACAATATTTATTAAATGAAGGGGTGTTGGTGTGTTCATGTTTCTGAAAAGGGGGTGACAAGCAATAATTCTCTCAAAAAGAGAAAACAGGGAGGGTGACAAAAAAGGTTGGGAACCTATGCTCTATTTCTTTAAACTACAGTAACTTCAAGTAACAGTAGGAATCAAATCCAATAGTTTCAACTTCATAATCATCATTACTTAAAAAAAAAAAAAACATTTTCAATTAGAGATGTAACAATGACAAATAACACATCAAGTAATAATCGTAATCTTGGTTTTTATGGTGAAGATCCCCATTTAGTTTTAACTAACAATTACTTTAAGCCATACTATTTAAACTGTAATCATCATACATCACTAGTCACTAAATGGGCTATTAAATGAAGTTTAATATACAGTGTAGGGCTGACAAGAGGAGATCACAATTAGACCAGGCATTTTAGGTTTGAACAAAAAAAATAATAATAATAATGTAGAGCTGAAATTTGGCACGGACATTCCTTAGTATCTAAGAAACAAGTACTGAAAAGTCCCCACCTCTGGGGTGACCGCATTATAGTTTTTTTTCAGGTCAGAAGGGCTTAAATAGGGATTGAGTGCCAAATCGGTATAAACTCGTTGTAACATTTAAAATATCACACTTAGTAACGTTTTATTACACCCTAGGTAATTAGGATAGGCTAACCACTGCATCAAAATGTAATATCATCACTATTATTATTTAAAAGTAAAAGTATAGTCATATTTTATCATGAAGGCAGTACAAAACATAACTTTTCTTTTTCACTTTCTCTGCATTGCAGACAAAAATCTCAAAGTTACCAGGTCAGGACCTATGATCAAAGTTATAGTACATACTTTCAGCATTAAAATGGTATATCATTCATCACTCTGTAACATATGGTTGTCGAGATATTCATTGAAACAAACACAGGTGATTCAGCGCTGGGCCGAGAGCTCCACGCGCCTCTCGCCGGGCATTATGGGTATGAACCTGAAAAATATATAACATAGACCTGAAAATGGGCACAGATGTTATTTACTACCTAAGAAATATGTCTTAAAAAGTCCCCATCTCGGAGGTGTCCTCTTCATAGTTTTATCAGGGCAAAAGTTTTTAATTGGGACCTAAATGCCATAATCTGTCTCTTGTACATCTTGTAGCTCTTAAAATATCATCTTTAGCATCATTTAATTGCACGATAAGTAATTGGGAAGGCAAATTATCGAATGATGGTTCAGTTTTGGGTGTAATTATTGTACAGAAGTAAAAAAAAAAAAAAAAAAAAAAAAAAAAAAAAAAAAAAAAAAAAAAAAAAAAAAAACCTGACATTTGATTGTGAAACACGTACAAAATATGACTTATTTTTTAACAAGGTCAGATTTGCTAAAGACAATCAAATTTATCAAGACATATTATCAAAGTTGCAGAACGCAGTTTCCGCATTAGAATGGTATATTCTGTGACAAACGGTTGGTGAGAAATGCATCGGATTTTTCACAACAACGAGCAGAGCTCCGCATAAAGCGCCGTTTCACTTACCATTCCTCTTCTGTCTGCACCATTCTAATCTATTCGAACAGTGCGCTGAGATTTTGTGCTCTTGGCATTATATATGAACCTTGAAAATGAACCTTGAAAATGACTAAAAGTTTTGCAAAATTATAAGTTATACAAATTTTTATTAAACTCTTTGAATGAAATTTAAAGTTCAGCTTTATTATAGTGCTGATCATCTGTACCATTATAGGTGACTTTATCGCATGCAGATCCTCGGCAATTTCCACACATTAGTGAACACTCCAACCCACAACGCACACATTCACACCTATTTCCGCAAATGTTCTTTAAATTGTAGGACACCAAATTGAGGAGATGATCTGGAGCAGATGGAAGCTGGTTAGTCACTGGCACAAGAGCTCCATTCTGATTTTTCCAGCCCCAATAGTCTGGATCTAAAGTATTTCCTAGCCATCCTTGAATCTGTAAGTATATTCATAGAGGATGTTGTTCAAATTCTGCAGATGTTGGTGGAAGGGAAACAAGATGGAAGGATGCAGTGGCTGGTTGGGTTTGCGGACTCACGACTGTATTTTATTACCAGAAGTTCGTCCAGATTTTGGCACTGAGATATAAAATTGTCATCGGCAAATATCTTTCCTGCTGATAGTATGTTTTCTTTCTGTGCTTGGGATGTACAAATGTTTTCGCTTTGTCACACAATACTGTAGAACCCTTTAATAACTTCCAGCCTTGTTTTTTTTTTTTTTTTTTTTTTTTTTTTTTTAGTTTTGCCTTTGCTCAAAAAGGGCGCTTGTAGTATTGCACCCAGTGAATGCATGACAAAAGAGTGCAGAGGTTTTCATGTTTGTGATGGATTTGCAGTGTTCTGCCATGTTGAGGACCTTACTAGCTGGTTTGCTTGTGGCACGTGTAAGGACAAAGGCCAATACCGGGGCTGTAGTATAGCCTTAGTGCCTCAACTAACAGTTTATGTTGACTCAAAGTGCTGCAGAAAATTTATAAAATAATTTTGATTTGACCATGAAGCCGGATAAACTCAACGTAAATGCTTGAGGTCGCCACTATATTTGTTAAACCACAAATAGAGAAAAGGTTTACTGTCTACTAAAAATCACAAGTCCACTTTACTCGAAAATTTTAAAGTTTATTCAAAGAAATCAAAAGTTCAAAATTAGCATTATACACTTGAGCAGGCAAATCGAACACACATTTCCAAAAGGCTGCAGGTTGTGGAGAGAAATTTAACCGACTGACCCCTTTTGTAAATTTAAAAGTTCATATTAAAAGTTGAAGTTGCTCTATAACACGACACCACACATGGTCGAAAACAGTTCACTGACCAGCATAGCAAGTTATGACCCGCGACAAAACCGACGTAATGTTACTTCACATATTGTTCCCGAAGTACAGTACAGATGAAACTGCAAACAAGAAAAGACAGACTACATTTGGCTAAGTTCCTATTTTAAACATCACTGATAGAATCATGCGCGGAGTTGCTCGATCACTTCCCGGCGTAAGAATGAGACAACGTGTGCTTACAGCAAGGTCTTTTATTGGCTTATACGAGCCTGTGACCTTGGCGAACCTTTCTTTAATTAATATCTCCAAAAGTAGGTAATGGTTTAAATTGAAATTTTTACAGGGACTTTCTATTGTCATGTTCTATCTGTTTTAATTTAATTTATCATTCTAAAGGGTTTCCAAAGTCTTAAAACTAAAGTCATCACATGACCAACGTGGCGGAATTTTTACGCGCTTCACCAACAATCAGCGACAATCTATTTTTCAAAACTTTAATTACCGGACAAATGCTTAAACTTTTTACCAAAACCGTGATATCGCCATAATCGTCTCAATTAGGGCTATCTACTGATATAAATTTCAAATTAATATCTCTTTTAATAAAAAAGCTTATTTTTTTCTCTTAATTAAAATCGCTAATTAATCTTTACCAAGTTACTTAATTTTATTACCAAAATATCGGGGACAGTGCTGACTACAGCTGGTGATAAAAGATCAGTTGTCGCTTACTCTATTTAAAGATATTACAAATCTTAGAATTTCTACTTTTCCGATCGCGTGTTTTAAAACATGAACAAACCTAAATATCTCTTAAGCTAAACGTTTAAAATGATTTTTATAGCAAATTTTTACTGTGAGCAAGATTACAGGGAAATTCCTTAAAGTTGAAAACTGTTCTTCTCGAAATTTCTAAGTTCAACTTCGGTGACTTTATGATCGATCTTTATGTTTACTGTGAATTTACTTCCTCCCTTATACCTAAGAGTGAGGAGCTAGAATTTGACAAAATTCTAAGATGCTTACACACGGTGAACTACATTTATACTACTGCTTTCACTAACTCTTCCTACCATCATAACCAGGACATCCGTACTGTTGGAATTGACAGCTACCTCTTGACCCTTGTTAAATTTCTAGTGCAAACGATGCAATGCTGGCATCCACGTCTCCTTTAAAGTGAATGGCATAATAACCCACAGTCTTGAATTTGTTTACAAGTCATTCGACAAGCTACTTTTTGTTATCACAGTTTTTCAGAAGATCAGCTTGGAGTGAAGTGACTACTACCGTGTTGTGGTGAGCAAAAACATTGGCAGAAGTTTTTTCCCCGGCTCATCAACGAAGCTCCTCTCTTTACCTTGCCATGTGTTAATATCCATCGTTTGCCGTTGCCCTCTATGACTATTTTAAATCTCAATGACAAAATCTGGACGAACCTCTGGTAATAAAATACAGTCGGAACTTCGCAACCAAACCAGTCACAGCATCCTTCCAGCTTGTGTCCCTTCCACCTACATCTGCAGCATGCAAACAACATTCTCTACGAATATACTTACAGATTTAAGAATGGCGAGGAAATTCTTAAGGTCCTGAAGATTGGGGCTGGAAAAATCAGAATGGAGATCTTGTGCCAGTGACTAACCTACTTCCATCTGCTACAGATCATCTCCTCAATTTGGTGTCCTGCAATTTTAAGAACATTTGCGGAAATTGGTGTGAATGTGTGTGTTGTGGGCTGGAGTGTTAACTAATGTGTGGAAATTGCCAAGGATCTGCATGCGATAAAGTCACCTCTAATGGCACAGATGATCAGCACGATGATAAAGCTGAACTTTAAATTTCATTCAAAGAGTTTAATAAAAATTTGTATAGCTTATAATTTTGCAAAATGTTTCATCATTTTCAAGGTTCATATATAATGCCAAGAGCACAAAATCTCAGCGCACTGTTCAAATAGATTAGAATGGTGCAGACAGAAGAGGAATGGTAAGTAAAACGGCGCTTTATGCTGAGCTCTGCATGTTGTTTCATAGGTTTCAATGCATATCTCAACCAACCGTTTGTCACAGAATATACCATTCTAATGCTGAAACTGCGTTCTGTAACTTTGATAATATGTCTTGATAAATGTGCTAGTTTTTAGCAAATCTGACTTTGTTACAAAATAAGTCATGTTTTGTACGTGTTTCACGATCAAATTTCAGGTGTTTTTTTTTAACTTCTGTACAATAATTACACCCAAAACTATGCCATCATTCAATAATTAGCCTTCCCAATTACATATAGTGCAATTAAATGATACTAAAGATGATATTTTAAGAGCTACAAGAGGTTTACACTGATTATGGCATTTAAGCCCCAATTAAAAACTTTTGCCCTGATAAAACTATGAAGAGGACAGCTTCAAGATGGAGACTTTTCAAGATATATTTCTTAGGTAGTAAATAACATCTGTACCAATTTTCAGGTCTACATTATATTTTTTTTCAGGTTCATACCCATAATGCCCGGGGAGCGGCGCGCGGAGCTCTCGGCCCAGCGTTGACTCAAGTGTGCTTGTTTCATCGCTCATCTCGACAACCATATGTTAAAGAGGGATGAACAATATACCATTTTAATGCTGAAAGTGTGTACTATAACTTTGATCATAGGTCCTGACCTGGTAACTTTGACATTGCAGAGAAATTGAAAAAGAAAATTTTTGTTTAGTACTGCCTGCATGATAAAATATGACTATACTTTTACTTTTAAATAATAATAGTGATGATATAACACTTTGATGCAGTGGTTAGCCTATCCTAATTACCTAGGGTGCAATAAAACTTTACTATGTGTGATATTTTAAATGTTATAACGAGTTTATACCGATTTGGCAATCAATCCCTATTTAAGTCCTTCTGACCTGAAAAAAACTATGACTAGGACACCCCAGAGGTGGGGACTTTTCAGTACTTGTTTCTTAGATATTAAGGAATGTCTGTGCCAAATTTCAGCTCTACATTTATTTTTTTTGATGTTGCCCCTAAAATCTGTCTAAAATGACTGTACTAAATGTCTGGTCAACCAATTTCGATTAGCTTAAGCATTGTGGCTGAGAACCATGAAATGTGACTCCTGTAAAGAGATTTGGTTTCACTCTCCTTTGTTTTAACAAAAAAAAAAGGTTAGGTAAAAAATTATGGCTCTGTATCACTTATAGACTAGATAGATGAAATAATAATAAGTAATTTTCCTTAAATATATATTGGGCCCACAAGTTTTGAGAAATAGCAGCAAACATGATTTTTGGTTAAGACTTATACTCCAATAACATTCAATGTCTTGCCTGTTGGTCTGTAGTCTGATGGTTATTTAGTTTTGCAATCCAAAGCTCCCAAGTTAGCAAGTATCTGTATCTTTTTTCCCCCATGAAATAAACTTCTTCATAAGCATACATCTGGAGATATGAATATTACTGTGAATATATTTGTGTGAGGAACCACAGAAATCCAGTAGGTATGTTTTCCTGACCTGGCTCTGATGACACATGTACACAATCTGTTATATTATGCTTTTGAAACTCACTTCAGAATGCATTTGTTAGTAATCTGTGAATTGTTGAATACAACAATCATTAATTTTTCCAAGCAGATACCTTTATACAAACATACTATCTATGTATAATGAAAATTGGGCTTTGGTATGTATTCATGTGTTATGTCTTATATTAATTTGCAATTTAATTTTAGCTTAATATGCAAATAGGATTCCATGAACAGTTACATTCAGTATTACAGCTGCAATTACATAAAGTGTAATTATAAACAAGCAACAGTTATCAACAAGAACCTGTCCAGAGTTTGGTGAGTCTGTGACAGAAGAAACAAAACAAGAAATAACTGATGCAGTGTACCTCTTCAGGAGAAAATGGGAAGAAATGGCATTATAAACATTCAAATGAGTTTCTACATTCATACGCACTCAAAAATTATTGGTGACGCTATTTTTTGAGAATGTATTAGTCACTATTGAATTTCTATAGTTCCTCAAATAAATATATTTACCTTGATATACATTACTCCAAATGTGTGCTTGCAAAGAAATATATTTCACTGAAAACTATTTCATTATGGATGGACTCAAACTTGAGACCTACAGACTGCCAGACCTGAATCACTGCCATCAGTTCACAGACCCCAATTGAGAAAGGCTTAACATTGTTAAAAAATAAGCCTCAATCCATGATAATGTTTCTGCTATTTCTGAAAAACTATTAGCTTGAGGGCCCTATATATAAATTATCTTTCAATTTCACCAAGTATAAAACTTATATGATGCCATGCTCTTTGACGTTGATTTTTTTTTAAATAACAAGGACTCGCTTTTGATTAGAATCGCTTGGGTTGAGGTCATGAGCACCTCTCATTGCTTCTTCCAAATGAAGATCTCTCATCCAGTGAGTCAGGGATGGATTGCTATTTACTTTCCTCTGGGAATTGTTGTTTAAAGCATTAACTGATTCAAACAGCAGTCATAGCGTACTTCACATAAATAAAACAAGTTTTCTACACAAAAACATAAAGAAGAAGAAACTTCTCCTATACAGGATTCTAACAAACTCTGACATATTATCAGTGAGCCTTTCTTACAAATCTGTAATTACTCCAGATGTTTAATTTTACTTCTTGTGTAAACAATCATTTAATAAAATAAAACTAAATAATTATATGGATTTTCTAAAGATTTCCCAAATATTCAATGTAAAAATTGTAATGGGTGTTTACTGAGATGAAGTACTATGTTAATGTGATTTTGAATATTACTGAAAGAACTTGACTATTTTTAATATGGGTGTAGGTACACTGAAATGAATATCAAATGTGAAATCATGAGAGAGAGCAGCTAAATGAAACAACTATTGGACATCCATCTCTGAAAACTGACTATTTTGTTTTGTGAATATAGAAGTTATCCAGTTAAATCTGGCAAGAACCAAGAGTAGCGCATAGAAGGGAAAATATTTCCATACTTACTTACTTTGAATGTCCAGAAAAAACGACCTCAGATTCTCTTCTCCCAAAATTCAGCAGCTTTAATCGCCTTGTCATTTGCTTCAATCAGATCTTAATTTGAGCAGACAGTTGCCATGATGTTGCATCTGAGCAAGTGTTGATGATCCTGCACCTCCCCGCAATCACATCTGTCATCGTCCTCGTGTCCCCATTTCAACAAATTAGATTTACGTTTGGAGACCCCAGATCTCAATCGGTTCAGTGTCCACATTTTAATTTGTTGCCTGCTGATAGTTCTTCCTTGGGACAATTATTCTGATGGTCAAGAGTGTCCCTCCAAAATTCCATACAGCACATCAGCTATCTTCTAGACCAAAATTGAAAAAATATGTCAATGACCAACCATAAGCTGTCATTCAATTTCAGGCATAATGCAGTGCGAAAAATTTTATTTTGAAGAAATTGATTAATAGTTTATGAAAACTACTGAAAGAATTCAGAATTAAAATTCATAAAAGGAAAAGTAAATGGGATTGGGGGTGTGAGTGTTTACTCTCAGAGGATTTAAGATAGTAAAATAACGAAAATAGTAAGAAGAAAGGATTAAATAGGTGACTAGGGAAATTAAATATATTTCTACAGTGTTAAAATTCATACAAGTATAGAAGAAACTGAAACCCTCACTAACCAAAGCTGCAAGCAAAAACAGTTGGAAAAAAGATTATGATTGTTTAAAATTTCAGATTATCCATGAATCATGTGAAATTCTTAATGAGGGAGAAAGCAAAACTTACACAGAAACATGTAGTTGCATCTACAACATGAATTAGCCACATTCATTTACAACCAGCTTACTTGTTCTTTCTTTCTTCCACCTATTATTAGTTTTGTACTTTACAGACTATATATACTTCTTTACCACATTCAATCCGTGTCCTATTTTTTTCTTATATTTAAAGGACATTCATATATGCATAGTCTACTTGTGTTTGACTTGTCTTTTGTCACTGCATCTCTCCTACTAACAGTTTTGGTGTATTATCAACATAGTTCACAATCCTTAATATTGTTAATGATGTCTTGTGTCACTGTTTTTTGCTCCATTGATATTAAGAAGGCTGAAATATAATAAAACATGGTTTAATTGAAAATATTGTTGATATAGGAGGACACTAAAAATAAAAAGAACATTCTATAAAAGAAACTAGTAGATACAAATTACTTTATTCTAAATTTTTCACAGCGTATGTTGCTGATACACAAGGATCAAGATGGAGCAGACATTGGTAGTCTTCTTAGTAGTGGCTTGGGACTCTTCGAAGTCAGTATTATCAGGTAGGTTTTATTTTCACTGAGGTATAGGCAACTGACAGGAAAATTTCAGTGATCAATATATGTAATATAAAAAATATTATAATAAACTCATACAGGCATGCTGTTAAATATTAAGAGGTTTACAGTTACCAATAATTATAATTTGTTCAATACCTTCATCATTATTATGTAATTTTTCTGCCATTCATGTATTTCGTGTATCTCATGAATGCATGAAAATTAACCACTCAGAATTGTCATGACTTCTGTTATGAATTACTTGCTGCAATAAAACAATCACTTGCAGTCTTTCTTCCATTCTTTGTCATCCACCACAATTCCTCTTCTTATCATATCACTGAATATATTACTCAATCACTTAATTAAAGACATACCTTAATTTTTCTCTTTAATAAGGCGGTTGCCAAATTAAAATTTCTTTTCCAAAATTCCTCTTCATTACATTAACACATCCATAAAATTTCGCTGTGTATTAATCTCTTAACTGTTAAAAAATGACATTATTAGACAATGAACATCAGCTTTGTTCATCTTGCAGTTAGAAATTTTTTCTTTTCATGACATTTAATTACCATAACTAGAAAGCAGCATGATGTTTATGATACCACTGTTCTTAATAATTATTAATCTGCTCCAATATATGATAAACATAATTTTTTTTTGTAAAAAACAGGTACTTAAAACAGTTAGTTAAAAAGTATGTTGTTAGAGATTAATTTCTTTTTAATTGAAACAGAGTTCATGCCCCGGGGCTTGTTTACCTGCACATCTACTTCTGCAATTAACAAATTTTTATTTTAAGTTTTTCATGATTCAGTAAATGTTTCTATATCCCCACTAATTGATTCCAGGAGCTGACTATTTAATCTTTAATATAACTAAATGCAAAAGTTTCCTTTGTCTACAAAAACAAACTTTTGCTCTCAGTTATACCAAAAATCAAAATCTAGTTTCTGAACATCTCTTTGTACTCTTGATTCTTCCTTACCAATATTAATCAAACCCTCATCACTAGCATATTCCTTAAACAATCCCAGAAGTCCCTTTACATCCCTATTGTCAGCAAAGGATCTGCGACTTTCCTGAGCTGTGGCAAAAGCTAGAGATTTCTGTCCCTCCCTTCCAACATTTCATATTATCCATTTCAAATAAGCAAAAACAAATCCAGAGGGAGATAGGTAAGGAGATAACTGGTGACCTTCTGTGGTACCAATTTTTTTTTTTTTTTTTTTTATTTGGTAGTCATTGAAGTCTGCCAATAGAACTGAAAAATTAAAACTATGAATATCACATGTGCAACACATCATACTTATAGCTATAGATATACAAAACAATAATAATTCCATGTGGTCATAATGACCTGGTGTCAAAGTTTCTATTGGCTGCACACTTTTTCCCCTTTCTTAGACACCTTAACCTGACCCAGTAGTGCTACCAGGTACAGGGGACCTACAGTTTAACATGGAATCTGAACTACCAAAGCATTCTGACATACTTCACATTACACAGCAAGCTGTGCGAGAGGTGAAGGTCAGGTTAAGTCTATGAAAATCCCTGCTGACGCAGGGATTCTAATGGGAAACCTTTCATTCACCAATCAGACGTCTTAACCACTGAGCCACCAGACTGCTACACATATACTGTTAACATTAGATTTTACCCATCCAAAAAACACCCTACCCACCTAAAAATCTAACTTAGACCACAACCCGAAGGTTGGATGAATCTTCCCAAAGGAGATGTACCAAGCTATTGTGTCTGTGGTAAGGGGAGCAGTGAGTTACACAGAAAGACTGAGGAAAGCTTAAGCCAGGTAGTGTCTAAATTATGACAGTTGTTCAAGATTCTTGAATATCCGGCTACACATCCATAATCAAACAAGCAATACTGGTAGTAATTGTTCAGAGTTTATTTTAGTGGTTATACCTGCAGATCATCGTGCTATTCAACAACATTCAAATATGTAATTCTTTAATAGCTCCGCACAACTAGTGACAAGTCATCACAACCTCTTGCAATTTGAAAGGGTTATTTAACTGTGTGTGTTTGTGTGTGTGTGTGTGTCCATATTAGCATGAAAGTCTGCTTACAGATCTGGGCTATGGGCACATCGCCTTACAGTCCAGCTGATCCTTGCTAATTTATATATATTGTGATTTATAGTCATCACTTATAAGACACTTCTGGGATGGCTGTATTAGTACAGGCATTTTAGACAGATTTTAGGGGTAATCTCAAATGTAGAGCTGAAATTTAGCACAGACATTCCTTAGTATCTAAGAAACAAGAACTGAAAAGTCTCCATCTCGGAGGTGTCCGTGTCATAATTTTTTTCATGTCAAATGGCTTAAAAAGGGTTTGAGTGCCAAATTGGTATAAACTAGTTGCAACATTTAAAATGCCTGACTTAGAAATGTTTTATTTCACTCTAGGTAATTAGGATAGGCTAAGCACTGCATAAAAGTGTAATGTCAACACTATTATTATTTAAAAGTCTAGTCACATTTTATCATGCAGGCAGTACGAAACATAACCTTTTTTTTTTCAATATCTCTGCATTGGGGGAAAACTGTCATAGTTACCAGGTCAGGACTTATGATCAAAGTTGTAGTACACATTTTCAACATTAAAATGGTATATTGTTCATCCCTCTGTAACATATGGTTGTCGAGATATGCACTGAATCAGTGCTGGGCCTAGAGTGCTGCACGCTACCAGATCAGCAGCCTCCGTGACTCTGTGGATGCACATTCTTTTTACACAAACAGTCTCCATAACTAACTGTAACTTCATTCCACCAAATAAAATGATGCGGCATGCAATTTGAAATCACAATAGACATTTCGACTTATCTTTAAGTAGTTACTATTTTGTGGACTCTGAATTTTCCAAGTTTGCGAAAGAAGGATTTTTCATGATATGCAGAGGACATCAGTTCTGGACAGGAATGTGGTGCGATATGGCAATTGAACAAAATCTAAAGAAGGCTATGAAAGAAAAGGGAGGGCTTGTGCAAGGACATAGCATTATGGACAGTGTTCTAGTGCAGTGGATTCTTTTTGGTCCCAGATGTATGAAGCTATGTGACTCTTAGAAAAACTGTGTGGCATGTACACCACTTCATCAGGTATATTTTTCTGCTGTATGCTATATATTTTTACAATTACCTCTTATTTTTTAACCTATACTTTGATTGTATACTGCCTAAATCCTCCATAAAAGATATTCCTTCATGACTTTGTGTGCATTTTTATGTAAAGAACAACATGTTGAGACAGTCGGAGAGGAAGAGACGACCGTGATGTTCAGTTTTTCAGTTACTGGTTGAATGTTCATTCTCCTTTCGAAATTTTAGATTCTCTTCAGTCCATTTTGTCAGGTATAGTTGATATTTGTTCTGGTTTCCTCTTAGAAGCTATTTAAACATTGATTTTAAATAAACGTCTTTTCTGTCTATAGGTGTTGTCGCTGATGAGACAGTCAATAGTGATCAGGCCACAGCGTTAGGACGTGATGCTATAAACAGCATTGTAGCTGATAATTTTAGCGATGTGAAACTAAAGAGAAGCCTCCAAGTCAAACTGTTGGCGAACATGACTATGACATTAAAAGTGAGAGATCATGTCATTTCAGTCAACCCCACCTAACTCTTCATGTGAATAGTTTGTGTCATGAAAACTGAAATTGACCTTCCGTTTTATCTGAAATACGAGCTGGCCCTTAAATCTCCATCACTATTCGATGATGTTTCGCTCCGTAAAAATTCAGAGTCTTTTCTCGTGGAATCTTTTCCTTTATGTGACGCTCGGAGTGACAGGATCAGTGAAGAAAATTGTAATTATAGACGGCGGTTATCTCCTACACACTGTGGCGTGCCCTAGACCATCTACTTTTGGTCAACTGTGTGAAGTATATGAATCTTTTGTTGTTAAAAATTTCTTTTCATTCATCACCATCATTTTTGATGGATATGAATACATGACAACGAAAATGAAGGAGCGTCATCAACGAGCCAAGGGGAAAACTTCTGCCAATGTTTTCGCTCACCACAACAAGGTTGTCACTTCACTCCAAGCTGAGTTTCTGAGAAACTGTCATAACAAAAATCAGCTTGTCGAATAACTTGTAAACAAATTCAAGACTGTGGGTCATCATGCCATTCAGTGTAAAAGAAACACGGATGCCAACAATGCATCGTTTGCACTTGAATATGACATGGGTCAAGAGGTAGCGGTCATTCCCAATGATACAGATGTCCTGGTAATATCGGTAGCAAGAGCTAGTGAAAGCAGTCGTATAAATGTAGTTCACCCTGCCACAAGAAAAACTGCTAGTAAGGTCATCAATGTGGCAGAAGTCTGCAAATCCATCACAAACATGAAAAACTCTGCACACTTTTGTCATGCATTCACTGGGTACGATACTATGAGCGCCCTTTTTGGCAATTGAAAAAACGAGGCTGCAAGTTATTGAAGAGTTCTACAGTATTGCGTGACAAAGTGAAAACATTCACACATCCCAACACACAGAAAGAATACATAATATCCTCATGACAATTTTAAATCTGTGTCAAAATCTGGACGAACTTTGGGTAATAAAATAGAGTCGGAAGATTGCAACCCAACTAGTCACTGCATCCTTCCAGCTTGCTGCATCCCTTCTACCAACATCTGCAGCATGAAACTAGCATTCTCTATGAGTATACTTACAGATTAGAGAATGGTGAGGAAATTCTTTATCTCCTAAAGACTGGGGCTGGAAAATTCAAAATGGAGTTCTTGTGCCAGTGACTACCTGACTTCCACCTGCTCAGGGTCATCTCCTTAATTTGATGTCCTGCAGTTGTAAAAACATCTGCAGAACTAGGTGTGAATGTGTGCGTTAAGGGCTGGAGTGTTCACTAATGTGTGGACATTGCCGAGAATCTTCATGTGATAATGCCACCTATGGTTCAGATCATGAGTACGATGATGAAGCTGAACTTTAAATTTAATTTAAAGATTTTATTAAAAAATTGTATCATTTTTAGTTTCGAAAAATGTTTCGTCATTTTCAAGTTTTCTTCCTGTCATATTACATACATGCCAAGAGCACAAAATCTCAGTACACTGTTCGAAGAGACTAGAATGTTGCAGACAGAAGAGGAAGGGTAAGTGGAATGGCACTTTCTGCTGAGCTCTGTGCATTGTTTTGAATGTTTCGATGCATATGTTGCCAACCATTTGTCACAAAAAAATGATGAATATACCATTTTAATTATGAAACTGCGTTCTAAATTTCTGATAATAGGTCTTGATATGATTAATTGTTTTTACCAAATCTGACTTTGTTACAAAATAAGTCATGTTTTGTAACTTGTTTCACAATAAAATGTGAGTTTTTTTTACTTCTGTACAAAAATTGTGCCCAAAACTGTGCCATCATTCAATAATTAGCCTTGTCAATTACTTATAGTGCAAAGAAATGATACTAAAGCTGACATTTTAAGAACTACAACGGGCTTATACTGATTATGGCATTTAAACCCGAGAACACCTCAGAGATGAGGACTTTTCAAGACATGTTTCTTAGGTAGTAAATAACATCTGTGCCAATTTTCAGGTCTGCATTATATTTTTTCGCAGGTTTATACCCATAATTCCCAGGGAGCAACGCGCGGAGATCTTGACCCAGCATTGACTCACACGTGCTTGCTTCAACGCGTATCTCGACAACGATATGTTACAGAGCAATGAACGATATACCATTTTAATGTTGAAAGTGTGTACTACAACTTTGATCATAGGTTCTGACCTGGTAACTTTGACAGTTTTTCCACAATGCAGAGATATTGAAAAAATAAGGTAATGTTTCGTACTGGCTTCATGATAAAATGTGATAAGACTTTTAGTTCTTTATGCAGTGCTTAGCCTATCTTAATTACCTAGAGCGAAATAAAACATTACTAAGTCTGATATCTTAAATATTACAACGGGTTTATTCCGATTTGGCACTCAATTTCTTTTAAAGCCCTTTTGACCTGAAAAAAACTCTGACGTGGACACCCCAGAGATGGGGACTTTTCAGTACTTGTTTCTTAGGTAGTAAGGAACATCTGTGCCAAAATTCAGCTCTACTTTTTTTTTTTTTAGGTTCAATCCTGAAACAATTGGAAACATTGGCTTTCCATTAAAGGGATTGACAAAACATGACATAAAATGGAATCGGAGAAGAATGCTTCGAAATCTATAAGCTGTTCTAGTAGCTGATATCCAGCTTCCCCGTTTGATGTGACTTGGAATCTTTTATCACCTATGTCGTCATGGATTAAGTCAAGATATTGCACTACCTTCCCTGGGTATATTAAATGTGGCTCTGTGATACATCTATGGGCATTTATGATGGCAGTGATTAGAATCTAGTAATGTTGATTTATTTCCTGATATAGAGCCATTAAGCGAACTATAAATTCGTTCATTGTAATCGTAATGGCTAACTTTTTTAACATTATGTTTGTGCTGTTAGTATACTCTGCAAGGTAAGTGGTTATACATTTCATGCCATCAGCAAATATGTGCTCATTCCTCTCAACATAATCCAGAGTGATGTTAAGGGTAGACAACGTGTTTCTGAAAAGTGTCAGTTGCTCCTCGTTGACCTTTTGCAGTTTCCCTTTCTCTGCTTCAAGTCGATGTATGTGTGTTAATGTTCCAAATAATATCTGAGAAACCTCCCAAATGAAGACGAGAGGTGCTCGTTTCATCTGCTGCTTATGTTTGGTAATCTGAGAAATTCCTGACTTCACTAAATTTCTGCGTTTGCCAAAGGAATTCCTGTTTCAGTTGAGTGCAATCTAATTTCTTCCTTGTATCACTTTAATTCATTTTCACAATAGTGTATGCTTTGATCTGCAAACCCGTTGTCTTGAACTACTTTTTGCCGAAGGGCTTGGAGTCTAACATATCTAACCAGCCTCCAAGTTGCACTAAATACCTTTTTGTTGGCCTTTCCATTGTAGTATATTCTTGGAGTTGCATGGAATGCCTGTGTTTCATGGTTTTTGCCCACAATGACACCTACAGCCAGTATCCCCCAATACACTTGTAATGCCATCTGTAAGTGCAAAGAAGGGTCAATGTCAGCTTTTGATACTACATCTCCTCATCACTTTTATTTACTATTTCACACTTCTATTTTATTGATATTACAACTAGTCTTCTAATCTATAACTACACCACTAGCTCCTCTCTTTCTCTCTTCCATGGTGATTTTTAGATGGTTGGCATGAACTATCAAATGCTTATTGATTCTAACGCATAGCACGGCATTGGAGGATCAGACCTCTAGGACAGTGAAAGGAACCCTCTATGCTGGCTGTAATTTCTTTGATCTCCCATGTCTTAGGACACAATTATTTAACAGCACTTGGTCTCCTGGTTTAAATTCTACTTCATTTTCCTTCTTACCATATAGCTCCTTATTCTTCTCCTTCTTGATCTGATTGAATGTTCACACTTCCTCATGCACAAATTACAATTCTATACTTCAGTCTGGATACAAAACTATCATAATTGTACAGAGGTGAGGCTAATTTCTTTTGTGATACTCCTGGAATGTTGGCAGGTCGGTCTTAGAACAAGACATGTGGTTCATATTTTGTGGCCATGTTGAACATGAAGACCACAAATTTTAATAACAAGTCCCAGTTATCCTGGGTCCGGCTAACATAATGCCTAAAGAATTCTGCCAGGGTACGATGCATATGCTCAATAGCCCCATTTGAAGAAGGGTGATGTAAATACCCTCTCTGCATTCAGTAGCTGGCAAGTGTGCTTAAGTATGTTGCCTGTAAATTGTGCCGCATTGTCACTAACCAGAAGATTAGGGATTCCATAATAAAGTATTATCTCTTCTACTAATGCTTTGCTGACACTTTTGGCATTTTTTAATATAAGCAGGATGGCTATTAGATACTTTGTGAAGGCATGTCAGGATGTATTTGTTTCCATTATTAGTGGTTAGAAGTGGCCCGACAATATCCATGTAATGTCTTTTGAAGCTATGTGTGGCTGTCTCCATAATTTTTAAAGGCATTTGTATCTTTGGTTGCGTAATTTTGTTCAGTTGATATTTCTTGCAATGCTTGATATACTACTTCACATCCTTCCACATTCCGGGCCATGTCAAACACTCTCTCAGTTGATTCACTGTTCTTGACACCCCGTTATGGCCACAAAGGCAGTAATCATTTACTTGCTGTAATATAGCTCTTTTCTCTGCTTCCATCAATATGTTTTCCACTCGCGGCTGTTCAGAGGCCACCGTTTCCCCCTTACTCGCATCCTGCACAACAGCAGTGCACGATTGGTTGCCTAACCACAGGGCTCTCCTCTCGACCCGTTATTGGCAAAGGTTCTGTGTGCCTAATGCACAATAACAAATTGGCGATGTGATAATGTGTACCAGCTAAGTGCCATATAGTTCACTGATACTCTTCCAGCTTCAATCTAAATTTCATAACTATGGTTCTTTCATGAAAAATATCCATTGTAATGGTTTGTGGTCGGTATATATGATGAATTTATGCCTGAATAGATAATGCAGAATCGTATCACTGCCTAGAAGTTTGACAAAAGTTTTCGCTTGATTACTGTTCTGCCTTGTTCAGCATTCATGATGTATAAACGATCGGCTTATCAGCCATCGGTTCCCCATGGCTAAGCACTATACCGAGAGAAAATTGGCTGCTATCCACCATGAAGGTGAATTCTTTTGAAATTAGGGAATCCTATGGCTCAAGGGCGTATCCAGGATCAGAACTATCGGGGGAGGGGGGAGGCAGCATCAGAATTAGGTGGGGGGGGGGGGGGGGAACTCATATTTTTTTCGAGGAAGTGAAACATGACAATTTCTTGCAAAATAAAAATCAAACCTATTGAGGAAACTATTTTTATTATTCATTAACATAGTAATCCAAGGACCTACCATGCAGTTAATCAAGATTGTAACTAAGTTACAGTTTTTTATGTAAACATTAATCATTTCGGATTCTCAAAAAAAAATTCAATAACTTTATTTGTCAATATCTCATGGTGTACTTTCACAAAATTTCAATGCACACTCATCAGGCATAATCAAGTCAATCTTTCCTCTCCCATAGTGCTCCTGAGCCAGTTCTTCACTCGTTTAAGCATACTGAAGGCAACTTGATTTTTCTTCTGGGGGGGGGGGGGGGGGGCAGCAGCCCCACCCTGCCCCTTGCTGGATACGCCTATGTGTACGACTAGTTAATTTCTCCTTCAATGTTTTGGAAGGCTCCTTCCTCTGCTGCTCCCCACTGAAATGCTGTTCCTTTTTTTTTAGTAAATTGTGAAATGGTTTTGCAATCTTCCTAACATCCCAGATAAATCCCGCTAGCCTCAGGGATCCTCTCAGTTGCTTTATTGTTGTGGGCATTGGGAAATTTTGAACTGCCCAGACTTTCTCCACATCCAATTTCATCCACTTCTAAGTCCTCCGTGGCTAATGAAATTAATCTCCTTTACATAGAAATGAACATTTTGACATCTGCAAATACAGGTTATATCTCTGTAGTTGCCCAAATGCTTCTGCTAATCATTTGATATGCTCTTCTAATTTAACACTGAATACAATAATATCATCCCAGTAAGTCATGGCTTTGCTTCCTTCCAGTCCATAAACCACTATGTACATAAGCCTCTGGAAGGAGGCTGGTGCGTTAGCTAATTCCGTAGGGAGCTTCCAAAACTGACCATTGGGTGTGCTAGACGCAGTTTCCTCACTATCCCCTTCTCACAGTAATATCTGGTGATATCTTTTATCAAGATCTAATGTTGAAAAATACGGTGATTTCCCCCACTGATCCAGTATTTTTGATATAAATGGCAACGGTAAAATGCTGTTTATTGTAGCCTTGTTTAATTTCCAGTAGTTCAATGTCAATTAACCACTTCTGAGTGCCATCGCTATCCCATTTTATTATTATTATTATTTTAGTATTATTAACAGGTGCGTTCCACCCACTCACACTTTCTTCAATGATCTCTTCCTCTAATAGCCTATTTATTCTTCTTGTTGACACTTTTTCTGGCTCTCATGGTTTTGATATTGTGAGGAATTTATTATCTTCCTGATAGCATCTGGTTTTAATTTGATTTTGTCCTGCACTGTAGTAGCATAAATTAAGCACTCTCCTGTTAAATAAAACACATCACTGTACAATGCATACAATTCTCTAAGCGCTCTTTGTTCAACGTCATTCAGATGCTCGATCCTTACTCCTTTGCTCTATATAAGTGCTGCCAGTACACGAGCTAGCATCCATATTCGCCTATGTGACTCTTCAGTATACTCCTCTGTATATATGCAGGGGCTTTCCAATGTGATTTCATCTCCAGTAGTATTCAGAACTGGAATAATACTGTTACCAATGATTCTGGCACTAGTATTTCTGCTTGCAGCTCCTGCTTAGGTACCACTACTGTTCCTTGCCTTTGACTCGCTGCCTCCAATTCCACCCCTATTCCATTCTCCTGTCTAGGGTCAACTTTAATTCTTCATATTTTTCTCCAAAATATCTAGTACGGCCTCTCAATTTCTTCACTCTTCTCTTGTTGCTTCTCAACCTTTCTTATATCGACTATTTCGCTTTCACTCTTCATTGAAATGCTGGTACCTCTGATCATAAGCACTCCATTTCCAAATCTAAAATGGCTTCCCATTTCTTTATAATATCCCTCTCAATTACTCCATTGTAGGGCAAATCAATGGCATCTGATACTGCATGTAAAGTGTGTTCCATTGCTAATTCACTTCCTTTTCATAACATAAGCCTGATGGTACCTTTCATAGATATAGCTCCTGCTGCTATGCCCTTGTTTATGATCCACTCTTCCTTATTATACTTCTGCAACCTTTTACAGCATCTACTATGTAACAGGCTAACTTGCGCCCAGGGGCAGATCCAGGATTATGGTTTGGGGGGGGGGGCTTGAGGGGACTTTGGTTTGGGGGGGGGGGCTTGGCTTGAGTGAATTTTGGTTCACAGGGCTTGCCATCAGTGGATTTTGGTTTTGGGGGAGAGCTTGAGTCGGCCATGGGGTAGTCTTTATAGCCTCCTCGGGGCTCGAATCCGTAGAGCTAAAAAAAAAAAAGGTCTCTCCATTGGTTTGCTCATTCCATCGATGTGTATCACATTCCCTTGGATGGTGTCCTTGTCTTTTACACTTGTTGCAATACATTGACCTAAATACTTGGCAAGTTGCACCAATTGCAGGACACCAACTTTTTCATGAGAGTATGTTATATCTCCTCCAAGAAACTTCTATGTTTCTTCCACTCACAGGCACTGGGCCCCCTGGCCCTCCTTGCCATTGCTGCTGTTCTGTCTGTGCTTCTCTCCATTCTTCTTGGGTCTGCCCTCTGCCACTTGCTGTTCCGTAATTGTAATAACTTGGCACCCCTACATTGTCTAGCCTCATGGGCTTCTTTTAAATATAATTGGCTCCTCTACCTCCTCTGACAATCACTGGATGCATGGCCTTCCTTCCCACAGTAATTACAATCTTCTTCTCGGGGTTGAACCATGTTCTGCCTTCTACTAAAGTCGTTATACGCCCAATACTCTGAACTCTGAACATGAAAATTGGATGATAGACCAGGGTCCATTTAGATCTGTAGTTTTGTACCAACTATCAGTTCTCTCTCCCACGAGCAATTTCTGCCGTGCCTCCTGTTATGATGCGTGTTTTTATGAATTTAAGTAGTACATCGTGATCTTCCTTTGCTATAACTCTAAAGCCATATCACAATTATCTAGGACTTCCACTAAGGACTCTTTTTCACCGCTAAATAGCTACAGTACTAACTTAATGCCTCCGCTAAGCTTATATATGATCCCCAGCTTTGTGTTGCACAGATAATTGAACTTTATCAACAACCTTATCCCTGACACTTTCCGCAGAACTTGCATTGCTACCACACATGTTTGCAGGGCTTCTGCTTTTGCATGCTCTACTTATGTTTGCTGAGACAGCTGCTTCACTCTGCCAGCTGTACTATGCCACTGCTTGTTGATGCTGTACACCAAAGGCACACTTGTGACTGTTTTGATTTGGCCATATGGCTTCCCTCTTTATTTCTATGCTCTAAAATACTCTGCACTATTACTGTTGTAGATGCTTCTATACAGGACTATTTTTATGGAACTGGAATATCTCTTTTAGTCATACAGAACCCTCAATTTCTATAATGAATTGGTATACATCACATCTGACAAAAAAAAACCTTCCTGAAGTATGCTGAGCAGTGAGTTACACAGAAAGTCTTACGGAAGCGAAGCCAGGTTGTGTGAAAATTATGACTATGGTTCAGGACTCTTAAGTGTCCGGTTACACATCTGTAATCAAACAAGAATACTGATAGTATTTGTACAGAGTTATTTTAGAGGGTACACATACAGATCATCCTGCTATTAGACAACATTCAGCTCGTAATTATTTTTAATAGCTCCGTACAACTAGCAATAAGTGACAAACATGAGGGTCAATGTGCTCCATTGTTGGGCATCTTTTCCATACCCATCAGCAGTCTTCTAAGTGACCATTGCCTTGAAGTTTTACAAGCATATGTGCTCATCGTTGCAGATTGCGGTTTTGAAATAGGTGTCCTAAATACATGTCAGAGGCAGGAAGGCCAATTCCTTTCTTCAGGGGCCTACAGATTAATGTGGATTCAGTATTGCAGAAGATCCCAGTATAGCTCATATAATCAAGTACAACTCCAAAAATCCCTGTTCACCCTGGGATTTGAACCCACAACCAGAGAGGGAAACTTTTGGAAGTAAGCACCTTAACCACTGGCTAACAAACTGTCTTGTTTAGAGGTATACATGTGCTAATAAGTACTATCAAAATCTGATAAAACTCTGGGTTCGTATGAACAATGTTGACCAAAATTACGGTGAGAGGGGGGGGGGGGTAGGGGGCAGGAGGATAGAGTTTAGGTTTTTGCATATCAAATGTAAACAGTATTTTCCTTTTTATTTTAAAGTATATGATTACAAAGTTCCATCAAAACCGGATAAAAGCTGTGTGTATGTATGAAGAACATTGCAAAAAAAATTATTTTTATTATATTACATACAAGTATAATCTA
>JARYHS010013630.1:346377403-346400257 GCA_031002005.1 Vandiemenella viatica
ATTATTTATAGTCTCCTCTGGCCTCAAATCCGTAGAGCTAAAAAAAAAAAAGTGTGCAAAATTACAATGTCAGAGATTGACCTAGATACTTTTGGGGAGGGGGCTGGAGCCACCTAGCCCTCCCCACCCCCTGGATCTGCCCCTGGACAAACTAATTTGTATATTCTGTTGACTGTAAACTAGCTAGACAACATAAATTTATGAACGAGAACAAGACCATGCTTACAAACAATATAATAATGCTGGGAATTCTGGCAGAGCAGGCTCCAGCCTAATTCAAGTAAGATGGAGATTATACACATTCACTTGAACAAGAAAAGGCTAACAGAGAGATATGAATTTAATTCAGTGACAAGGTTACTATTATCTTATATCTTTAAATTAGCATTTGGTATCTCTGAAATGGCTTTAACGATTTAGATGAAATTTCATATTTAGATAACGTTTTGCTTTTCAAGATTATATAAATACATCTCTTCTCTGAAAAAATGTGATTTTTCTAAATGACAATTCTTGTATTTGGTATCTCGGAAATGGCTCTAATGCCATCTCTTAGAAGTTTCAGGTTACCAGTAAGTCTACTGAAATTTCTTGTTGCTTATAGCAGGAACTCTTATATCTTTAAACGAATAATTCTTGCATACAAGCCCAACCCATGTGAATATTTCACATAGTATCATGGTCCATACCAAATGATAATATAATAATGTGGAAATAAGTAAATGCATGTACATTACTAATGAAAGGTATTTCATTTTGAAGAGTAGTAATAAATATCACATTTATTGTAAAAAGTCATTATCATTAAATGATATGTTTAACTATAAAACATTTAAAAAGCAGATACTTAAAAAATAGATGTTGGCTTTGTAAGATGTGATTTTTTTCCAAACTTCTTTGAAGACATTATTAATAGCTGTAATGTGATCATTGTTTAATTTTTGACCGTATGTGTCTTCAACACAAACCATAAATATTATGGAATTCCAACAGATTCTTGTAATACAATCCTGTGCTTTGAAGCCTCTGACCTTGTTCTTTATTAATGGTCATAGCGAATGTTACTTTTATTGGGCATTGTTTTCTTATCATTTGGAAAGGCACATTTGGATCACAAGGTATGAGGTTAATGCAAGGTATGAAGATTGGTTTAATTTAATTGCAATGAAGCACAGGCTCTGGTGGCAATTTCCCTACACCCCCATCTTCACCCTATCCTGCAGCCACCTACATTTGCCCTCTACAAATTTTATCTTTAAATTCTTTCAACATTTTCGGTAAACTATTCATCATTTCTCTTGGTAACTCATTCCCACACCCTTGTGCCTGAAATCAAGTGCCAGCTTGTGGTCATGGTCATCTTTTCCCTTCAATGCACTACTTTACATACCTATTACTCATTCCAATCCTGACACCCGTACCTAAAAGAGATAATCTTCCCACACCCTTGGGCCTGAAATCGAGTGCCAGCTTGTGGTCATGGTCATTGCCACCGGAACCTGTGCTCCATTGCAATTAAAAAATTAAATTAAATTAAAATCTTTTCCCTGCCATGCACTACTTTTCATACCTACTCCAATATCTTTCCATGCCTCATCGCCAGTATATGCCCTGTACACTCCCATGACCCTCCTCATCCTCCTCCTGTCTTGCAATGAATCTCATTTCAGCTCCTTTATCATATCCGTCACTGATTGCATTCTGCGATAATTTCCAGAAATAAAATCTAGCAGCCCTCCTTTGCACTCTCTAAAACTCCTGTATTTGATATGTAAAATGAGGGTCCATACTACACTACCATATTAAAGCAATGGGTCTGACCAAAGTTTTGTAACCCAACTCCCTCACCTCTCTCAGAGAGAACAAATTTAATGCTGATGAGGTACTCATCTAAGTGAATTACCATTAATCTTGCACCATTAAATTAATTCCTAATTAGCATTAAGATTTCTATTTAACATAATAATCACATTTCTCTTTAAAAGAAATTTATGAGGTGAGAAATCATATAATCTTAGAAATGGCTCTAGCAATTGGGATGAAATGTCATAAGCAGATAACATTTTGTTTTTCAAGTTTCTAACATGATTTTAAAGGGGAAAAAATGAGCAAGTCTTATATGTTTCAAGCACCAGTAATCCTACAGATGATAGTTAAGCTTCTCCTTGGTTAGAGCAAGGAAAATACCTAGGAAGCCTTGAAGAAAAACATTTAACTTCATGAAAAATCTTGCATATTGTACAGAAACTGAAAGATATCAAGTGAAGTTTGGTCAGGCCAGGTACTTATTAATTTAACTGCACATACTCTGGTGGAAATCCTCTTAGTTATCTCATTACCACTTTCTTATTATTATCTTATATGCTTTGAGTGTTAAATTTCCTCCCCAATCTACTTTTGCAATTTATGAATTTTAAATATAAATTCCTTCAGCCTTTTTTTTTTTTTTTTTTTTTTTTTTTTTTTTTTTTTTTTTTTTTTTTTTTTTTTTAAACTATT
This sequence comes from Vandiemenella viatica, assembly GCA_031002005.1. NCBI lineage: Eukaryota > Metazoa > Arthropoda > Insecta > Orthoptera > Morabidae > Vandiemenella > Vandiemenella viatica. The sequence continues at coordinate 346,379,903 of JARYHS010013630.1, forward strand.
CATTACTTCACTTGGTAATTTGTTCCAATCCCTGATGCCCTTACTCACAAAAGAAATTTTCCCACTCCCTTATGCATGAAATTGAGTGCAAGCTTGCTTTAATCATCATCTTTTCCCTTCCAAGCCCCATCACCAAAATATGCCTTGTACACTCCCAGAACTCTCTTCACCCTCCTCCTGTCTTCCAGTGACTCCAAATCCAGCTCCTTTATCATATCAGATAATTGTTGTGTGGTATGTAAACCACAACTGTCAAAAGTATAGGGTGATTCATATGACTCACCAGATTTTTGTACATTAATTATGCGGTGGCTAAGATAGATACAGAAAAAATACTCGCATCTTTAGATCCAAAATCTCTCCCTGTTTCTGATTTACCTTACAGGTGCTCAGTTTGTGCATCTTTGGTGGCATGACAGATTTAAGTCTTGTATTAGAGATCCTACACACACACACACACACTCATGTTGCAGTGCACAGGCAATCAGTTTCATTTAAGATGGTATATCATAAAGGACTTGTCTGCAGGTGGTTCTGTTTTATATCTGCTATGAAATTTTCGTTGCACCTCCACAACTTACTCATCAGCCTCAACTCTCTGTTCATCTGCTTAAGGAGCTGACTTATTCTACAACTGAAATATGGTGCCCTATGGCTCATTACCATACAAGCAAAGAAAGCTGATACTGGGATGAACAAAACCATGCAGATGATATCTGGAACAATAAAACCACTCATATCTTATGGTTGATGGTTTTTAACCACATTTCCGCCTCTCTAGTTGCACAGTCAACATGCACTCATTAGAGAATATTGGAAAATCTAAAATAACCAGCAGCTCCCAATACATTCATTTTCTGATTATATGACCAGCAGTAGGCATTGTTCCAGAGTGTTTCCCATTATGACACCCAAAACCCTGGTTCAAAGTCAGTTTGACATCATTAAGTGATGGAAAAGAAACTGAAGAAATCATCACAATCATAATGAAGTGATCTACAGCATATCTCTGATCTTTCAGAAGAATGTGGACTAGCCTAAAAAGGATTAGGACCAATCATGACAGATATGTAGACTTGATATGCAGGTGTAATATGGCTTAATCTTTGGAATGTGACTGTGAAGCAGAATAACAAAGCAATCCTTAACAGTTTATACCCTGGTTGCCAATTCAGTGATTTCCTAAATGCAACTGAAGTGCAATTTGTTATGTTTGTTAATTAGATATCTGCTTGTAATATATACTATTCTTTGTTTTCTTACCATTATTTGATGTTATCCTGTGTGCAGTATGGGATGGACATTAATGCCATTTAGTAAAAAATAATTGCTACAAAACGAAATCTTGTATCAGTTGTTTTTGTGACTGGTGCAGAATCTTTTCCCTCCTTCCTGGCCTCTATATAAAAGTATTATATCCAAGTATTCAGTATGTTTTTAATTCAACTTGTATACTTATATCTTTGTTTACAAACTGTCTCACCTGAACTGGTCAACAGAGTTACTGACAGGACTCCTTTGGCTTGAGCAGCTTCTGCCCCATCCCTGGCAGGTGCTCGTGGTGGAGCATTAGAAGGAGATAACTTGATTTCCAATGAACTTGGGTCTACCAGAGAAGACACAAGAGCTTCCAGAACCAAAGAGTGCAACCATGTCTTCAGCACTGGCACCTCCATCATCTGAACAGCCTAACAAAATAATCAAGAAATATCTTACTCTTTAAATCACAAAAAATAATGGAAAATTACTATCAGTTAATCATGGGAAAGTAGCTCATGAAGTAAATTTACATATAAAATCAAGCATTGGAACACAACAAAACAGAGTGAGTTTAAAGAATACCTCAGTTAAGTAAAAGATAATTTCTTTCTCTAAAGTAGCAAAAATTAAATGCAAATTAGATTTTACATAATTAAATTAATGTCTATTATGTCAATTGACAGTAACAGTATTTTCAGCATTAGTGTGCAAATGATCCATGTCAAAAAGTCAGAACCATTTTTTTTTTTTTTAGTTTTATTATCCATTAACAAAAGATTAATTGGAAATTTGAGAACAGACCAGCTCAAAGAATGTAACACCATCTGACCATCATAAGCCAATGTATACACAACACAGGCTGTAATATATCTAAAAACCTTTCCAAAACAATTTAGAAACATGTTTACTTCATATAATTAGTATAACAAATAGCTTCTACCAACTTTCCTTAGTTTGATTTTAAAGCTACTTTTGTAAAAGCTACAAGTTTCAGATAAAGTTATTTTTCAAACACATAGTGAATTTTGTTGCCCTCGTTTCCACTAAGAGAACTTATGACAACGATCATTTTAAGGTGTATTTTCTTTGCCCTAAAAATTTTGTTAGCCAGAATGGTAGCCCAAGCAGTGATGCATGACTTATGTTAGGAAAAACTTTCTTCAGTACGCACTTATAACAATGTTTTCATCCTATCTAGGGGTTCTAGAGCAAAAGCTTGTCTTCCGTGAATGTGTCAAATCTTCTGTCTTCATTTGGATCTGATTGTTTGATGCCTTAACCAAAATTTATTTGAAGTATAGTCTTCGCGGGTTTTCCGCCGTATGTTGTTGAAGAGAGACAACAACGAGCTTTCGGCGGCTGGCTCTGCCGCCATCTTCAGGTTAGATGTGTGCTGCAGGGAGTACCAGCGCTGCACTGCATGTTGTCTCTCTTCAACAACATACGGCGGAAAACCCGCGAAGACTATACTTCATCGATACGCTGTGAAAGCCTTCGTTCTCACAAAATTTATTTGGTACAAGAAAATTGTAGGGAATATAAACTTTTAGATTTGAAATCAGTGTATTGTGTTCATTATTTCAAGTACCCTTAACTCTTTGGGTTAAAACAAGGGTTTGGCAGCTGTAAAACAGAACTTTATTTGGTACCAGGCACGGCTGATATCTGAAACAAGTTCAAGCAGTGTATGCAAACTCCCATGCAGATATTTGTTCAACAAGGCTTACTTGAAAACCTTCTGCTTTTTAACTATACTCACACTCTTCAACATAAACAAGTTAAAATTTTAATGGAAGAAATATATCATACAAAAATATTTTCTCACATTTTCTAATACCTTAAATCAAATGTAAAATCAAGATTACGCATTCAGAGTGATCAGCTTTCTTAGAAACAAATAGCTGGAAACAAACTTCAATGGAGGAATTGAGAATAAATACAGTACTTTAATGCTTTGAATGTCCCTCTGTCCATTTGATTTAAAACTACAGATTTTAGATTTCAAAATGGAAAAAAATATTGCCACACTAGAATAGAAGCATGGTAGTCTCAGTTAAAGGAGGGTCTGATTGAACAAAATATTTAAACATATAGACAAACATATGAATTTTAAATTATATTAAGAGAAAATGTATTGAAATACACCATGCTGATAAGAGGTAACAAGTATTATTAACACAGTAGTAGCAAATAATAGAGCTCTGCTTTCCCATTAGCAAAGTTACAATTCTGGAGATATATTACATCTTTTATTGAAAATATATTGGTGCACCAATTATTTTACAAATGTGAGTGACCACTGGCGGTTCAATTAATTACAGGACTAGAGGAACAGAGTACAAATTAGTTGGACAGCAGTAATTATGCAATGACTTTTATTAATTATTTCAATGATAATTATTTAAATGATCAAGGTTAAAGGGTTACGGGACTCACTCACTGATAATCATCAAAATTGTAGAGTGCCTCCCCTAGACCCAGAATGATTAATTTGAAATATAAGCAAGGTTTTATCAGATACCATAATCAAAGTCTCTTATTGGCAATTTTTCTTGTACATGTCAATCCCAAACATGATGCTCCTTTGTGCTTTAATATCTTTTAATCTGTTGACATTACCTGCCATTGCATGTGGAGAGTATCAACATTAACTAACCTTAATGTAAGCTTCACAGGTATTCAGCTGGGTAGTGTCATATAAACACAACATTTTGACAGCTGGCTCTCCTGTCTTCATCTGGTGCAAATAGCTTCACACACACAGACTCTCTCTCTCTCTAGTAGCTCAGCAAGGAGTGAACCCCATCTGCTGGCAGTTGCTGGGCCTGCCAATCAGCACATGACAGAACTGGAAGGCCAGGTAGCCATCTACTGATGCTTGTGGAGCTTACTAATCCATGTACAGCAGAAACCTGGTGAATAGTACATCCCATCTGCATCCTCCAGCAGACAGGGTCCCCTGAGAGAGAGCACGAATTTGCTGCCAGTTCCAGTTGGAGTTGGTTGGATTTGAGTAGGGTACCTGTCACTCTGTCTGTGACACCTCCCCTTTTTACAATTGGTTGTAGTGACAAATTACATATTTGGAATTAACATTTCATTCGTGTATTTTGATTAACATATTTCTAATTATTTAACTGGCAATACACTTAGGCAACAATACATTGGTTCACATCCAGTTGATGTACCAGTATATGTTTATACTTCTTTCTTTATATATATATTAATTTTTACATTCTTTTTATGCTAGCAGACTCAGAAGTCAGACTGTGCTATTTTACAATCACATTGGTATTTATACACTGATATCAATGACTAAACAACAAGGGGGTCCACACTTTTCTTAGCTGATAGTGTGTGTGTGTGTGTGTTTGTTGTGCTGCCATTTGTCAAATTATCAACTTCTTCTAAGCTAGTTTAGGCAGTGACTTCCAGCTTAAAACATCTGAAGCAACTGTATCAGATGAAGAAGCAGAGCAAGCTGTTGAAACATTGTGTTTATATGACACTATCTGGCTGAACACTTGTGAAGCTTCCATTGAGTCAGTACACCAGGAAAGTCTCCAATTAACTAACCTGTTAAATTTTAATTATGTTCTTTCCATATTTTGGAAGTTAGCAATATGGAATTTTTTTAATCAATTACAAAACAAGTTGTTTATTATCAACAATTAAGAGTATTTCGGTAACCTTAAAGGAAGTAATTTGGTACACACATAAAATCATTAAAGTCCAATGTTTTTGATCATATTAGGCCACATCAACATTAAGTGTTGTTTTCTACATTATTATTTGTTCATTATAACACTGCATGCCTCAAATTTTCATTATGATAAATTTTTAAACTTGATAAGCCATTAATGATTTGGAAGATTTTCACCATAGGGACACTAAAGAGGCCAAAGATTTTTAAGAAATAATTTTAAAAATCCTCAACAATATGTGTTTCACATGGCTGTGAGAATAGTGTGCAGTATTAACAACAGTGTATATTCATACAAGTTGGCCATTATGCACAATACAATTTTTACTAAAATGAAAGGTATAACATGTAAAATTTATTCTAAGATCTCCATCCTTCAAAAAAATATTATGGCTCATCACCAATATGAGACGAAACTCATGGCTTTTGTGGTATAGCATTATTAAGCCGCACAAACAGAATATTTCTTTAGCTCTTTATAGGAAAATTATTAACTGTCTACTTCACTAAAACATGGCATATATAATGGCTAAGTCACTTAATTTTTTTCTTAAACTCTAGATTCATAACAACAAAACAAACTTACCTGATTCAGAAGGTGAAGGGAATGAATACTCATTGTAGAGTGTGAACATGGTACAGAATAAGATCAAACCTTTTTCCACTAAGTTTTTTTTTTTTTTGTCTTTTCATATACAGCTTTAGTTAGGTTCCTCAGCCTTTAAACATGAAACTTGGCCCTATTTTCACAATTGTTTTTGTGTTGATATACATTTTCTGGTACATTTCAATGGCAATCTATTAAAGTGACAAGTGTAAACTTGAACATTATTCCAAACATTAATTATCTCTATGGATGATGTAAACATTACTGTGGAAAACCATGCTTCATTTTGTTAAAACTTATCAAAAGGAATCATAACTGTGCCATTGTAAGGTACAGTGGTGTCAGATAGTTCACAAACAGGTGTCTGTGAATAATTGAAGGCATTTAAAACAAAATTTCACAGGATTATGTTTGAGTGCTTTCAGCCCTTCCTGTTCTCATGATTGACACCATGCTGTTTGAGTAAACAGGCGGTGATCATATGGGCCTTAGTGCCCCTAACAAAGGGGGAAAAAATGAAAAAGTTAAAATTTGACTCAGGCAAAAGTTTTATAACCTTAAATAAATATAAAAAATATATAATAAAAATAAGTTATAAGTTTACTGGTGGGGTGTAAATGGAGATTAAAGCCAGGAGACACCTGGTATAAAGGTTATGCTTTTAGTATAGTTGTCATCTATTGATTCAGAAGGGGCATTATTATTGGCAAAAACTCTGACAACTCTTAACTCTCTCTCACACACACATCACCTTCCTTGATGTGGACAGTTTCCTGTGAAAGGTACTATTCACACCTCTGTGCACATCAGGCAAACAAATTTACAACAAAATCCTCCTCTTTAATGATTACCATACTTTCAATATCAAATGTTCCCTTCCTTAGAACCTTGTGGTCCTTGGACAACACATCAGTTCTGATCATGAATCGCTTTCCAGCTATTCTCAAAAGCTAATGCAAACCCTCATCTCCTGCTGCTACCTCCCTGATCTTCTTCAAAATCAAATTTTCATGTCACCACCCACCATTCAACTTCTCCAGCTCTGCACATTGTATAGCTGACCACAGTCCCTCATTCATTGCCCAGTTCATTCCAAGTCTCAAGTCGATTAACCATGTGGGTATAACCTTCCATGGTCCTTTATTGTTATTATTAATTTAATTGTGATGGAGCTAATCCTCCGGTGGCAATTCCTTTAGTCATCTAATTATACCTTTTCATATATATATATATATGTTTAATTTTCTTTTATATTTGAAGTGTTAAATTCCTCACCCATTTACTTTTGCAATTTACAAATTTTAATTTTAAATTCCTTAAGCATTTTGATAAATTATTCATTACTTCACTTAGTGATTTGTTCCAATCCCTGATATACTTACCAACAAACGAAATCGAGCATCAGCTTGTGGTCATGATCACCTTTCCCCTTCCATGCACTATTACTAAACCTTTGACCAATATCCCCACAAGCCCCATCATCAACATATACCCTATACATTCCCAACACTCTCTTCACCCTCCCCCTTTCCTCCAATGACTCCCAATCCAGTTCCTTTGTCTTTTCAGGTACTGAATGGGTCAGGTGATAATTTGCACAAACAAATCTACCTGCTATTCTTTGCACACCCTCCAACACCCAAAATGTGGGTCCCAAACTACACCACCATATTCAACCAATGATCTGACCAATTTTTGTAACCGAACTCCCTAACTTCTCTGGTACATCCTCTCATCACGCACTCCAGTAAATGAAGGATTCTGTAACCTTTTCCTACCACCTGCACAATGTGCTCTGCCTACCTAGTTGAGTTTGTTATCAAACACTATGCCAAGATGCTTGAAGATCTCTTGAGCATGCGGCCGGATCAATTGATCGTGGATGGGATGAGTCGGAGGGTATAAATACTGACATGGCCGTACCAGGCCAGCAATCAAATTCTGCACTGCGCTCCTCACGCCGGCCTAGCAGACACAACCTGATGATGATGGCACATTACGCCATCGAAAATTCATTCATCCATGATCAATTGACCCAGCCGCATGCCTGAGAGATCTTCAAGCATCAGATTCATTGGGAAAACCTACGATTACAAATTATGTTATGCCAAGATATTTTACACTTCAAGCTTGGAACAAGCAATTCTGACCCCACCCTATAATCATTTTTTTGTCTGTATACTTAATAAGCTTACTCTTCTTGGCATTTATCTTCATTCCATGCTGACCTACCCATTTAGATATTCTATCCAGATCATCCTACAGCTGTTCATAGTCTTCACCTGTATTGATCCTATTGTATACCATTATATCATCTGCAAAAATTCTAAATTCTGACTGTAACCCATTAACACAGTCATTCTTTAGAATAATGGACTGCAATACACTACCCTGTGATATTCCAATATTTACTTCCACCTCTTTTAATAGTGTATTTCCTACTCTAACACTTTGATTTCTGGATTTTAAGAATTCCTCTAGCCAGAAAGTAACTTTTTCATCCAATCCAAAAGATTTCAATTTATTTAAAACCATTTTATGGCTTACTCTGTCAAACGATTTAGAAAGATCTAGTGCCACACTATCAACATGGCCTCCCTTGTCCAATTCATCGGAAATTCTTGTATAGAGCCCGCCATCTCAGATACACATGAATATCCTTGCCTAAAGCCATGTTATCAATCTCAAAACCAGATTCTTCCTTACAACCGAGCGTGGTGGGTTAACAGTTAATGTTCTGGCCTTGTACTCATGAGGACGTGGGTTTGAATCCCCAGCCGGGCATCCAGATTTGGGTTTTCCATGGTTTCCCCAAATCACTCCAGGCGAATGCCGGGATGCTTCCTTCAAAAGGCCATGGATTCCTTCCTGTTACTTGTCCCCAGTCCCATCCCGCCTCTAATGACCTTTGCCGTCAATGAGGTGTAAAGCAATATGAAAGAAGAAGAAGTCTTCCTTACAGACATTTCTGATATAGTTGCATATCAAACTCTCCATCATGTAAATCTGAAAACCAGATTCTTTCCTCACAGATATTTCTGATATAGTTGCATATCAATGTCTCCATAATTTTGTCTATCCCTGTTGTCAAACTAATTGGCCTGTAATTTTCAACCCCATTTCGAACCATTCCTTTATAAACTGGCACTACTATCACTCTTTTCCAATCTGGTAGCAGCAAGATTCCAAATTCATTTTAAATTAAAATTCAAGGTAAGGTACAAGATTGTATCCCAAAATCTTTAATAAATCCATAGCAATATTATCTGCACCAGCCCCTTTATGTTTTTTTGGCTTTCCGAGTTCCTTCATAATTTCCTGAGAATTTATTTCAAATTTTGTGGTTTCCTCATTTATACTTTTAGGGAGTCTCTCTCCTCTGATTCACTCCCTCCCATCACAGGATGATAGTCCCTAGTTGTCTCACTAAACCAGTCACTCAATATCTCTGCCATTTTAAAAATCCTCAGTGACTTCAACTCTATTTTTATCTATAATAGTCTGATGCACCATTCAGAGGTCCTCCAGCACCAATAATATTCTTCATAAACACATCCTTTACTTCTCTCTTTGCTTTTATTAATTGCTTGTTTAGTTGTTTTAAGTATTCCCTAATGCCTTCCTGTCTCTTAACTCTGTTGTGTTCCTGTCTCACTAACGTCTTTAACCTTCTCATTCCTTCCCTGAAATGTTCATCTCTCTTCACAAAATTGTGCTCATTGCTCCCCTTACTTGCTGTAGAAGACCACGAAGTCTCAAGAACATCTTGATTCATAAATATGTTCTGTCTCTCCTAGACTACCACATGGATCTTTACCATTAAGTAGACCTCCTTGGAAAACTTGCACCATCACTTTTCAGACACTATGACAGGAGAATCTATTCATATTACTGGACATGCCTCTTGTACAATCACACACCTCATTTACAGTCAATGCACAGCTTCTTATGTTGGCCTTACCATTAACCAACAGTTAACAACAAGAAAACAGTTTACACTAGCAGCCTAGAATATTCGGTGGCAGCCAATGACAGTTCCCACAACTCTTAACATCAAAACTGTTTTACAGCATGGAGGAAGGAATTATATGGAGGAGAAGTGACGTTAAATCGGTGAAGCAAGCACTAAACTCTCCCGCATGGTGGCAGCACCGGCAGCGACCATATGGCGCTTCCCAACAATTAAGGTGTTCACATTGTGGTAGATGCAGTGATTATTTCATTTAGTATTGTGTATAAGTGTTTAAAAATGCCATCTTGTGTTGCGTACGGTTGCACAAATAGGCCAGACAGGAAAGAACCTGGAATATCATTTCATAAGTAAGTTGAATTGTAATTATCGTTGTTGAAGTGAGCGGTAGACACCGCAAACTTTGCAGCACGTCTATAAATATTTAGTCGTAGCTCTCAATGGGATGACTTTGTTCTCAAATTTTTCTTGGTGTAGTGTAGAAAATCAGCAAACTTGCTATTTTGCACATAATAGACTAGCATTATTTTTTAACGAGTGTTTAAAATGAGATTTAAAGGGGCGTGTTTTACTTCGCGATTCAGTGAATTTACTATTACGATTTCTTTCGTCACGTTGCTGATTATACTGACAATGGATGATGAAATTAACTGTTATGTGAGAAGCTGTGAGTTTTATTAATTTTTTAAATAGCTATTTCAGGCCATTGACTTAGGTTATTTTTAAAGCTTCATATAAGACTTGTTTCTGTTTGTAAATACGTCTATACCTATTTTTACCGATTTTGAAATCTTTCTCATCTATTTATGTCGAAACAGGTTCATGCAGAAATAAAAATGGGCTTCATAAATAAAGAAGTTATTGGCCTTTGAACAAAATCAATTTGGGGAATGTGTTTCTAATTTAGTCTCTTTTTTTTTGTACAACATTCTCCCCCCCCCCCCCCCCGTATCTAAATCTAACTTAGAGATAATTTTTTTACAATTGTCCTAATAAGTAGGGCTGTGAAATTAGACAACACATCTTGATCAAGAGAATGTTCATTAAGGTGACTGAATAAACATTTTATTTCTGGTACCAGCCTACAAAATGTCTGGGTTGCTCATCCCTAGAGTGGGTCCTCTTACTTTTTTTCTGGTCTAGGACACATTTCAGACTATCCACAAGTGGTAGTAATAAAACTGAAATATCCATTCTGCATGTCAACCATGTAATCATTGTGGCTTTGACAGAATTAATTTTTGGTCCAGCCTGCATCCAAACCTAAACCCCTCAATTTGGATGTTGTATATCCCCCAAACTAAGCAAGATATCGAAAACATTTATTCCTTATTATCGAGTTTTTTCGTCGTGTTACATAAGAATCCATCATTAAATTTGACTTTTGCGAAATTTTTCTTCTGCATTTCAACTCAAGACACCTCACTTTTGAGACAGTATATCTCGAGAACTAGGTGAAATATCGAAAAATTTTACTCTTTATTTTTTATTTTTCTCGTCTTTTTAAATAAAAATTCATCATAAAATTTGACTTTGAATAATTTTTTCTTCTGAATTTCAACCAAAACCATTTCACATTTGAGACAGAATATCTCGAAAACTAAGCAGGATATCAAAAACTTTTATTCTTCATTTTTTATTTGTCTCATCGAGTTACATAATAATCCATCACCAGATTGCGGCGTCACGTTTATCCTAGAGTCCCCTTGAGGTGTTTGTACATATTCCCCGTGTTTGTTGGGAAGCAATCAAGCCCCCACCACTCCGGCCATGCCCCCCCACTCCTCCGCCGGCCTGCTTCACTCCCATGCGTGGTAAAGGTCTCTTGCGTCGTCTCCATATTATTCCTTCCTCCATGTTTTACAGTGAGATGTGTCAGAGTTTTTTCGTGATTCTACTGCCTCTTCCAAAGTATGTAATAGGAAACAACTTTGCAAAATATCCTTGACACCCAACATCTTTAGGGTTTAACCTCTGGTACAATCCCACTAATAAGCCGGTTGTAAACATGTGGCCAGTGTTAATCATAAAGGGGCCCACAGACGATCAACTTGGTTGACAACCTTGTTGTCAACTTGGTTGTCAGCGTTTGCCACAGACGAAACTAAATGTTGGCGACCAAGTTGTAAACATCACATTCGAGTATGTGTCATCATCGGGTTTTATTTGTTGGGTGTTTTCTATTGCTGAATTTTATTATTTTGAATTACTGTTTTTAAGTATTTTGGTTATAGTACAGCTTTATTATTGAATAAAATGAGTGAGGGAGCATTCGAGTTTTTAGTTTTAAGAGAGTTACGTGACGATAATGTGTTTCCTGCTTGTCATAAAGGCACGATATTTAAAACCGCGTCCGGAATTCTAATTCCAATTTAATGAGCAAACAACATGTCACTGCAACTGACGATGTCCAAAACTTTTTAAGAACGGGAAGTAAAATTTTCAATGAATTGGATAAAGTGCGACCATTTATTGAAAATTATACGAACATGAGGATTGTAATAATGTGAATAAATGCCGACGTCAAGATCATGAGGCAGAAAAGAACTGAAGGCAAGAAACGGGAAGGAATTTGGCCTTTTGAAGAAACCATTCATGCATTCACTTGGAGTGATTTGCAGCAACCATGGAAAACCCTAATTTGGATGGGCGGATGGGGATTCAAACTCGCGTCTTCTCTAATGAGAGGACAGAAGGTCAGCTGTTCGAAAACCTGATGTTTTTAGCTAGTGGGCGGATTGTCGAGGTTTTAAAATTTCTCACCTCTATATCGCCACACTCTATCATTGAGACTTGTAGTTTAACGTAGGAATTTCAGTGATCTGAAGTACCATTAACTTCGGCTCCGGCTCTAGTTCTTTAGCTCAGTTTCACGTTTTTCAATTCCCTCCGGTAACAAGTTCTAAAATTTCTGATTGTATTCTTATAACTGTCAATATACGTATGTAGCTCAATTTGTTGGTAAGAACTAAATAGTTTTGGTCACTCATTCTTCTTTTTGTTGCGATCCTGAAATATTTCCTATTTCAATTCCACTGCTTCGGCAGTTCTTTTAAAGTATTGGAAAATTCACCCAAATTTGAATTTTCGGTATATTCAATAAATAGTAATTGACCTCAAAAAACGATAATATAAATATCAATTGATCAGATGAAAACGTAGTCACCAAAAACAATAACATAGACAGAACAGCTCCAAGATTACAACTGATGTTGAGAACATTGTCGTCAACTTCCCCACAGACGCTACAACAAGGTCTCCAACATTAGACTCCGCCCACCAAATATCAAAACTGTTTGATCTTACTTCAACCAAAACCTCAACCTGAATCTCAACCACCAACATGCCCACAGACGTTCAACCTAGTCTTCAACACGGCAAGTTGACGACAAGGTTGACAACCAAGTTGATCGTCTGTGGGCCCCTTAAGAGAGAAGATGAGGAAGGGGGGTGGGGAGGTGGAGGAGAAGATTTGTGTCCTTTTCAAATATAGAATGTGTTGAGTATTTTACATTTATATCTGTGAGGAATGTTCTGGTGCTTGATGTATCTTTGGAATTGTACATGAGTGAGTAGGAGTCGTCTGGCGGTTGAACTGTAAACATGTGGATATAAAGTTGTAGTGTGTATGCCTCAATAAACGTATTATTATTACAGCAGACCTTATTGTGTGGTGAACATTATTTAACATGCTAGCAGAGCTTAGTTTAACATGGGAGCAGAGCGTGGTTTAGTGGTTACGTGGTTTAGTGGTTACGTGGTTTTAGTGGTTGAGTGGTTAAATGGTTGAAAAAAAGTTCTGTATTCTAGAAAGTTTGATTTCAAGTAATAATGGCTGACATTGTAATACTGTGCTTTGACGGCGAGGACTATGGAAATTGGAAGAAAAGAATAACGATGTATTTAAAGATGAAGAAATGTTATACAGTGGCTTCAAGAGAGAAAACAAATATGGATAATGCTGAAATTTGGGAAGAAGAAAATCTGAAGGCAGTAAACTACATCTATTGTGCTATTACGAATAAGCAACTTGAGTTTGTGAGTGATAAAGTGAATGCATATGAAATAATGACTAAGTTCGACGAATTATACTCCAAGGAATCGACTGCACTCCAAATAATTTGTAGAAACAAACTGGAAAAATTGAAGTTAAAAGACTACAATGAAACAGCGACATTCTTTAGTGATTTTGAAAGGACAGTAAACGAATTGAAAGCTGCTGGGGCTAAAGTTACTGAGAAAGAAAAATTAAACTACATGTTAAGAACTTTGCCGGACTGTTTGTGCTACATTGGTGACTTGGTCGATGTTTTGAAAGAAGAAGATCAAACTGTTGAATTTGTTAAAAGTAAAATTCGATTAATGGACTTGAAAGACAAAGGTGAAAGTGAATCTGTAAAAACAAATGCATTCCATAGTATGAGAAAATCTGGTACAAGTCGTCAGGAACAATTGTGTTGGGGCTGCGGAAGAGGACATTTCAAGAGAGATTGTCGTCGTCGAAATGAAGAAAATGAAAGAGGCACATGGAATCACAGCAGGCAGTATCAAAGAAGCAGCAGAGAAAGTAACCATCAAAGTGGAAACTTCAGAGGTCACAACAATGATCAACCGTGGAGCGGAAGTAAGCACAAGGGATCCAGAAACGACCGGTATCGGCGAAGTCAAGAATGCCAACAAAGTGAAAGTTTAAGTGCAACGGGATCAAGAAACGGCCAGTATCGGCATGGTGAAGTATACCACCAAAGTGAAAGTACAACAGGCAGTTTTGTAACAGAGGTTAGGAGCTTCATGGTGCAAAATAAAATGAACACAGGTAAGAAAGAAAATATTAAAATTGATTGGTTATTGGATAGTGGTTGTACAGATCATGTTGTAAATAATGAAGAGTATTTTGCTGAGTGTGTAACTTTAGAAAAGCCTGTAGAGGTAAAGATTGCTGATGGGAAAATTTTGAAAGCAACTAAGATAGGAAATGTAGTTAGTTATTTTTCAGTTTATGGTAAATTGATTCAAATTAATATGGAAAATGTATTTTATGTTAAAGACATGAGTAGAAACTTGATTAGTTATGCGAAAGTAACAGACAAGCACAAGATTGTATCTGTAGGAAATGTTTCAAAAGTTTTTGATGGAAATAACAGGCTAATTGCAATTGCCATGAAGGAAGGTAATCTGTATAAAATGACAAGTAGCATTTTTAAGGAAGATGTTAATGTAAATATTGTGAGTAACAGTGATTCTATGACTGAAAAGGGGAGATGGCATCGCATATTAGGGCATGTAAATTTTAACTATTTAAATACTTTGTGTAAAGATCAATTAGCAGTTGGTTTACCTAAAAGTTTAGAGTCTGAATATATGAAGTTTGTATTGAAAACAAAATGCGCAATTTACCTTTTGAAAATAATAGAAGCAAAGCAGAAGGAATTTTAGAAATTATTCACACTGATTTAAATGGGCCTCACTCAACTCTTGGTTTGAATGGTGAAAGATACTTTCTAACTTTTATAGATGATTATAGCATAGCAGCTCGTGTTTACCCTATCAAATCCAAAAGTCAAGTTTATGATTGTCTAGTTGCATATGAAAATGAAATTCAAATTTGACAGGTAAAACTATTAAGAAACTGAGATGTGATAATGGAAAGGAATATTTAAATTCTGATGTTTATCGATTTGTAAAGGAAAAATGAATTGTTTTAAATGTTTGCCCTCCCTATGTACATGAGTTAAATGGTACGGCTGAAAGATATAATAGATCTATCATGCATATGTCACGGTGTTTGCTAGCTGAAGCAAAAGTAGATAGGAGGTTCTGGCCTGAAGTAGTTTGTACAGCAGTTTATCTTAAAAACAGAACTTTAGCTAATACTACTGAAAAGAAAACTCCCTATGAAATTTTACTAGGAAAGAAACTAAATGTTAAACATCTGAAGCTATATGGTAGTAAAGTTTTTGTAAGAGTACCTGAACAATTGAGAAAGTCTAAATGGGATCGTAAAGCTGATATGGGAATTTTATTAGGTTATAGTGAAGTTGGATACAAAGTATTAGTGAATAATAAAATTGTTGTTGCAAGACATGTTGATATTGTAGAGAATAATGTTAAACTTATCCACTTAAAGGGTTATGATTCAGAGAGTGATTCTAGTGATGAAAATGAATCTGTAGATGAGGAAAGGAACGAAGGAGATGTTAAAGGAGGTTTAAACAGTGATAATGTAAATTGACTAGGTCAGGTAGAAAATGTAAAATGCCAGATAGATTTAATGATTATGTCTGTAGCAATATCATTTATGTAAACTTTTGTTGTGCTGATAGTCCAGATAATTTCGATTAATTGTAAAGAGTCAGTGTATTGGAAACAAGCAATGGACAAGGAGATTGATTGTTTGTATCAAAATAAAACATGGAAACTAGTAAAAAAAACCAGAGAATGTAAATGCTCTTGATGTAAAGTGGGTTTATACAAAAAAATGAGATAACACTTATAAAGCAAGACTAGTTGTAAGGGGTTTTCAACAAAAGGAAGTTGTGGATGATATATATTCACCAGTGGCTAGGATGCAGACATTGAAACTTTTACTGTCATACTGTTGTCAAAATGGTTTAGCTATAGAGCAAATGGATGTTGAAACTGCATTTCTTAATGGTAAAGTTTTATCAGAGGTTTATATAAATCATCCAAGAGGGTATGAAGATGGTAATAATAGGGTTTGTAAATTGAATAAAGCATTGTATGGTTTAAGAGAAAGCCCTAGAGCTTGGTATGATTGTTTTGATGAATTTATGAGTGATCTAGGTTTTGCAAAATGTGAATTTGATTATTGTCTGTATACTTTGATCGATGGAGATGATATAATTTATTTAATAATATTTGTTGATGATCTATTAATTTGTTGTAACAGTAAAAGGAAAATAGATAAAATCAAGAATCTGTTGTTGAAGAAATTCAAGATGAAATTTCTGTAGAAATGAAAATGTAAAAACTTTTGATTGCTATGTTGATGCAGATTGGGCAGGTGATATTGTAGATCGAAAGTCCATGATGGGGTATGTAATTAGATTGTTTGGAAATTCAATATTTTGGAAATCTAGAAAACAAGGAAGTGTCGTTAAATCTTCCACTTTTGCTGAATATATTGCCTTGTCAGAAGCTGTTACTGAACTAAAGTATGTTTTGGATGTATTAAAAACTTTTAATGTAAATATCAAAGGACCTGTCCAAGTATATGAAGATAACTCAGGAGCGGTAAATATTGCGAAGTATGGTAATTTTTCAAAGAACTCCAAGTATATTGAAGTACACTACCATTTTGTAAATGAGTGTTATACAAATGGTGTAATAGACATTGTGAAGATAGACTCTAACGAAAACATTGCTGACATATTTACGAAGGCATTGTGTGAAGTTAAGTTCAAAAAGTTTAGAGAGATGTTGAATGTGAATTAACAGAAGTACAGATATAAATATAAGGAGGCGTGTTGAGTATTTTACATTTATATCTGTGAGGAATGTTCTGGTGCTTGATGTATCTTTGGAGATGTATCTTTGGAATTGTATATGAGTGAGTAGGAGTCGTTGTCTGGCTGTTGAACTGTAAACATGTGGATATAAAGTTGTAGTGTGTATGCCTCAATAAACGTATTAATATTACAGCAGACCTTATTGTGTGGTGAACATTATTTAACATGCTAGCCTGAGCTTAGTTTAACAGAATGAATTTGTTAGACCCAGCATACTAATTAGAGGAGGAGTCTGTGTTGCCAACTGTCTGTGTAGCTTCTTGTGTTCTGTATGATAAGATTATTTTTGTATGTGAAATGTGTAGTTTATGAGGCACATATTGAGGACTGTCCCAGCATTTGCCTATATGATTATGGATAACCACTTAAAAACTGCAATAAGAACGGCTGTTATGTGGCCCATTGTACCTCCCTTATCAAGTGTGTAGTACCTAATAATGCACTGAGCCATGCTGGTGGGTTTTTATTACATAATTTTTATTTATGTCTAGTTGTAACTTTTTTATGATCAAAATGCTTACTTTCTTTGATATTTTTTATTTTATTTTATTACTTTGTATGACTTTTCTACTGATTGACCATTTTCCCCTCACCATTGAAATCCCCACCCCTCCAACCTTATTAATCTCTGTAAACTGTAGATGATGTGTGTTTATGTTACTGATGTAGTGATTTCTAATGTGTTATTCTATAGTTATTTTAGTTAAATTTCATTGGTGTACACTAATCTGAGTTTGAGCTGTACCAATTGCTAACTACTCACTACTTAGTTAACTGGACTGGTTTATGGTCTGTTTTTTATAATTATTTTGCCCTTGTAACAATTTCTTAAACACCTACTTCAGTGTTACATAAATTATTATTTTGAATTCTCTTACTGTTTGGGTTAAATTGTTCAGCATTTCCCTCAGTCATCTCCAAATATTGCCAATGTGTGTTTTATAAACTTCTAACCCAGCCCTTTTACCATACAATTTTCTGACTGTGTTCTATGATAATTGTCCCAAACAAATCTTATTCCTCAATATTCTTGCAAGGGTCTGACAAGGCTTATGTATCTCAGTTCCTGCATATCTCTGGTACATCCTGGCAACACCATCTCCAAAGCACAGAGGACAGAGGGCTCTGAAATCATCCACTATTTTCTTCATGATGTGATATGCTCAATCAGATTACATCAAATTATTTGGCAAAATATTTATATTTTATGCCTCAGAAAGTAATTTTCCAGACATACATTTGTGTTTAGCCACGAGTCTTGATTCTGTCTGTGGCAAAGTGATAATGACCAACATGTATGCAGGTAAAGTGGAGAAATGTCTTACCCTGCTATGATTTCAGAACATCACACAACATCAGCTACTAGTGTCTTCGTTTGGGGTCAGTCATTTTTGATAGCAGGGCTGAGTTGGTTGTTGTTGAAGGCTATCTCTATGTCCTAATCTCTGCTTCATAAATTACACATCTATACTATTATAAATCTGTAAGCAAGCTGCGTTTGTAGTGAGGCTTGATCTCTAATAACGCAAAAACTACCGCATCAATTTGCATGGTGTTTCCAAATTTTTAAAGCTAATGTTGCTGATCAACATCTGCAGAAGTAGCTAACGACTAATATGTACCATGGGAAGAAGCAAGTCAGTAAAAAACTTCAGAAATGTGAAACTGTAGACCACAGATAATTATACACATTCAGACGGTCACTCCTTTCATAAAGAGACCTTAGGATTTACCTTTTTTTTTTACTTCTGCGATTCATTTTTCTGGACCGCAGTACTTCAAAATAAAAAGAATACGTGAATCAAGTATAATCAGCATTTACTTGAATCGTAACAGGTCTGTTGAATTACGAAAAAGTTATATATTACTAACATGGAAGACATGTATTGTCTCTGGTAGACTGTTATACAGTTTGTCTCTGGAACAAAATTGCTACGTGATCGCTGAACAATACAGCCACAATAAGCCAATACTTAATACGAAATTCAGTTTTTTCTCGAAGAGCGATGTCTGAAAAACAGCTATTATAAATTTCTTTCATAATGACTTGTGCGGAATTGCACATATTTGGAAGTACTTTATTCGATTAATATGTCTCGTGGCTATAACGTGCAAATATAACTAGGCATCCGAAAATTCAGGTACATGCGACTCAAATAATTACATAGAAAATACGGATATATTGAAAGAAACTCAAATAAAAAAATTTCATATCCTAATGCTACACCGCGTAAATTATAAAGCTAAAAGCATCGTCCCTTTGGCCTATAACAAAGCATATCAGCTGACATCACTGTCCAGGTTGCATTTCAATCGATTTACAACTTGCGATAATTTTGCCACTCAGAAATAATTGCTTGAGTTACATGCACATTAGTACATATACTGTACCGTGATCCATTTTGACATTTTTGAATTAATTATATCTGACTGAAATAATGACAATAATGATACGACGATTTGAAACCAAGATTAACTCCAATTCACGTAAATTTCTATTTTAAAGCAGGAATAATTGATGGTGTATCAACATAAAATAAAAACCAATATCCAAACAGCAAAAAATAAATAAATCAGAAAAAATTGAGATGCTGTGATTATTGGTAACGAATTTTTATTTCAAATATAACTAGGCATCCTAAAATTCTATTCTACACCGCGTAAATTTTAAAACTAAACCCGTTATGCCTGATGCTAAACAAAACGAGTCAATTGTCATCTGGTCCAGGCTGTTGTTTCGCCAGGTACTTACATGCGACTGAAATAATTACATAGAAAATACGGCTATATTGAAAGAAACTTAAATTAAAAATGTTTCATATCCTAATGCTACACCGCGTAGATTATAAAGCTGCAGGCATCGTCTCTTAGGCCTATCACAAAGCATCATATCAGCTGTCAGGTTGCATTTCAAGCGATTCACAACTTGCCATAATGTTGCCACTCAGAAATAATTGTTTCAGTTACATGCACGTTACTACATAAACTGTACCATGATCACAACTCGACATTTTGGATTAATTATATCTGACTGAAATAATGACAGTAATGATACGACGATTTGAAATCAAGAGTAGCTCCAATTCAGGTAAATTTCTATTTTAAAGCAGGAATAATTGATGGTGTATCAACATAAAATAAAACCAATATCCAAACAACAAAAAATAAAAAACAACAAAAATAATAAATCAGAAAAATTGAGATGCTGTGATTATTGGTAACGAATTTTTATATTTCACCACACTTCCAAGAGGACTAAGTCGTAGATTACTGCTATATTTACATA
>JARYHS010013630.1:346401257-346639577 GCA_031002005.1 Vandiemenella viatica
CTCATCAAAGGTTTCCACGTCATATAGTTCCTAGAAGATTTATGAGCTTCGTTTATTATTTCTCTTTGGTTTGTTATCAAAGAGAAAGTGCGCTTATGTATACCTATCAATGCTGCTTGCTGCATCCTAAGTGACGTTCATCATTTCTACCAGCCTTATAAAGTTCCAGACGCCTCACACCATTTCATCAGCTGTGACTGGGGATCGCTCTTTTCGTTTTCAGACTCCATTATATCTACATTTTCATTTGAAAGTTTTTTGGTGTTTCATTTAGGACTCTCATTTTGTTGTTTGAGATATCCCTTGTTCTTTACAGTTGGGGTTCTCCTACTTTCACATTTCCACTTTATCTTCCAATTTATGGTTTGCTTCTGCGATTTTCTGTGCTTTGTCATTTTCCTGTGGTGTTATTTCTGTCTTTTTCCCATACCGTCAACTTCCTCAACTTGAGCGCCAGCCCTGGTAGTGTAGGGGTTGGCACTCTGGTGTGCATTGCAAGGGCCGCCGGTTCGAGTCCGGCCTCCGGCATGGGTGGTTTTAATTAAGTGTTATGTTCGCCTTGTGCTGTCCTCACTGTAGTGTCCATAAATCATAATTAAAGCCTGATGCAACAGTTGGTACAAAAACAAATTGGAACTGGCTAATTGGTCACAAAAACCGTAAGACATACTTTTAAAATCTTGTAAGCGTCGATATAAGGCGGAAATGAAAATGACGATGGATATTTTTTTTTTTTCCTGAAAGTAGATTGTAGCTGAAGGTCACATGTGCTGCAGTGGAGGCTAAACTTCCCTCACTCCAAAGAAAATCTATTTTATTCCTAAAACCTCGTCGCACATCTGACGGCTTCTGAAGTTCGGTTTGTTGACAGATGTATTCCTAAAAATAATCGCTTTTGTCTTCTGTTGGTTACACGTAATGGCAAAGGTTTTGCAAGTTTGAATGTGCCATAATTCATTACAACCATTTTTGTGTGAGATGCAAATAGGGATGGAGGTTGTTCGACCTACACTATATGGTTGGACGCCGGCAAAGCCACATCACCCGCCAAACATCGCTGGGTAAATTGGAGATGCAGTGAGTGGGAGCCGCAAGCAGCGAGAAACAGCAAACTGGCGGCTTCCAGTGGCCACCTACAACTCACACATGCAGTACATTCGTTGGTACATGTTGCGTAATCGAACAAATAAATAAACATGCTGTCTGTAATGTTACGAAACCTCATATTAACGCTAATTGTCATCCATTTACAACTTACGTCATTTTTATGGACCCTTACTTAACATATTTATCATACATAGCCTAACTTCGAGAAATTGTTAATTGCAAACATTAGCTAACTAATTAGAAATTGTAATAATTAACAACTTTTGTAATAATCAGTTCATATTTAACGAAAAAAGCAACTGGAAAGGAGCAACATATACCATCCAACAAGTCTTGAACGATGTTACTGAATGTTAAAGTTGTACCAGTAAGCACATTTCAGGCGTATATAAAATATTTTCCCGAGATGCAAAATTTACCACTAAATTTAGGATTTTCCTAATAATTTTGACCAAAGATTTGTGGCTAGTGACCCGTAGAGTAAATCAGAAAATACGGGAAAAAATCAACAAGGGTGCAGCAATAGGCTGGAACAGCATATTCAATATCAGTGATTCCCAAACCTGTGGCCCAGTGGTCCGCGAAGATGGTACAGGTGTTCGCAGGCAGAATATTTAAAACTATACACCGTAACACAATGTTTTTGCTTGGGTTGTAACTAGATAATGTTGTTAGCTTTCACCGTAATGTATTTTCCCTGATACTAATTAAAATTCAGTCTTTGCTAAGTACTTTGCAGAAACGGTCGCCATCTCCTTAGTCTTACTTTCGCTAAAATAATTCACTGCAAGGAGCAACAGTGGGTTGATCTTTATTTATTACTAGCATTTGCCCGCTGCTTCACGCGCGCGTGCCTTGGCAGGTGCAGAAATTATTTACCGATTTTATTCTCTTATCAGACATTAACGTGGAAAGGCATGAACTGTTAATGTATTCTGAATAGTTTCGTTTGTTTCAGTTAATACGTTAGGTTCGGTTTTCATACTGATGTCAGAGAGTTGTTTTATCCATATTTTAACGTGATGCAATTGATTCAATAGTAGAAAAGGTTCCTGAAAAATTAACAGTAGTAATTCGTGGTTGTAATTATTGTGCGAAGTATAAACATTTATTGTTTAGAAAGGCTTTCACGGTTCAAACGACATTCTTTCTTCTGTGCGCTTTCAGAAGCTATGGATTTAGCGTATAGAACCCGGTTATTGGTCAATCGCTTTTCTCGGTGCAGGTTACTTTCATTTGCTCTAGCTATTTCATCTCGTTCTCTTTGACGTTACAGACGATGTTGTCGGTCTATTTCACTCTCATTTAGCCGATTTCGGCGACATCTTTTAGCTGCAGAAGTTGACCCCGACAGATTAGATCTCTTTCGTAAGGGCATATCATAAACTTTTATACTTACCCAACTCACAGCACTAACAATTAAAACGTTTTCACAGCTGCAATTATCACTATGCGTGAACTTTGGCTGCGAGTATATAGATGAACATAAAACTTGGTTACAATATAGAATATCTGTGGTAGTAATAAATAATATTATTTCTGAAAGCAATATTTAACTCAGCTAAAACATAATATTTTTAAATGCTGATATAGAGGATTCCACGTTAACCGTGGTACCGAAAATTTAAATGGATATATAACATTGTAACGTTAAGAAAGCTGATATTATATCATTATGTGTATTTTTTTTTTTGGCGATTTTATGTGTAAACTTTGCCTGGGATTATATAGCTAGGTATAAGCTTTGTTAAGGATGTATCTGTGGATATAATGAAAAATATTGTTTCCATGATACTTAACTAAAAAAAGTTTATTTTTAAATGTGGATACCGAGGATTGTAACATAACCGCGGTGCCATAAATTTATGTAAATATAGCAGTAATCTACGACTTAGTCCTCTTGGAAGTGTGCTGAAATATAAAAATTCGATTTGAATAATCACAGCATCTCAATTTTTCTGATTTATTTATTTTTTGTTGTTTTTTATTTTTTGTTGTTTTTTATTTTTTGTTGTTTTTTATTTTTTGTTGTTTGGATATTGGTTTTATTTTATGTTGATACACCATCAATTATTCCTGCTTTAAAATAGAAATTTACGTGAATTGGAGCTACTCTTGATTTCAAATCGTCGTATCATTACTGTCATTATTTCAGTCAGATATAATTAATCCAAAAATGTCGAGATGTGATCATGGTACAGTTTATGTAGTAACGTATGTAACTGAAACAATTATTTCTGAGTGGCAACATATCGCAAGTTGTGAATCGCTTGAAATGCAACCTGACAGCTGATATGATGCTTTGTTATAGGCCTAAGAGACGATGCCTGCAGCTTTATAATCTACGCGGTGTAGCATTAGGATACGAAACATTTTTAATTTAAGTTTCTTTCAATATAGCCGTATTTTCTATGTAATTATTTCAGTCGCATGTAAGTACCTGGCGAAACAACAGCCTGGACCAGATGACAATTGACTCGTTTTGTTTAGCATCAGGCATAACGGGTTTAGTTTTAAAATTTACGCAGTGTAGAAAAGAATTTTAGGATGCCTAGTTATATTTGAAATAAAAATTCGTTACCAATAATCACAGCATCTCAATTTTTTCTGATTTATTTATTTTTTGCTGTTTGGATATTGGTTTTTATTTTATGTTGATACACCATCAATTATTCCTGCTTTAAAATAGAAATTTACGTGAATTGGAGTTAATCTTGGTTTCAAATCGTCGTATCATTATTGTCATTATTTCAGTCAGATATATTAATTCAAAAATGTCAAAATGGATCACGGTACAGTATATGTACTAATGTGCATGTAACTCAAGCAATTATTTCTGAGTGGCAAAATTATCGCAAGTTGTAAATCGATTGAAATGCAACCTGGACAGTGATGACAGCTGATATGCTTTGTTATAGGCCAAAGGGACGATGCTTTTAGCTTTATAATTTACGCGGTGTAGCATTAGGATATGAAATATTTTTTTATTTGAGTTTCTTTCAATATATCCATATTTTCTATGTAATTATTTGAGTCGCATGTACTACCATGCTCATATTAATCCGAACGACCTGAATCGCACATCGCTAAATTTCCTCCTGGAATTATTCAACCCATTATACACAACTGCAAAGACAGTCCTATACCCAGTAGGTGGTACACTCACGCGACTATGAAAACTTGTCACTTAGTCGACCCATAAAAAAACAGAATACATTTCAGTTTATTCGTTTCACAAACTTGATTAATGATTACAGTAAGGCAATAAATGTATTACACGGACATGAAATGAGTTGATTCGTACTTTTTCAATACATTTGAGAGTTATTTAGTGTCAATAACTAGTAAAAAAGTCACCGCTTTCAAAAAAAAATGTTAGTTTTGAACAAGACGTAGGACACAAAACAATTTATGCATTACATTCGTCTTCAAGAACATAAAATAACAAGAAATTTAATACAAAAAATTATGTTCGCACTGGATTAAAATTTGTGGAAACGATACAGACTCATTAGAAGCAGCTGTCTGCTACATGGCACATAATACATTTACAAAATTAATTTCTTTAGCCTTAGTTAAACGAATTGCTTGCCCTAGCGTTCTGTTATCCGGTTCTACTCATAAGTCTGTTTTTGAACCGTCAAAACGTAAAAAAACATAAATAATTATTAAATAAATGTTTCCGGCAGCATGAGATGGAATCAGAGTGATATGCATTGGTTAAAAATTAAAATAGGTTTGTGGATGTATTTTACCGAAAGAAAACTGATTTTCTCTCACTACAACTAAGAAAAGCTCCTTAAAACACTGAAAATTCATACTTTTTTAAAATTAGTTATAAAAAGAAAAGTCCAGCTTTTTTAGTATATGACTGAAAATCAACTGTATATAGCAAAATATTACACATTTCACTTCAGTATTCGACTGCTGTTGTAAAGGTGGAAGGTATATCAAAAAATGATGGACTGGAAGCTTCCGTAATTAACAACATTGTGCGGCTATTGGTGGTCACGAGTGGAGTTAATGATGTATATCATGATTATGTTCTATTTGTGGCATCAAGTTATTCTTGTAGGCCAACCTCTTAGTCCAATCTAATGATAATATTACTCCTACTCCTGCCGCAGGTAGACGGTAAAAAATTCTCACTGAAGAAAAAATTAAAATTACAACGGAGCAAAAGATAAAAAAAAACTAAGCATCAATAGTGGATGGGTGAAATTTCACAAGTTGATTCTAACGCCTAGTTAATGATGTACAGCTGTCTTTTTTAAAGTGTAGGTGTTGTTTATGAATTTGATGCTTCAAGGAAGTAACAGGACAGTTCTGCGACGCGGAAAAATGTTACCGAACGAGTAGTTGAGAGCTGGTAAGTCTCTAACGCTATGGGTTCTCAGATTTTCAAATAAAATCCGTAATCACTTCAGGCGAACAGAGAAATGATTACTTATATAAATACTGTTGTCGAATTCCTTTTCTTTCTTAGTCAACCAACCTTATAAACGTCTTAGCGAAATATACCACACATAATAATAACTCAAATGAAACCTAACAAGGAGCAATTTTCTCATTTAAGCGATAAAGCAGTTACTCTATTGCTAAAGCGTCTTAGTCCATACAGAGAAAATAACACTTTTTTAAGATCAATCATGTCGAGCCGAACTCGAACAGTCTACCATCGGAGCGCAAGGGCTAGGCGCTAGCTACGCTACATACGGGTCCGCAGCTGATACCTCTAACCGAACTCTGAAAGCGCCAGCACGTGAGAACTGTCAAAGATGGCAGCTAACAGCCACACATTTGGCTGTATAGCATTTCCTTCCTCATTCATCAATTTCTGTTTATTTAATTTAAAGTTTAAGTCTTACAGACTACAGTACCCAGTGATAGAAAAAATGGCATGAATAATCATTATCATATTAGTCAGTTCAATCATTTTCTGATGTGGGCTCTTAAAGTCATTATTTCAGATATAAATTGAGCAGTCTTCTCCAAATCGCACTATCTTGGGAAATCTCTGCCAGTTAACTCCGACAACCCTGCGTATGTCCTTATCCCATCGGTATGATATGAATAATAGCTTGCTAAAAACAGCTTGTATAAGCGTTGTGCATTGGCAAAAAACTAAAAGGATCATATACCGAAGATTATATTTAAACCACAATAGCTTGAAAGATCAAATATCAAACATATACAACAATACAGCTAGCATCCAGAAAATCTTGCTATCGCAGCATAGATCGATCATAGTGCGTCGCGGTAGAGAACCTGCTAAGTAAGACAATTTTAATTACCGATATGTATCGTCATTGAAGAATGCGCACATAGTCACATGCATACCGACAGGTGAAGTATGAAATTAACATTTTTTGTATAAGATGGCCGAGGAAAGCAATTTGTGGGAAGGTCTCACCGCAAAAAAAAAAAAAAATATATATATAAAGCAGATCGCGTTGTTGTAATAGATTTGCGGAGACGAAGCGATTAGATCGCGACAGAACTACAGTATATAGAGGATTACAACCAACCCACTGGAAGACAGAAAACGAAAGGAGAAAGTCATTTATTTTAATGTGGAATTACAAGAATTGATCCCGATTCCAAAAGCTTCCACTCCTACTAAGGTAAAAAGTTTGTTCATTTATAATTTAGGATGGCCTGTGTGATTTAAAGAGTTATTTCCAGATTTTAGAGCACTTAGTTTATTTTTTCAACATATACCAAACTGCTAATTTCAGCGATAAGAATGAAGGTGTCTCACAATTCATAATTAGGAAATTCGTCAGTCCTGTATTAGTAATGTCCAAGAGTCTGTTCAACTAGTAACTTATCCCGAGGAATGATTAAATGCTAGGTCACTAGCTAATCTTTCCGCTTTGCGGAAGTAAGAACTTCCTTCTTCCCGTTTCTATAAATAACTTGTTTTCACTTTCCTGATACTCTGCTACCAGACATAAGTACACGTTACTTCACTCAAATATTCAACTCTATCTTTGAATGAGAAACAAGTGCTGGAATGTTTATCAGTCGTCACCTATTTTAAAGCTTATTGTGGGATTGTGTTAAAATAAGCCCATAAATTCCATACAAATATTCTTTCTGTCTGAGAATGTAAGAAAGGTACTGAAAATTATTTGAAGCAAGACTCAAGTGTGAGTGCTACAGTGTAACGGGGCAAAAAATAGACTCATTCAAGCTACGACAGGTTGGCTGAAACGTTAGGATGTGATAAATCGAAGTGTAAGTTTGTCGTAGTTGTCAATATACACTGATAATGAATGTCGCGATCTCTGGCAAACCACTTCTACATATTGGAAGGAACCACGCAACAGAGTTCTCTAAACAGAAAAATATTGAAGTCTAGGCTTATAGCTCTGTATCTTTCGGCGGGCTAGCAGAAATCAAAAAATAGTAATTTTCTGGATTATGAATAAGATCCTAATATTGATAGTTTTAGAGGAATAACAGAAAAGAGGATTTTCGGTAGAGGTTAAGCTTCTTGGAATATGCTCTGTAGTCTGTTGCTCGAGTCCTTTGTATTGAACTTTCATTTTTCAGTTAAATATACTTCTTAAAGAACACACATTTGCTGTGTCTATATTACTGTAAACATATTTATGTGAGGAACCGTTGGTAATGACTAATGACAAGTATATATTTTCAACAATAAACATTAAGCAAAATGTTAAAGGGGAAAAAAAAAATGAAATATGTGCAGATTCGAACTCGGTACCACTCGATCGCTCCCACCTGACTACGGATCTCTTCTCTATCATCTGAAGGTTTTTTGGAATACAAGCTTCTCCTGAAAATCATGTGTCTTGTTCTTTCTCAAATAACCGTGAGCTTACGGGCACTATTTATAGTTTTAAAATTAATGATTTTTTTCATTTTTTTCTAGTCCGAGAGTGATACGGCGGCATAACTATTGACTCTGTTTCGAGTGATTCTCTATATGATTCCATTTGCTCAAAACAAGAATTATATTGAGACTGTAACAGCCCACCTGGTCTAACACTACATTGGAAGAAGAAGAACAAGTACAAGAATGATCTCAAAATCAGGGAAGCTTCAAATGTGAAACCTTTTAGTATCACACATCAACTCATATGTAACGTCGACGTCGAGGTCATTAGAGGCGGGAAAGTACTTATTGCAAGGATGAAATTCGCTCATGGCCTTTTGATTAAACCATCCCGACATTAACCTGGAGTGATTTGGTGAAATCATGGATAGCAAAATCTCGATGACCGAACAGGGATTGGAATCTGCGTCCTCCCGAATGTAAGGCCAGAACGTTACCGCTCACCAGTCACGCTCCGGCATTGAATATACCGTCAAATAATTGGGGATAATTTCTGGTGGCATAAAATATGCTTGGCTTGAGAAGGTTTTAAAACAGACTACAAGCCACGTTTTAAAATTTTTAACGGAACACTGCAACTGTAACGTAGGAATGTAAACCGTTTTACTGCTTAAATATCTGAGTCTAACTGTCGTAGTTGCACCACGAAAAATCCACATAACAGAAATGAGATTACAGTGCAGCTACTGAGAAATCACTCAGAATTATTGAGTATATAATATAACTATGCAAACATCGAAAAACGATTATTAATCATACTACGTAGCTATCAGTCATCATCATGTTGCTACAGTAATTACAAAATTCAATTCGTTTGTCCTCGGTTATCAAATTTTTCACTATTCTTTAGCTACTAGTTTTATTCGAAACTAGCGCAGAGACATAATGATGCTACTCTCAGCAAAGTATCATAACAAACACACAGTTCCATGAGATTAAACACTGCGAGCTGTTAAAGCAGCTAGAATGTCGTCGCAGGAAACGAATTTCGGACGAGGAAACACTGAGCGGTTTAATGCTCTATGTAAACAACAAAACATATATCTGCTTTCGATCACAATTTCCATTTCACACACCACTTGTAGAGAGTAAGAGTGATACATTATAAAATTGTATTACAGTTTATTGCTCTTCTCATCTCGCACGTAATCTTTACTGGATTACACAATATTTCTTTTTCTATCCAAAACTTTAAATAAAGCAAGAATCATTGTTTTAACAAGTTCTTTTACCATTTATTTTTTACCTTGGGACGAAATCTTTTTGTAATTTGGTAACTGACAAAAATTTGCTCCAGATAAATTGAACGTAAGATTCGTATACAAGCGCTCCTCTTTTTTTCCAAATGTTTATTGGTTAATATGACTACGGTGTATCAAATTTCGATCTTCTGAGACAGTGGAAAACAATCTTTTACTTCCAGTCTGAAGCGTACTTCTTTCAGTGTTTCAAATAAATATAAAACAGATGATCACTGACATTAAAAACCTTTACAAACTGATTTTTATGAAAAGTTTAAAAGTTTTACAAATTCCATGGTTATGAAATTAATTAGGTTTATAATTAAGACTTTAACGATAACATCACCATACACAGGATTCAGTATATCAAAATCTACAGATACAAAGAGGTCTTAATTGCATTACATTCAACAATTCGCTAAGCAGACGATTTTGAAATTGTATCAAAACATTTCCAAGCATTCCTTAGTTAAAAGACTGAGTTAGGCATTCCATGGAATCATTCTTTGTTTTTATGGTTTTATTATCATAAAAAATTCAGACCAAATACAGGAATGAAAATCCACAACGTGATTCATAACTATTTGCATCGAAGTTAAGTAGTAACCATTTTAAATTCACGGTCCAGCCATCGAGACTTCGGTTTTCGTAGAGTTCCCAGAATGACTTTAGTGAACGTGGAATCGATCCTACTTAAATAGTGGACCTAAATTTGTTCTTACACAGCTAATATTTCTCGTGTCATTACAAAAGATATATTAAAGACTCTACTGAAAAAATAACGACGAAAAGGAATTTGGATTATTTAATCTATCAGGCAACAAATCTGTTATTTTAACTTCCCAATCAGTGAATCATGTGCTGTTAGTCTCCCGATGTACGGGAAACACGAGGAGAACGTAACACTTCATTAAACCACTCGTGCCCGAAGCCCGACTCGAACCGCGTACCGTTCTTCCGCGAGACAGGGCGCTTCCTAGTCACAAATCTTCCTGCTCGGCATCGGCCAATCTGAGCAACCCATAGCGTTAGAGACTTACCAGCTCATAACTACTCGTTCGGCAACATTTTTCCGCGTCGCAGAACTGTCCTGTTACTTCCTTGAAGCATTAAATTCAATAAACAACCTTACACTTTAAAAAAAGACAGCTGTACATCATTAAACTAGGCGTTAGAATCAACTTGTGAAATTTCACCCATCCACTATTGATGCTTAGTTTTTTTTTGCTCCGGATTGTAATTTTAATTTTTTTACTTCAGTGAGAATTTTTTACCGTCTACCTGCGGCAGGAGAGGAGTAATATTAGCATTAGATCGGACTAAGAGGTTGGCCTACAAGAATAACTTGATGCCACAAATAGAACATAATACATGATATACATCATTAACTCCACTCGTGACCACCAATAGCCGCACAATATTGTTAATTACGGAAGCTTCCAGTCCATCATTTTTTGATATACCTTCCACCTTACAACAGCAGTCGAATACGGAAGTGAAATGTGTAATATTTTGCTATATACACTTATGAAGTTGATTTTCAGTCATATACTGAAAAAGCTGGACTCTAATTTCTTTTTTATAACTTTTTTAAAAAAAGTAGGAATTTTCAGTGTTTTAAGGAGCTTTTCTTAGTTGTAGTGAGAGAAAATCAGTTTTCTTTCGCTAAAATACATCCACAAACCTTTTATTTTTAACCAACGCATATCACTCTGATTCCATCTCATGCTGCCGGAAACATTTATTTAATAATTATTTATGTTTTTTTACGTTTTGTCGGTTCAAAAACAGACTTATGAGTAGAACCGGATAACAGAACGCTAGGGCAAGCAAATTCGTTTAACTAAGGCTAAAGAAATTAATTTTGTAAATGTATTATGTGCCATGTAGCAGACAGCTGCTTCTAATGAGTCTGTATCGTTTCCACAAATTTTAATCCAGTGCAAACATAATTTTTTGTATTAAATTTCTTGTTATTTTATGTTCTTGAAGACGAATGTAATGCAAAAATTGTTTTGTGTCCTACGTCTTGTTCAAAACTAACATTTTTTTGAAAGCGGTGCATTTTTTTACTAGTTATTGACACTAAATAACTCTCAAATGTATTGAAAAAGTACGAATCAACTCATTTCATGTCTGTGTAATACATTTATTGCCTTACTGTAATCACTAATCAAGTTTGTAAACGAATAAACTGAAATGTATTCTGTTTTTTTTTTTTTTTATGGGTCGACTAAGTGACAAGTTTTCATAGTCGCGTGAGTGTACCACCTACTGGGTATAGGACTGTCTTGCAGTAGTGTATAATGGGTTGAATAATTCCCAGGAGGAAATTTAGCGATGTGCGATTCAGGTCGTTCGGATTAATATGAGCATGGTAGTACATAACATATATGGTACCATAAACAATTACGTAACAAACTAAATACATACACCAGGAGATGTACAGTCATAGCATACATGGTGAATTAATTATGTGAACTATATTTACACAAGATACTGGCAGTTATTTTCTAGATACCTTAGAAATAAATTCTTCGAAAGAGTAGAAGGAGTTGTCAATTAAAAATTCTTTCAATTTTTTCCTGAATTTATTCTTATCATCTACTAGACATTTAATATGTGTTGGGAGCATAT
The DNA here is from genome assembly GCA_031002005.1 of Vandiemenella viatica. NCBI lineage: Eukaryota > Metazoa > Arthropoda > Insecta > Orthoptera > Morabidae > Vandiemenella > Vandiemenella viatica. The sequence goes on from JARYHS010013630.1 coordinate 346,413,108, forward strand.
TGAAGATATGTATCCTGAATATCGGACCCCTTTTTGAACAAATGACAATGGCTTGTAAGTCTTGTGAAGATCATTTTTACTTCTAGTGACATAATTGTGTATTTTACTATTTGTTTCAAACAAAGTATAATTTGTGACTACAAAGGACATTAATGTGTATATATACTCAGATGCTAATGTTAAAATCCCTAACTTCTTGAACAGCTCTCTACATGAAGTTCTATTGCTAACCCCACACATAATTCTTATTACCACGCATTTGGGCTCTGAACACTTTGTCTCTATGGGTAGAATTGCCCCAGAATATTATTCCATATGACAATAAGGAGTGAAAATAAGCAAAATAAACTAGCTGTCTCATACGGAGATCACCTAAAGCTGAAATTGTACGATTTGCAAATGTGGCTGCTCCCAATCGTTTTAGTAAGTCAGAAACATGTACTTTCCAATTTAAATTATGATCAATATACAAACCTAGAAATTTCACACTATCTACCTCTTGAATGGACTGGCCTGCAAATTAATGGATTTCAAATCCAGCCTTCAGCATTACTGATATCAGTTCATCAAAGAACAGAGAAATATTAACAATAATTTCAGCTTTTATTTCAGTATCTGGTGATATGGTGTTGTTTGCAACAAACTCATACATGATGAAGCTACTATTGTTATGAGTGCATAACTTCCTTAAAACCCATTAAAGAGGGATAATTCTAAACAATTAACACAGTAAATAAATTTTATAAATAAAATTTTAATGATAAAGATACCTTCAAAACAAAAATAAACTGATGTTGCAGAAACATATAAAAAGTCTAAAAGTCAAAATTCAAAAATCAATAAATTTTGTTTGTATTCATTTTCACAAAGTAGTACTAATAAAAACAAACATTTTTATATCTGGTTTGTAGAGCATAAAAATTTATTAGAGATAGATATTTTTAAGCCTTTGGTACCATGTGCTTGACTTGATGACAAAAATAACTTAAACAATTATATTTTATTGATTTGAAAGAGATAATTCTAATTAAAACTATCAAATTATGTCGTTAACACCAAGTACATATTTTGACTGTAAGTTGAGATTTTAAGTAAATCCTAACTATGTTTTTTAGTAATATAAATAATTTGAAAATTTGTAAATAAAAGAGGAAGATGAAAGTAAGCTTTAATAATAAAGAAAAATTAATTAATAATAATAATAAAACAGTTTACCAGTAATTTGAGAAGAAAAAATTATAATGTCAAAAATATCTTCTATTTTCTGTCTCCAAGGTCTTGCATAACAGAAAATCTTCTTCAGAAATACTTTTATATATATATACCTAACTAATATCTGTTGATTCATCAACTTAATTGCAAAAATAATAATCATTCTGCAAGTTGATTTTCAACAATGCCTGCCGTGTTGTGGAGATGTCTTCTAGTATGCAACTGACCATATCTTTAGCAGCAGCACAATTAATTCTTCACCAATATTGTATGACTCTCTGGTCTTTGAAATTTTGCCACAAGGAAAAGAATTCAACTCCTCTTCTTCTGAATAATAATAAACTTGTCTGTATATTGCTGTCATTCTGTCTTCAAATGTCTTTGCAGTAACGTTAGTTCCATCAAGCTATTTGCAAGAACTTCTGAAAATATTACACAGTGTGGTGCTAGGTATTGAGATTCTTCCTTGTACATAAGTACAATTTTCAAATAGTCTTCATTACCCTTTTTTTTTTTTTTTTTTTTTGCCATGGAATGTTGTGTTTTCCTGGTTCGTTTGTTTCCTACAGTCAACACATGTAATGGATGAATGTACATTGGGATTACAGTAGCATTTGCACATTAACTATAACCATGATCATGTTGCCTTTATGTGTAACTGCCTGATACCTTTTCTTGAACATGCTGCTTGGTTCATATGTTATATTCCGGTAACTGTTTACTACCAACAACAGTGTAGGAGTTAAACATCCAAATAAAAGTCACTGCTGTTAGTACTTCGATATATTTTTAAAATCTTGATGAATTTAGGACTTGTATCAGATCACACATTAGAAAGATCATTGAAGGCTGAATTGGACATTCAAAATCATATATGAAGAGGGCACGTTATTATTTAAGTCATAACACTGACTAAAAGCATTCCCTCTTGTAAACATACTTAGATTTGCAACTCCAAATTAGAGTGAGCTTGTTGAACTATTTAAACACTGCTACCGTAAACTTCTCAACACATTGTAAGAAAAGTTTCTGTCATTGAATTTAGTTTTATATTTCTTTTTCCATCGAAACAAATATAATGGTCCATGAAACTTTTCCGAGGTGAGATAATGGAACTTTTGAACATTACAACCTTGAAAACTCACTCATTAGATTGACACTGCCAGCAAAATGAAGAGTAAGTTGTTTATTTATAGTCTCACCTAAGCTTGAGCTTGATTGTTTTGTAATATGGGTGTATCCCTAAGGGAAGCCTCTATTCTCTTATGAATTATGAAAATCCAATTTTCTCATGGTTCATTATTTTTAATCAGGTTTTATATGTTACTGTCTGATATATATCAAATCTTTTAGCTAGTAACAAATTTTCTTTTATTTGTTCTTCTTTAAGAGGTTTTTTTTTTTTTTTTTTTTTTTTTTTTTTTTTTTTTTTTTTTTTTTTTTTTTTTTTTTGCTGTGATCAGTCTTTCGACTGGTTTGATCCAATCCTCCCTCCCTTCCTAGATCTCCTTAACTAACAATTTGCACCTCCTAATATATTTCCTCAAAATTAAAAACAAAGTTCCAACTGTTCAAAAATTTTAGACCGTGAATACACATTTGGAAATTAAATCAACTGCAGATTAATATGGTCACCACTCTCTGCACTATTTTAAACTTCAGAGAGAAAAGGGTTCAGTTTAAAACTATGGAAACAAATCACTTTTAAAGTTTCACCATTAATATTTTCTGAAATCAAAATACTTCACAAATACAGTTGATTCAGCAATCGGATATTCATTTCCAAAGATTGCAAGTTGTGAAATGTAAGAGGCAGACAGAATAAAACCCCTGAAAAACTTTACATTACATAGTTATTGTTCTGACCAAGCAGCACTATTTCAAAAAAAAATCCACGACAGCTGCCACACTAAAGCATGCGATTGGACTTCGCAGGAGTACCAACTGCGATTTCATGCTCTCAAGAAACACAGGTCCAATCCTTATGACTTTTCAGCGGTAACTGATGAAATGAGCCTCAGAAGGCCCTATATGTCACAAGGAAATCTTCCAAGTCATGTGGCACCCAGAATATAGTGCGTCAAGGATACCTACTGTAAGGTTTCCAAATTTTAATATTAGAGACAAATATTACAAACAAATTTCTCCCCTTTGATGTTTCTCATAAACTTAATGGTTTAGCTGTAATTAATTTTCACCTGTTTGCTGCGTAAAAGCTATGACATCACAGGTCTGCAAGTGTATCAGTACTCAGAAAAAGTTCCCGGTTAGCCTTAATTTTGAAAATTCAAATTAAAAAAAGTTTATCATGAATAGCTCTGAAAGTAAGGCCTAGTTCGAAAAATGGTTTACGGCATAATATTCCCTGGTTTCTAATACAACATTTGAAAGTAATTTTATTACCTGACTTTGATTGGTTTGGCTGTGATAATTTATATAAGTGGGCAATGTGCAAAATGAGACACAATAATTTTTAGAAATTTCTTCTTAATTTACTGTGCAGAACTACTCAAAAAGTTTAACACAGTGTTCGGAAGTGATTTAAGTTGTAATAACCATGTCGTTTAATATCAAAAACTACTTGAAATATGTTGTAATAAGTGTTTGAAACTGCCGGTTTGTGTAACTAAGTGTTTTCTTATTTTTAAACTACCTGAGACTATGGAGCATGTGATATTTACTGCAAAATTTAGTTTCTCCTACTTGATTATTATTATAAATGTTTTTTACCATGCTGAAAAGTGTTGTAAAATGGTGTTGTTATCTTGAAACAAAATTTAAGTGCCCACGAGCTGTATTCTTGAGGATTATAATGATTTAGGTGAGTTTAAACTCACCCTTAAGGGCTACTATTTACCATTGAAGGTTTGTTTAAAACTGTTGTTACATCTTGAGTGAGTTTTTAGATTTTAAATCATCCTGTGTTAGGCTATAAGCTGCAGTATCGGCTTCTGTATGATTCCCGTCTCCCATACCCTGTAGCGATGAGGTTTAGAATTTAACAAATTCTGAGGTGCTTACACCACACTCTCAGTTATCCGCTTCATTTATTATAATCTCTGTCTTCCCCTACAGTTCTTACCTTCGACTGTTCCCTCCACTAGCAAATTAAACCAATCCAGCATGTTTCAAAATATGACCTACCAAACTGTCTCTTTTTCCTGTAAGCTTCTTCCACAAACTTCTTTCCTTACCAATTATTTCCAAAACTCGTTCATTTCTTACTTTGTCAGTCCACTTAATTTTCAGCATCCCCCTGTAGCACTACATTTCAAATGTTTCAATTTTCTTTCTTTCCGATATTTCTAAAGTTCATGTTTTGCTACCATAAAGTGCTGTGTTCCACACACAGAGTTTAAAAAAGTTCTTTCTAATTCCTAGATCTTTTTGCTAGTGCTATTCTGGTTTTAACATCGTTCCTGCTTCAGCCATCAGTTGTAATTTTGCTTCCTAAGTAACAGAATTCGCTTACTTCTCCTATTGCATCTGATCCTATTTTTATATTTAATCTAATAGTATTGGTATCATTTCTGCAACATTCAATCACTTTTGTCTTGCTTTTATTTATATTCAGTTCAATTCTCTACTTTTAAGTTATTTTTACTTGAGGAGTTATTAATTTCTAAAAGTCACATGTAGCAAGGTTATCAAGTTTCAATACTAAAAATCCATTTTTCTCCCATTAAATCTCAAATTACTGTGAAACTGTTATGTTAAGCAAATGCTTTATTCTACTAAATAAATATTAGAATTTACTCATCTGCTCCAGTTTTAGTTATAATGGGTGTCTTAACGTTAACAATATGCTGCCATAGTAAAATTTGAGTTATCTCTTTTCATTAATTGATGATTTTAGATTTAAGACTTTTCCTTTTGTTCCCACCTGCACACATGGTGAGATACAACTTAAACTTGATATATCTCTCTAAATAAAACTTTTAGATCATACAAATTACACCTCAAAATAATCGTAATTTTAAGCTTTATTCATGGAAATGAATGTAGCAAAAAAAGAACAAACTAAAATTTCAACTTTCAGATTTTACCTTTTATTTACAAAAATGTTTAGATATTGAGTTAAATAGTGCTTTATTAAGTACATTTTTATCGAAATTATTTACTGTATAAATAGTATGGAAAAGACACCTTTCTAAACAATTCTGGCAAGACTTTAGATATATTACACACAGCCACTCACAGAATTCTGTCTGTGGCTATGTTGACAATAGGCACTTGCATGAGCTCAGCCACATGTTCTTATTTTCTTGAAAAAGGATTTTGTCTGAACTATTTTTTTTATGTTTCAGAATTATTTTGTGTTGCTGCTACCCTCCTACCTTTAACTTCGGGGAATTTATCTTCCATGTCCATATAAATACCTTAATAATACATAAAGCAAAATAAATATACCAAATATTCATGAGATAAGCAAACAACTATTATTCTCTTCACGTTAAATTCAATGTGTAAATAAGATAGGATAGGGAAAATAAACAGTTACCCGTCACTTACCACAGATGAAGGCAGGAGGGCGAAACACGTAAAAACACAAAAACAAACGAATTGCACAATATTTCGACTTTAGTCTTAGTCATGTGATAGGCGAGACATATGGCAGGGGGAAAGATGTGGTCACATCCGAGCCCGCCACATGAATGAAGCACAGGCGGAAAACGCGTGGTAGTGGTAGAATTTCCAGGAGGGGGGGAATAGGCATGACCAGAGATAAAAGTGAAACAAATCAATATAATCTTTGTATAGCATAATTCAAAAAGTTATAATTGAAAATAAAGGGAGATAGAAGAATTCAAATATATATATAGGGGGAAAAAAATTGATGCAATTACATATAAAAAAAAAAAATATATATAACCGACTGTAAAACGAAATGAGAGATGGCAAGTGACAGGTTTAACGTAGGTTTAGGCCAGGGGTGTGTCTGGTGTCAAGGATATGTTGGTAGGCTAGTTCCCATCTGCGGAGTTCTGAAGGGGTGGTGGTATTAGGAAAAACTCTAATAGCTCTGACTGTGAAACAGGTGTTGAGGTTGTTTGAATTATGGAAGTTCGCATGAATTGCCACGGGATGGTCAGGGTTGGAAGTATAAACTGTTTGCCTGTGACCATTCATTCTGTAGGAAAGTTGTTGAGTGGTGAGACCAATGTAAGAGGCAGTGCAGTGGATGCAGGTGAGTTGGTAAATAAGGTGAGTGGTAGCACATGTGGCATGTCCAATTATAGGGAAAGATTCGCCTGTGACAGGATTAGAGTAAGTAGTGGTGGCAGGGTGCATGCTGCAAGTTTTACAGCGGGGTCTGTTACACGGGAAAGATCCCTGTCGAGGTCTAGGAGAGTCGGCAGGTAAATACTCGTGGACCAAGATGTTGTACAGATTGGGCGGTCTGCTGAAGCAGGTGCGGGGAGCAGTGGGTAGGATTTTGGGAAGGAGGAGACGCATTTCAGGGAAGGAACGCAAGAAATCATGCCCATGGCGGAGTATCTGATTGACAGATTCCAGGCCAGTAAAGAACTGGGTGACAAGTGTTGGTCCACGGTCAGCTTTAGGAGGTGCAGAACGAGGGTTGTGGGTGATGGCATGGGAAATTTGTTTTTCCACAAGATCATGGGGGTATCGGCAGGAAACAAGGGCTTGGGATAGTTTTTGGGAGAAATGGAAATTGATTCATGATCATAACAGATGCGTCTGCCACGGATTGCAAGGCTGTATGGGAGGGAACGTTTAATGTGGAAGGGGTGACAACTGTCAAAGTGTAGGTATTGTTGTAAATTTGTCGGTTTGATGTGTACTGAGGTATGGAGGGTCCCGTGTCGCAGGGTGATATCTACGTCAAGGAAGGTGATACAGGTGTGGGAATATGACCATGTGAAATTGATGGAGTGATTATCATTTAGTGAGTTGAGGAAGTCTAGGAGGTGGTCCTCCCCGTGGGTCCAGATCATAAATATATCATCTATGTATCTGAACCAGACGAGGGGACTGAGGGGGTAATTTTTCAGAAAAATATTTTCCAGACGGCCCAGGAAAAGGTTAGCATAGGACGGGGCCATGCGGGTACCCATGGCAGTGCCGCGTATCTGGTGGTAAATCTGGGAGTTGAAGGAGAAATAGTTTTTGGAGAGGATAAAGTTGGCTAGGGATATGAGAAAGGATGTTCTGGGAAGACTGTTTGGAGGGCGCATATCCAAGAAGTGCTGAAAGGAACTGAGGCCTTCAAGGTGGGGAATATTGGTGTACAAGGAGGTTACGTCAATTGAAACAAGGAGGGAGTCTGGAGGTAGAGGACTGGGGACTTTTGACAGCCGCTCCAAAAAATGTGGTGTGTCTTTGATGTAAGATGGAAGGTTCTGCACAAAAGGTTGGAGGTGTTGATCCACCAAGGCTGAAATCCGTTCCGGGGGGGGAACCATAGGCTGCAACTATAGGTCGTCCCGGATTGCCAGCCTTGTGTATTTTGGGGAGAAGGTACAAAGTAGGTGTGCGGGGATTTTGAGGGGTGAGAAGGGATAAGGATTGTGAAGAAAGACCTTGTAAGGGGCCTAGGAGGTCCAGGAAGGAGCGAATTTCGAGGCAGATGGAAGAGGTGGGATCTGTGGCATGTGGAAAATAGGTGTTGGTATCAGAGAGCTGTTTAAGGGCCTCCGCATCGTAGTCACTGCGGTCCATGACCACGGTGGCGGAGCCCTTGTCTGCTGGAAGGATAATGATATTTTTGTTATTGGACAGTTCTCTCATGGCCCAGATTTCAGTAGGGTTGAGGTTATTGGAGTTGGGAATAGAGTTGATGAAAGATTTTGAGGATAAGGTCGATGTGAGGAAGTCTTGGAACAGGAGGAGGGGATGATTTTGGGGAAGTGGAGGAGAGTCAAGTTGGGATGGTGGTTTGAACTGTTCTAAGCTGGACTCAATCTCACCTCGGTGGCTGTCACTCTCCGTTGTGGTAGCAAAATGATACCGCCAGCGCAGAACCTTCCATCTTACATCAAAGACACACCACATTTTTTGGAGCGTCTGTCAAAAGTCCCCAGTCCTCTACCTCCAGACTCCCTCCTTGTTTCAATTGACGTAACCTCCTTGTACACCAATATTCCCCACCTTGAAGGCCTCAGTTCCCTTCAGCACTTCTTGGATATGCGCCCTCCAAACAGTCTTCCCAGAACATCCTTTCTCATATCCCTAGCCAACTTTATCCTCTCCAAAAACTATTTCCCCTTCATCTCCCAGATTTACCACCAGATACACGGCACTGCCATGGGTACCCGCATGGCCCCGTCCTATGCTAACCTTTTCCTGGGCCGTCTGGAAAATATTTTTCTGAAAAATTACCCCCTCAGTCCCCTCGTCTGGTTCAGATACATAGATGATATATTTATGATCTGGACCCACGGGGAGGACCACCTCCTAGACTTCCTCAACTCACTAAATGATTATCACTCCATCAATTTCACATGGTCATATTCCCACACCTGTATCACCTTCCTTGACGTAGATATCACCCTGCGACACGGGACCCTCCATACCTCAGTACACATCAAACCGACAAATTTACAACAATACCTACACTTTGACAGTTGTCACCCCTTCCACATTAAACGTTCCCTCCCATACAGCCTTGCAATCCGTGGCAGACGCATCTGTTATGATCATGAATCAATTTCCATTTACTCCCAAAAACTATCCCAAGCCCTTGTTTCCCGCCGATACCCCCATGATCTTGTGGAAAAACAAATTTCCCATGCCATCACCCACAACCCTCGTTCTGCACCTCCTAAAGCTGACCGTTGACCAACACTTGTCACCCAGTTCTTTCCTGGCCTGGAATCTGTCAATCAGATACTCCGCCATGGGCATGATTTCTTGCGTTCCTTCCCTGAAATGCATCTCCTCCTTCCCAAAATCCTACCCACTGCTCCCCGCACCTGCTTCAGCAGACCGCCCAATCTGTACAACATCTTGGTCCACAAGTATTTACCTGCCGACTCTCCTAGACCTCGACAGGGATCTTTCCCGTGTAACAGACCCCGCTGTAAAACTTGCAGCATGCACCCTGCCACCACTACTTACTCTAATCCTGTCACAGGCGAATCTTTCCCTATAATTGGACATGCCACATGTGCTACCACTCACCTTATTTACCAACTCACCTGCATCCACTGCACTGCCTCTTACATTGGTCTCACCACTCAACAACTTTCCTACAGAATGAATGGTCACAGGCAAACAGTTTATACTTCCAACCCTGACCATCCCGTGGCAATTCATGCGAACTTCCATAATTCAAACAACCTCAACACCTGTTTCACAGTCAGAGCTATTAGAGTTTTTCCTAATACCACCACCCCTTCAGAACTCCACAGATGGGAACTAGTCTACCAACATATCCTTGACACCAGACACACCCCTGGCCTAAACCTACGTTAAACCTGTCACTTGCCATCTCTCATTTCATTTTACAGTCGGTTAATTTTTTTTTTTTATATATGTACATTGCATCAATTTATTTATTTTCCTATATCTATATATTCAAATTCTTCTATCTCCCTTTGTTTTCAATTATAACTTTTTAAATTATGCTATACAAAAATTATATTGATTTGTTTCACTTTTATCTCTGGTCATGCCTATTCTCCCCCCCCCCCCCCCCTCCTGGAAATTCTACCACTACCACGCGTTTTCCGCCTGTGCTTCATTCATGTGGCGGGCTCGGATGTGACCACATCTTTCCCCCTGCCATATGTCTCGCCTATCACATGACTAAGACTAAAGCCGAAATATTGTGCAATTCGTTTGTTTTTGTGTTTTTACGTGTTTCACCCTCCTGCCTTCATCTGTGGTAAGTGACTGGTAACTGTTTATTTTCCCTATCCTATCTTATTTTCAGTGCCTCTCGACAGTTTCTTTGTTTCCTTTATCCAAAAATTCAATGTGTGTGATCCATTTTTAATTATTTTGTGTCTACATTTGTTTTCTACATTTTTAAGTAGTTCATTACATACTGTACATACATTACTGTAGGAACTGAAGTTCTGAAAGTGTTTTTGTTTTTATATGAATGGATTAGCATCTTACATTCACTGCGCTTACCAAAAATTTTCCATTTACACTGTTATCAATTGAATTTTTGTCTTTGTGCTGCCCTTCTTTCTGAATATTTTCTTCTATATTTCCTGATATGTGAGGCATTATACATACCTGCAGACTAATATTTTTTAAACAATGAATAAACATTTTTATTTCACAGTTAGACTTGTCATCAAACAACAGCAGTATGTATGTTTTATTCTTCCTTCACTGTTATACAAATTCAGTGCAGTTTTTGTACATATAAGCATTTTTTTTTTTTTTTTTTTTTTTTTTTGTGTATTTATAACTCATAGGTAATTATTGACTACATAGCACAGCAGTATCTGCAATGTTGACTCAGGTCAGTTTCATGTTCCTACTTCAAGAGTTCTAATCTCATATTTAATGTTGTTGAAAAATAAATTTATACTATTAGTAGACAGTAGACTAGCTACCAAAATAAACTTCCATATATCTGAATACAAATCAACTATAGTTTCTATAGTTTGAAGAATCCTGTTTGCTGTAATTTATTCTTGTATTACTAAAACAAATTGTTATTCAATGTCAGTTTCAGGTGTGCTGTTTGTCTATGTTCATTCAGCAGAAGGCCTTGCTGGATGTGATTCTACTGAATGTAATCCATATTGCACAGTTTTCAACAACCGTAAAAAGGTAAATCAGTCTTACTGTATCTTTTCTTGTATAAATATTGTACAGTGTATGTTTTACACATTAAAACACTTCATTAGGCTAGAAATTCAAATATAGGGAGAGAGTAATACAAATGTGTTTTGAAAATATGAAAGCATGAAATGAAGGTAAATGGCACTGAGGAAGACCAACTAAGTGATCATAAAGCTGTAATTGCTACAGTAAAGTCAATAGAGGCGCGCAAAAAGAAAAAAGAAAGGGTCATTTACAGGTTCAAAAAGGCCCAAAAGGAGAGTTTAAGAGCGTTTTTGAGGGATAATTACATTACCTTTATAGAAGGAAGAGAGTTGGTTGAAGAGATATGGCTTTGATTCACGCATATAGTCAGGGAAGGTAAGGACAATCAGGGATGAGAACGATCCCCCGTGGTATACACGTGAAGTTAAAAGGTTACTTAAAAAGCAAAGGAAGATACAAGCACGCTCAAGGAGGACGATGTATAGGACTGATTTAGAAAAGTTAGCTGAGACAAGAGAACATGTTAAGAATGCGATGCACGAGGCCTTTAATGACTTTAGATGCAACTCACTTTCCAAGAGTCTCAACGAAAACCAAAAGAAATTTTTGTCATATGTAAAAAAAAGTTAGTGGTAGTGACAACAATATGTCATTTCTTCTACAAGATGGTCAGGAAGTTGATGTCAGCCACACCAAATTTAAAAATTCTTTCACTAGCAAAAACATGGAAAACATTCCCGCTTTTGCACGGTGTTTAGAATTTGAGATGAATCCAGTTCAAATTGATAGTGTAGGTATCATAAAGCAATGAAAGCTCCTGAAGTGGGGGAAGGCAACGGGTCCTGATGGTATACCAGTAAGAGTATTTTCGGAATACGCGGAAGAAATAGAACCATTTCTATCAGATATATTCTGTAAATATTTAGAAGAAAGAAAATTACCTTCTGATTGGAAAATAGCGCAGGTGATTCCCATTTTCAAGAAAGGAGATTGGAGAGATCCTAAGAATTATCGAACCATATCTCTAACATCTGTTTGCAGTAGAATTCTGGAGCATGTCATATGCTCTAACGTTATGAAGTTTCTAGATATACACGAGTTACTTACAGCAAACCAACACGGATTTCGGAAGAACCGATCATGTGAAACGCAACTGGCTCTATTTTCACATGACTTAATGAAGGTTATCAATGCAGCATCACAAGTTGATGCTATTTTCTTGGTTTTCTAGAAAGCTTTTGACTCTGTACCACACAACCGGCTTTTGGCGAAGATTCGAGCGTACAGTATATGTGATCAGATTTGCGAATGGATACGCGATTTTCTAACTGGTCGGTCACAGTATGTTGTTGTTGATGGGGAAGCTTCTTCAAAGCTAGATGTTACTTCGGGGGTTTTCCTGAAGGAAGTGTAATAGGACCACTTCTTTTCTTAATTTTTATAAATGATCTCGGTGACAACGTTAATTGTAGGATGCGATTTTTTGCTGATGTTGCACTTATTTATAGGGAAGTGAGGTGCTCTGACGATTGCTTAGAAATTCAGCGTGATCTGGATGTTATTTCAGAATGGTGCCGTAAATGGCAGCTTACACTTAACTGAAAAAAGTGCAAGGCAATGCAAATAAGTAATAAAAAGACCCTGTTTGCTCACCAGTACAAAGTCAACAACATTTTGGATTCCCTGAAGTATCTAGGCGTAACAATACAAAGCAACATGAAATGGGACTTGCCCATAACTTCCATCGCAGGCAAAGCTAATTCGAAACTACTTTTTATAGGTCGTATTTTGAGAAGTTTTAATGCTCATACAAAGGAAATATCATACAAAACACTAGTGCATCTGCATTTCGAATACTGTTGTGGAATTTGGGATCCGTATCACAAGCAATTGACTGACACATTAGAGAAAGTACAGAGGAGAGCCACTCGATTCGTGACCGCTAGTTATAATTCGTATGTAAGTGTCACAGAGCTGATACATGGGTTGGGCTGGGATTGTTTGGTGGACAGACGACGTCGTTTTCATATGAATTCGTTGGAGAATATGCGAAAATCTTTAATTTACGAGCACAATGAAATGCCAGCCTATTTAGGTCGCAATGACAGAAGATTTGAGAAATAAGATGTCGTACTGATACATTTATGTATTCTTTCTTTCCTCATTCTGTTCGGGATTGGAAGGCACTGAATTAGGATTGGTGCTTAGCACCCTCTGCCACCCACAGTAATTGTGAATTACAGAGTATAAATGTAGATGTAGATGTAATAGATGGCTAAGAGTAAGTAAGGTGTGTAGGCTGAAGACAGGAAAACACTGGATGAAAGTGGTTACATAAAGTTTGTGGGAAGTGAGAGGAAATTGGAGATGCTTGTATACAAACCAAACCCAACCATTGGCTGGAAACTGTGGATGGTGACCAACTGCAGAGCTGTAAATTTCTTTCTACTTCTCTACAACAAGATTTAGAAAAATCTGTCGACCAAGTTATTTCATGCATAACAGGTACTTTCTGAAATAATAATCTCCCTCAAATGAAAATATTTCATGTTATCTACCCAGTCTTTTGTAGACATTCTAAAACCTTACCAGGAATCATTTGGCCCAGTTAGCAAAACAATAGTGACAGATAAGAAAATTCTAGCATCAAACAAAGAAATCTTACTTTGTTTATGTACCTAATCTCTTCATTTTCAAGGTGGTAAGAAATTTGTGATGATCTAGAGGAATGTATGAATAAGGCTGTGTGCATGTGCATAGGTAATCATAATTTCACATACAGTCAAACAAGCAAGCATTAATGTCATAAATAGTTATAGTAGCCGTCACGAAAATAGACCTGCGAAGGTCAATGCGTCTCCATACAATGTTGCAAATTCTCAGAAAAACCAACTTTCAGTAATATGTGCTGAAAAATTCTAAAAATTAATACTGAATATGTGGAACAAGGTGATGTGATTTTTAACTCAAAATATTTACATGACTAATTAAAAAAAAATAAAAACTAGTTCCCATGAACTTTACGAATGAAAATACTTTCTTCACTTCAACCAACCGAAAAAGCTAAACCAATGATAAAAAATACCTGAAAAAATTTATGCGGCTTCCCGAAAGTTAACAGATTAGCACAGAATATTTAATATTCATTATATAGCGAAGAATGTTATAAATTTTTTTAAAAAGTTATACGAATCTCTTGTTTGTCCCTTTTGTGTAATGTAAAAAGTTGTCGCTGACTAACTTCCGTTCTGTTTGTTCACGTGATAACTTCCAGCGAGAAAGTTTGTGAGAAAATATTGAAATTATTTTTAGAAAAAACAACAGCATCTTTAAACGAATCCTTCTGGTTTGTTTAATAATTTATCTGCACGAATATTATTGCGTTGCGCTCGCGTCCAACACTAGCCGACAGCTTCCGTCAATTACGACTCGCGAGATACTCGTACCTTCTCAAAATATTCAAATTCAGGCTCATGTAAGAAATATTATCTTAACAGAGAATTACATGACCAAATACACATAAAAATGGTTTCCTGAAAAAAAATTTCATCTTAATAAAAATAAAGGTTACACAATGTCTGCTTTCAATAAAATTACTAAAGAAATGATTGAAAAACTTACAAACTGGCTTATTTTCAGAGCTGTGAGCCATTATCCTCTCCGTAACTTATTCATCTTCGGATTCATTGGACTGAAGATCACTGTCGCTACTCTCTCCCAGCTGTATCACGAACTGATCCATTTCTGTGTCCCTCGCGCACTGTTTGACATAATCAGTTTCTTGTAATCTTTCCGAATGCCTTACACAATTTGCCCAATCTTCTTGAGTAACGCTGTCTAAAGCTTAATGTGTAAGTTGTTCGACATCGGCAAGTTTGAAGGTCGTGTTCTTCTTAGCGACTTCCCGTTTTACTTGTGCCCAGATGAGTTCGATTGGATTATACTGGCAATGATAGGGTGGCAGGCGAACTATTTGATGTCCCATTTCATTTGCCAATTGATCCAATTCGAATACCTTCTTGGCATTTCGAACTTGTTCTTTACATAAAAGCTCATCCCTAGTTTCATGGGGAAAAAATTCAACACCATTCTTACGTAGCAATTCGATAATATCTCCCTTACGCCAGTTTGAAGATGGTGGTTTGTCTGTTTGAATGGAATGATAACTGGCATTGTCCATGACGATAATGCATCCTTCTTCCAGGGAGCGACACATATCACTAAACCACTTCTTAAAAACCTCACCGTTCATTTCTGTATGGTAATCCAATAGAAACGAACTTTTTCTGCCACGAAACACAAGTTTGGCTCCTGGTATGAAACCTATATGTGCAGAACCAGCATGTACTATAACAAGTCGACTTCCTCAGCCAGTAGGAACTTTAAGACCTCCGTTACCTCTCGAATCATGCCAAATATATTTGTTTGTATGGTTTTGGTTAATGTAAGTCTCGTCCAAATAAACAATTGGCCTAGTGTCCTTTGTTCGCAATGAGTTCATTATTCGCAAAAACTTTGCTCTTGAAGCCGCAATATCACTGTGTTCCATTAAAAATTTTCGTCCATCGTAGAATTTCCTAAATTTAAAACCCAGTCTTTTCAGAAGACGAAGAATGGAGCTTTCTGAGCCTGAATAGCTGATTTTACGGGCGAGATCAGACCGTATTTTCATAGCCGTTGGGTATTCTCCTCTGTCGTAGTACCCTAAAACAGTTCTGCGAACTACTTCTTTATTAAAATCATCCAGTTCAGTGCATTTGTGTTCCCGCCTATACTTCTTTCTTGGTGATTCAAAAACAGGGCTCAAATCTTCGGTTTCTGCCGAACTTAATATACCGACGATACGTTGTACCGACTTCTTCGAAATACCACAAGCCTCCGCTGTCAATGCTTGTACCTGAGCAAAGTTAATGTTTCTCCTGGCTTCTTCGTTGTGGGAAAGGTTGCTGAAATAATAGAAAACATTTGCCACAACAACTTCACTTTGCTTTCTGATATCTGGATGACCTGCACGAACACCGATATTACTTCTTTTCGGTAACGCACTGCATGTAGCATTCTGTTCTACAACGTCACTCATCATAAAGACAAAATAATAATCTTTAAACTAGCAAAACAAAACCGACTGCAGCAAAATCTACGAACCAACTGGCAGTGGAAGAACATTTGACAACATCGCCGGCTCAACTGAGGGTAAAGGGGGTAGTGTGGGCAGGGGATGGAGGCAAGACTGTGTGACCTTGAGTGGACTAAATTGGTGAAGCAGACTATAGCAATTTTAGTCATATTTAAATTGTTTTGTTTCACATGGGATAGGCAGTATACAATGATATTAATGACATTCCCATCAAATTAATCAGATAATTTGTAGCTATCAAAGTTCTAAAACTGGGAAGCTTTTGCTAGGATTTTTATTGGCATGATATGTTTTACATTATTTATCACCCTCTTCTTTCTTCTGCTTCAGCATGTTTCAGCAATTTATTCTTCATGCCTTGCCTATCATAAGTCAGCTCCAGGATTTTCACATCATCTGATCTGTGATATCCCTGTAATTCCCAATCCTGGTGGTAATTTGTATAACTATCTGGCCTTCGTTCTTTCAATTAATGTACTTATTTCACTGTGTTTTTTTACATAATTCTCACATATATGATTTTGGGCTCCACGCTACACTACCATGTTCAACCTATGGTCTGAGCAAAGTTTTTAACCCAGTTCTCTCACACTCCCCTCATCTCCCCCTCTAATTAATGCATAAATTTGAAACCCCTTCCTACCTACTCCCAAAATGTCTTGCCCAATTGAGATTATTTCCAGACGTTCAGATCTTCAAGAAGCAATTCACTCCCCACCATATAATCATAAAAATATTTTGTTTTTTTATCTGTATCCTATTATATAAAACGCTAACGTTCGTCTATAGCTGCTTCAGCTATTGGCTAGAGAACGATCACGTGCCAGCTTTCACTCGCCAATCAACAGCCACCATATTACATTCCTTCCTTCGTGTTCGTTTATTTACTACAGCTAGATGCAGAAACTCATATAAGGAGAAGAAGATTCAATATTTAAGCTATTTTACCTTTATCAGTTAGACGCAGAAATTCATGTAAGGAGAAGGGGATTCAATGTTTACGCTGTTTTATCTGTATCAGTGATAAGGACTAGGTTAAACTATAACCTAAGAATTTTGTAGCAGACGGTAAGAAACAACGAGGTTTATTAAAAACTAGGAGAAACCTACATAATGCGAAATGTATTAGTCAAATAAATAACAGTTATCCGTTTTCGAAATTCTAGTCCCTGTCATATGAAGTGAAATGCATTTATTTATTTTAAAATATTAACCAAATACTCTGATAATCTAACCAGAGAAACGTATTCATATAACGAAAGATATAATTAAAAATGATTCTTTTCCTTACAAGCTTTTTCTGAATAAATTACTACTACCATTATAGATGATACCCTTAGTATTTGATACATGTGTTAGCTATTAAATGAGATTTAAGATAACCTTTTTATTAGATTTAAATCATCAACTGTATAAGCCATGTGACACTCGCAATTCAACAACGATTTTATTGCCGCAAAATAGCAGTGAGCAGAGATATTAGAAATACGGAGAGCAGGGGAAAAAAATTAATGCCAGGCAATTATATGTCACAAAGTTACAATTAGTACGTTCGTTTAAATTTGCATATTGCTTTTTTATTTATCTACGACAGCCAGATGCAATAATTAATGTAAGGGGAAGGGTATTTATTGTATGTTTACATTATATTATTACCTGTATCAGTTAGATGATGAGAAACAATGAAGTTAATTCAAAACTCAGAGAAATGTACGAATCGCGAAATGTATCCAACCAGATAAATGACCGTTATCCGTTTTTGATATTATAGTAAAATTAAAGTAAAATTAATTTATTTAAATAAATCATAGTAAAATACCCCGATAATCTAACCACAGTATGGTACTCTTATTACGAAAATATCATTAAACATGGTTGATATTCGCTTTTCCATACAAGTTTTTCCAGAATAAATCCAGACTACCACCATAGGTGCTTATTCATATGAGGGTAATAAAAGCTATGATTTTCGAATGCAACGTTGTGGAGGTTGTGGCTAAGTAGACCAGAATCGTAACTGACACATTTTTTTGCAGCATAATTCGCTCTGAAATCAGTTTTACAAACCATTTAAACTGTTTTCATAAGCGTCATGTTACTGAACGTATTAATTAATGTGGGTGAAAGTAGTTCCATACCTATCGTGCTGAATTGTGCCTGGACCAGGAATAAAACTGATATTACATGGACAGCAAACGTTTTCGGGAATCCTAATTTGTTTTTAATTTTATTGGTTCTATACTTCCGTCGTCATTAATTCAGTAGAAGTTACTGCAATATTGCTATGTGAACAGCAAATCAAATATTTAGAACATTACAAAATCAAAGAACTTAGCATTACGTAATAACAATTCCTTATAATTAACCAACTGCAAAAAAAGGCTCTGCCAGAATATGGCGTTCAAACCGTCATTTTTGACGGGCTCAAAGCTAGTACCTAATAAGTTGACCGTTCTTGACATTTATCTTCATTCTTTGTTGGCCTTTCCAGCTAAATGTCTTGTCCAGTTGAGATTATTTCCGGTCGTTCAGATCTTCAACAAGCAATTCACTCCCCACCTTATAATCATAAAAAATATTTTGTTTTTTATCTGTATACCTAATAAGTTGAACCTACTTGGCATTTATCTTCATTCTTTGCTGGCGTTTCCATCTAGATGTCTTGTCCAGTTTACTCTGCATCTGTTCAGTCTTTTCCCATTTTTATCCTATTGTATAACATTGTGTTATCATCGAACAACCAAATTTTGCAATCATTCAGTAGAATAAAACATAGTGATGGCACTCCCATTTTGACTTCCATTCCTTTAGTACTGAATTTCCTACTCTAACCAACTGCTGTCTCATCTTTTTATAGTTCCTCTACACAACAAGTCACTTTTTCATGCACATTCTTACCTTATTTAATACCATCTTAATGATTACTCTGTTAAAACCCTTGGATAGATTCAGTGCTAACACAATGTGTCTCTGTGAAAATTTAGAGTTTGTTATATTTCTGTAAATAACAGTAATCCAAAAAAAAAAAAATCTTGTAAAATTGGACCATATCTCATGGATGATAAAACATAAGATTTTGTTCTAAGCCAAGTCTCCACTGTACAGCATGTATTCATTTCATTTTCTGAAAGAATATCATTTCTTTCAGTGTTCTGAATAATGCAGTACTAAAAACTAACTGTTGCACTGTATTCATCATACAATTCTTTCCTGTCCTTGCATCCATTAACCTAATCCTTTGACAAGGGCATGAAGTCCTACATTCCTTCTCCAAAATGTGAATCCTTCACCACAAAATCCTGCTTACTGTGTCTGCACATGCTTCAGCAGATCACCTAATCTCATGAACATATTGGTCCACAAATGCTTGCCTTTTGATTCTCCCAGACTGCTACATTGACCCATCCCATGCAATAGACCTCATTGCAAATCTTGCATCTGGCCACCACTACCACTTTCCAATCCCATTACAGGGCAAACTTTTCCCATTATTGGAAGTGCCATATGCATCACAAAACATGTCATATAGGTATATCAACTCACTACACCCAGTGTACAAGTTCATATAAAGGCTTGACTACTAACCAACTTTCCATCAGAATGAATTGTCACAAACGTTTAACACCAACAATCTGGACTATCCAATGGTAGCCTGTGCCAGTTGCCACAATTTGAACAGCTTAAACAACTCTTTTACAGCATGTACTTCCAGAGTCATCCCAAAAACTACAGCCCTCTCAGAAATCTGTAGGTAAGAACTAGCCTACCAACATGTTGATGCCAGGCATCCTCTTGTACTTAGGCTTCAATAATACCCTTCCTATAGACACAGTAATTATCATTATTTATTCACATACATGTAATTTATGTAATATATATAATATATAGTGTATATAATACAGTTACATTTATATCATCTTATGTTCATTTCTTTCATGATTATTTTCTTCCAATGAAATTTTCCCATATTTATCTATCGTCAATTCATTAACTTCCATTCTCCTCCGCTACTATCCCAGCCATCTTTGCTTTGTTCCACATTTGATTGGCAGGCATTAGCATAGTCACATCTATCTCCTTGTCTATTGTATCATCTACTTACAAGATTAGGGCTCACCACTGAAATGTTGCATTACACATATTCGTATTTTGAGTTCATTGCCACCCTCCTGTCTTTATCTATGGTAGGGGGTGTACTTTCCCTCTTCTTTCTTATTTTCACAGCCTTTTAAGCATTTTTCCTCCTCATTATTATTATTTTAAATATATAAGAAGTAATTAAATGTTGCTTTAAAGTCCAAATTTTGGGGTTTAAAACACCAAGAAAAAATATATAGTACCCTTAGATTTTAGTCTACCGGTACTGTAACTTTTTTCAGTGTTATTACAAGTGGTTAGGGGCCTTAATTTTTAGTTGTCACACTAACAAAATGTAAGGTGGTGATGGAGAAAGCAAAAGAATTCATAGTTGATGAGAATATAGCCAAAACAAAAATAAAGTAAAATCTAAATAATAATGAACCTGAAATCCACCAATCATTGCCACTATCATTACATATTTTATTCAGTTAACCACTATTGGATTGAAGGGACAAGGGAAGTAGCGGAAAATAATGATTTAGTTGTGAGAACAGGACGAACCTGGAACTTTGTATGTACTGGTAGCCCAGCTCCCACCAGCTGAGACAAAAAACAATTCATACCAATGGAGAGACCTCTGACAGCGCAAACACTTGAGTCTTTGAAGCTGTTGTTGATATGTATGGTTAGACATATAATAACATGAACATCAGGTTTCTTCATAAGGAGCTTGAATTCGCTGGAGTTCAGGAATCTGCTGAGATACAATATCTTAAGGATAGAGAAGACTTTAAAGAGGATAAATCTTGTTTCTGTGGTTCTCATGATTATAATAACTCTTTTAAATTAACATTTCAATAAAATGCACTTCTTAGTATTTAAAATATTTCATGAGGCTTTTAACAATTTAGCTAATGCTTATATTTTTCAGATGAAGACCACCCACTACGTCAAAGGTACTGCAAATCCACACTGGGAGTCACTTGCACAATTTTTTGTTAGTGACTACAGACATACTTCATTGTCATTTGTTATTTGTTCATGGAGCCCACGGAAAATGGCAGATACTGACTTACTTGGTCTTGCTACACTTTCACTGACACAGGTGACTTTCATTTATTGTTTCCAAATTTTAAATGATTCTGAGATGAATTTTAATTTCATAAAGACCCGAAGTTGACAAAGTTGACGCATTTATAACTTTCTCTTCTTTGATGTTACCTGATCAAAAATATCAATAGGTTATAAAGAAGTGGTTGGGGGAAAAACAATTGTATCAGTTTCAAAGAGAAGATAGTAAACTGCTAGTGAGTGACAAAGTATGACTTGTATAAAATAAAACATAATTTTGTAGGGAAAAGATTTAGACCATGACTGTTACTTTTAAAAGCACAATCAAACTTCTGCTGCCTTATAAAACAACGAATTGACCATTTCTGTAGATGGAAGAGAGATTACTATCATTACAAGCATAAATTTGTATTGGATTAATATAATTATGTCTAAGGTTAATTTTTAATTTTATTTTACTTTTCCATTCACATTAATTATGAATAGCTTTCAAGCAGGTACTAAATTGTTTGTATTTTAATTTTATAAATAGCAACAGCATATCGTCATCTGAGAAATGTCATTTTTAAATCTGCCATAGAAAACTGCAAGTATGTGCCATTGTGTTGATTTGTTGTTTAAGGGGGCAGAGTATAATTAATTTTGTTGATCCTAGATGAGATGATTGTAGTTAAAAGCTAAACAGTCTATCTAATAGATGCTTTATTGACTAGAAAGCTCTCATGTCTCATGTCGCGTTCCCGGTTCTCTTAGAACTCCGAGAAACGCCTCTACAGTGGCTATAGCTAACCCTGGTATTGCCTTGTGGCTTGGGACGCAGGGTAGGTACTTATGGGAGCAATTAGTCGAGTAGCTTGACTACTCGGAGGGAGCTAATCACTGTCAAGGTCTATAGCGCGGGAGTGCATGCTTCTATTACTTCTATTAATGAAACAGTGGTGGAAGATACAGAAGTATATTTACAACCCTTTCATAGAAAGGAACAATAAGAAAGGCACATAAGGTCTCGACAAG
The DNA here is from genome assembly GCA_031002005.1 of Vandiemenella viatica. Taxonomy (NCBI): domain Eukaryota; kingdom Metazoa; phylum Arthropoda; class Insecta; order Orthoptera; family Morabidae; genus Vandiemenella; species Vandiemenella viatica. Next base: position 346,435,375 of record JARYHS010013630.1, read on the forward strand.
ATACATAGAACGGTATTATGGCCCAGTAGATATAGATACAGATGCTTACAGGTTTAGAGCAGAGCAGAGGGCGGAGGCAGTGGCGAGGCTTCGGAGTCCGGTGTTCGGGCCCGGGCTGGCCCGCCCGGGCCGGCGATAACTTCCGTGCGACGTCCCCGACCGACCACGTTCGACCCAGTTCGACCGACCACTGTCTTGTGGCCCCCTTTATATACGCAATTACTGCTGATGTGACCCACTAACGCCACAGTTGCCTCAACATTGCCTCACCTCCGCCGATATTGCTAGAGATCCAGGCATGGCACGCGACACCTATCCTCCCGAAAAAAACGAAAAATTTTGGAGGGCGTAGCCATCAAAATTTTTCGTATCTTCGTACTTAACCTAATCTACCACGATGCTGCTAATCAGGACCAGCAAACGGCGGGAGTACCATGGAAAAGTGATTCAACATCAGCCTGCCTGGCCGCTGGCTTACTAAGTACACTCCTCGCGGCTTGACCGGGTAGAGATCACATAGTGTTTCCATACAATACATTAGAATTCCGCGTGCCGTGCCTTTACAATTTCAAATTGATTCCAACATTTCAAGGGCCATCATGATTACATACAGAATCTCTTTACATAAATACAATAAATTGGTTTGCATGTTGTCTTACAAAATTTGACTTTCAAAATTATACAATGTTCATCCATACATTGATGTCGCAGAATGAAATTACAAAATACATTTGAATAGAAATACAATTCAGTGCAATACAAGTTGTCATGATTTTACAATAGTAAATAACAAATGCCTTTAGGTGCGTTATCTCTGCATAAATACTTTGGCTGTACGTTTTTTTTTTTTGGTTGTACATATATCAGTTAGTAGTTCTCTGGCTCTTGTTGTGTACACGGATGTACAAGACATTAAATTATATGTTACATAATTACAAATTGTTACAATCATAGAAAAAACAAAAAAAAATTTGAATTTGTCGCCCAACATGCCATTCTAATGTCGGCTGTCGTTTGAAGTGTCTTACGTTCACCGCAAAAGCGGGTTCGTGGCCCAGAGGAGTGGCACATCTCCCGTTCTGGGTGCCTGCTTTTAGCGACTCTGAAAATCTTTCACAATCAATTAGAAATACGTAGCTTTTAAACATAGTTATTTCACAATTGGTTGAGTATAAGAATGATTCAAAGTACAATACATTAATTTTTTTCTACTTCCATCTTGAACGATAAGATAATAGGTCATTGCAATGCGCTCATTCGGAAGTACTCGGCAGTCGTTACGTCTACGGGACTGTTTACAAACTGACGCTATGCGTTTACGTCCAAGTGACAGTGACCTGCGATTGCTCCTGCTAAGTCAGCAAGGCCGACTTAGCTGAGTAACGCGTCATCAGTCTTGCATCCGCCCTGTATGGCATTCTTGATAACGTCAGTAGCACACTTTCGCATTTGCCGACAGACCCGTATAGCGCCTTGCAACGATCAAATTACACAATTGTTATTAATGTATCTAAATAAAATTGCACAATCTGTTAGACTTGCTACAAGAACCACATTAGTTACAATTTCTCTTATATCAGTTTTCATTAATGTTCTATAAAAATTCACTTTTACAATTTAGGTCAGTACTATTAATCAAAGTGCCACCTAACTGTTATCCAAAAACTTGTAATGTGAAACTGTTATAAATTGTAGGTTCCGTCCGTTCGCTAGAATTACCGTAGTAGAAAACCATTTCGCAGTAACCCTTCTTTATTTCGTGTGTGTGTGTTTGTGTGTTTTTTTTTTTGTTCTTTCGCTGTAATCAATTGATGCTGTTACTAGAAATTTTACAAATCGTAACGTATGTTACTAAATTCGTCATTACCCGCATACCATTACTAGCCGACAAGTGCGATTCACCAACTTGCAACAATAATTCGTACAATTTTTCTACGGTGCCTCTGCTAAGCATTTTAGCTTATTCCACAAAATTAAACTTTGCCAAGATGCAGTCAAATTGATCTTAACAGATGCTATTAATTTTACATAACGAAGTTTTTTTACAATGTAACGTAAATGATTCACCAAGAGACTATCTGACCTCGTGCAGTTTAGTGTTGCGCTATATTATTCTTCATCTGCCAAATGCGTGATCGATAAAGTTTAGTGATTCATTTGCGCACACCTAGGTGCTAACCACAGCTTTATTGAGTACAACTTCCAACTAATAGGTGATTGTTAAGTTGCAAGATCCAAACACTTGTAGGAAAAAGATACAAGAATAATCGTACAAGCAATAGTTATTTTCATACATTTCTGCTCAGCTTCAGATAACTTAAGGTTCGCGATTTACGACACTCAAAACGATGTGTTAGTAATTGCATCGGTAAATGCTAAGGACGCGCTACTTAAACTATAGTGCGTACAATTTCACGAATGTTTCTACTGCGATCGTGATCTCGTCTTGTGTTCACAAATTTTCCAGTTAGCTGCTTTTGCTGTCTGAATACAGTTTACTATCTTTGATTCACTAACGCCATTTACTGTTGGTAGAGTTACTTAACCATTTTACCCATTATTCCCCAAGTTCTTGCGTACTGATACACAAAATACAATTTATAACGCTAACGTTACTCATATTCCTTCCACAACACAATATATTAATTCCCTTTATTGTTAATAATAAATACTCAACTAAGCTACAGCTACCGTTATTTCTTAACATCATTGTTGCTAATGTAATTTACAAGATTGTATTAATGTGCGTGACCAAACACACACCACCTCGTGTTTGAGCAAACAAAACAAGTTATGACAACTGCTGACATCGACCTCGTGACATAATACCAGCATGTCATGTGTTATGATGCGTGCCCTGGTTACGACGGGTGTTAACATTCCTGGACTGAAATAAGTAATCTGTTTACATTCTTGATTGAGTGCACGTTACGCCAACTTTTCATCCGTTGAAATAAAGCACTTCATTCTTTAGACAATTAAATTAACTATATTCATTTTAACACATGTTACACATCTATATGTTCCCTCTGTTTTCCCAGATTTTTGATCGCTAATAACTACACTTTTGATACCCACTTGTCAATTAATTATCACTTAAAATTCCTCTAAGTTAATTTCTACCAATCCTATAAATTACTTACATTTTTATACATTCAGACATATCTATAATTAATTCCACGTTAGTTACCCAAAGGTGTACACCATTTATTTCTACATTTACTACAATCTGCGGCTATTCTTACTCCCACACATCAACTTTATTACAATCTGCGGCCGTTTTCTATATCCTATGTACAGTTTCAGATTATTATTTCCCATTGTGCCTTCCTCACACCCAGTTCTATTTACATAGTAATTACATATTTCCCTTCACTCGACATCTTACGACTTAACATTACTTCTTCCTTCTCCATGTTGTCCCCGTGTTCTCTGAAAATTCGAAGCGACTGTTCACAACTATAACATACAGCGCTACTAAACTACGCCGCTACTTCGGCCAATGACTCCATTTATCGCAGTTCCATTTGCGCACCACGCGCCCCCTTACTCGCGCTTTCAGTTTTCTTATATTTGCCTCTTACTGTTGCGTTTTCCTGTTCTCTTAGAACTCAGGATATACGCTGACAGTAAAGCAATACATTACTACGGTACTTACTATTATGCCGCCATCTCTGCCTAATGACTTAGTAATGTGCATCTCCAACTGCATACTCTCTCTCCCCTCCACTACTGCGTTTCCCTGTTCTCTTAGAACTCAGGGCAAAACTTACAGCAATGGAGTATATTATACCGGTGCCTCTATGAGGGCTTACCCAACCTCTTAATCCTTTGGGAATACCTTTCCCCGAACACAAAATATACCGGTGCCTCTATGAGGGCTTACCCAACCTCTTAATCCTTTGGGAATACCTTTCCCCGAACACAAAATATACCGGTGCCTCTATGAGGGCTTACCCAACCCTTAATCCTTTGGGAATACCTTTCCCCGAACACAAAATATACCGGTGCCTCTATGAGGGCTTCTGCCAACTGTTGACTCTTTCTACAACAACTTTTGCATTTAACTTATTACTGATTCTCACTTTCAGCTACATTATTTCTACTTTTACTTCTCGAAATAACTGCTTCCACCCTTGCAGTTACACACATTTACTCCTACAATAAGCTACTTTGCCTTTGGCCTACATTACCGCATGACGTTTTGTCGACTGCGGCTTCCGCTGGCGACTGCAAGACCCGTGTTGTGCTCCGTCAGCTTTCTGTGCGTGCTGTCGCTGCGGCTCTGCGCTGGCTCTGATGTCGCAACACCCGTCGCTTGATGCTAGCGTCGCTGGTTGACTCCTGCAACAATGCCTCCAACGTGCGTGTGACGACCGCCTGACCATCTGTCCACCCTCTGCTCTAGAAAATCCTATTTAGTGACTTAGCCGACAGTCTCCATTCATGACTGAGGGCTGCATGAAAACAGAAAATGAAATATAGTAGATAGAAGCACCGCGCTATTAGAAACCACTAAAAACTACCATGAATTGCATGTTTCTGACTAGGGCTTAACGTCCCCAGCTAACACAAAACTCTTCTGCAACTACTAAAGGGATAGTGTGACTGGTCTAGGGCTTTCCATCCCTAACTGATACCAGAATTCACAGCTGTCATCGGAAATCACCAGAAAGAACCCTCTTTTGCCTTAGCTGGCGATCAAGTTCCGACATTGACACTTTTAAACTACGTCATCTGCCCTGTTGTATCTAGAGGTCTACGCTCCACAACTGTCAGCAGAAAAAATTACATCATCTGTTACACTATCCTGGGTTCAGCACACCACATCTGTCACCAGAAATTTAGTTCCTACTGTCGCGTTCCCGGTTCTCTTAGAACTCCGAGAAACGCCTCTACAGTGGCTATAGCTAACCCTGGTATTGCCTTGTGGCTTGGGACGCAGGGTAGGTACTTATGGGAGCAATTAGTCGAGTAGCTTGACTACTCGGAGGGAGCTAATCACTGTCAAGGTCTATAGCGCGGGAGTGCATGCTTCTATTACTTCTATTAATGAAACAGTGGTGGAAGATACAGAAGTATATTTACAACCCTTTCATAGAAAGGAACAATAAGAAAGGCACATAAGGTCTCGACAAGATACATAGAACGGTATTATGGCCCAGTAGATATAGATACAGATGCTTACAGGTTTAGAGCAGAGCAGAGGGCGGAGGCAGTGGCGAGGCTTCGGAGTCCGGTGTTCGGGCCCGGGCTGGCCCGCCCGGGCCGGCGATAACTTCCGTGCGACGTCCCCGACCGACCACGTTCGACCCAGTTCGACCCAGTCCGACCAACCACTGTCTTGTGGCCCCCTTTATATACGCAATTACTGCTGATGTGACCCACTAACGCCACAGTTGCCTCAACATTGCCTCACCTCCGCCGATATTGCTAGAGATCCAGGCATGGCACGCGACACTCATTTTGGGATGACATTTCTTTTAACTTATAAAACTAGGAAACTGATCACACAAATAATTGTAAAACTCAGTACTAGTGAAAGTAACTTTCATTATTTATAAGAAGTATATGATCATAATGGCCAATACCACCATTCACATATCTTTGCTGACCATGGGTGCCTGTGTTAACTCATTCACATTTCTATTTTTGTGAGTAAGGGCTCAGCCAACAATATTTAGTATGTTATATTTGTGGACTTTTTTGTTGCTGATGCCTTCCCCCCTTCAACTTTGGTGACTGATGGGTCTTTTATTGCTTTTAGAACAAGAATTATTGTTGTTTTAATTTTGACATATCTTATTCCGTGGTGGCAATTTCCATTTTCTCACACATATTAATATATTATATGACATCTTTATTTTAAGTCATTCTTGTTTGTAGTAAGCTATTCAGTATCTACATAGATAATTTATTTCAGGGCCCCAACTCCTTTTCCCACAAATTTTTCTGATTTCCGTATGTCACTTCCACAAACAAGTCCTAATCATCTGACAAATATCCATTCAGGCTTGATTGCCAATATTTGCTTATACACACCCATCAAACTCTTTACTAATTCCTTGTTTTACATTGAATCCTGTAATATCAAAGCAGTTACTAATTAAATAACTGTGAACGTTTTCGCGGCGGCAGCACTGTAGAAAACACTCTCGGGATTCTAGCCGCGTCAAATAAAAGTCGACTGGCGACGTTTCGAGAGCCGGCACTGCTCCCATTGTCAAGCCCTGCTTAACTAACTAAAACTGCCTAGCGGTAGTCTCTATATAGGGCTACCGGGCGGGAGAGGAGGGGAACTCGCGCGGAGGGCGGGTCTGCTTGGTGACGTCATGTTCCGGTTGTTGTTATGCCCAAATATGGTCCGCTCCCGTGTGTTTCGTAATTGTCTAATAACTGGCCTCCATGTTTGACTTATGTTAAGTCCTTGATCCCGATTTATCACATTGTTATTAACCCTGATGGCCTCATGGGATACCAGCCCTATATGAATTTGTGAACTATCTCAACGGCGTTCACCCCAATATCAAGTTCACGATGGAAATCGAAAAAGATGGCGCACTTCCTTTTTTGGATGTATTGGTACGTCGAAATCCGAACGGAAGGTTGGGGCACAGTGTGTATAGAAAACCCACACACACTGATCGTTATCTAAACGCCCTTAGTTTTCATCACCCATCTCAGAAGCGCGGCGTACTGAATACGTTGGTCCACAGGGCAAAGGCGGTATCCGACAATCAGCATCTACAAGAAGAGCTGCGACACTTAGAACGCGTGTTTAGGGCCAATGGCTATAGTTCCAAAGAAATTCGACATGCGATTAGCGGAAGAAGAAACAAAAACAAAACGGATGACAGGGAACGAGAAACCCCACGTGCCTTTTTGCCCTTCTGCGGAGCGGTGACATCAAAAATAGCCAGGCTGCTCAACAAGCAAGGCATCCGCTCCATCTTTCGGCCCCCGCCTAAGATCCGTCAGTTATTACGAACCCCGAAAGATTGTATAAATCTCCGGGCCCCTGGAGTGTATAAAATTCCTTGTGAGTGTGGCTCTTCCTATATAGGACAGACTTTGAGAACGATCGATGAAAGGCGCAAAGAGCATATAAGATACTTTAAGTTGGGGCAGAAAGAAAAATCGGCTATAGTAGAGCACGCCCTTGAAAACTGTCATGAGCCGTGCTTTGACAAGACGACACGCCTCTGCTATGCTAATCATTTTTGGGATAGTGTCGTGAAAGAGGCGATTGAAATCAGGGTTAATAACAATGTGATAAATCGGGATCAAGGACTTAACATAAGTCAAACATGGAGGCCAGTTATTAGACAATTACGAAACACACGGGAGCGGACCATATTTGGGCATAACAACAACCGGAACATGACGTCACCAAGCAGACCCGCCCTCCGCGCGAGTTCCCCTCCTCTCCCGCCCGGTAGCCCTATATAGAGACTACCGCTAGGCAGTTTTAGTTAGTTAAGCAGGGCTTGACAATGGGAGCAGTGCCGGCTCTCGAAACGTCGCCAGTCGACTTTTATTTGACGCGGCTAGAATCCCGAGAGTGTTTTCTACAGTTACTAATTGTTTTATAAGGTAGGATAATTTCTGCACACATGCATATGATCACACACAAACACACACACAATATATTCCTTTGTGCACACTCTGATTGCTATATTTGGTACTCACTACATCTCTGCTAATCGACTCAAGCAAATAACTGATCAAGGTTCTGTACCTCTATGCTCTCATTCTCCAAATTCTCAGAAAATTTATAACACTTGCAGGATTTTTGAACATTTTCTGTAAAATGTTTTCTGGCAGCTGAATTCACTCAAATAAAATGTTAAGCTACAATCAAGCAAAACCTTTATTTTTATATCTATACACCTGTTAAGCTGAGATGAATGTTGTCTTCACTGGTTTGCAGTCAAATAGTGTCATAAAAACACAACATTTAAACAATCTGCTCCTTCATCTTCATGAATGTAGCTGATGTTTGAAGAGACCAGGTGTACACAGTGGCAGATCTAGGAATTTTCTGAACTTGGGCAAAAATTGTGAGATTGCCACACCTACAAACATTACTTCACCACCTCCATTGTTGCCACCCCAAGTGTTACTGGGGGCAGTAGGGAAGCTAAAAAAAATGTTGCCATGGTATAAATTTGCCACTCATGGCAAGTGCCCTGATTTCCCCCTCCTCTTTTCCTTGATCTGGCACTGGATGTACACTGTTAGACACTGGCATTGACAGGTTTATTTGATGTGGTGATAACTATCAAGGTACCTTCGGACTTTTCACACAGCAAGTACATACCTGATGAAGATGAAAGAGCACATTGTTAAATCATTGTGTTTTTATAATACCATTCAGTTGCAAACCAATGAAGAAATCTGATTGACACACCAAGTAAATCTCTGTTCACACACCTAATAAGTTAACTGCATTTTCCATTTATCTTTATTACATGCTACCCTATTATTTCAAAGTCCTCTATCTCTTTAATCCTATTATGCAGCATTAAGTCATCAACATAAATCCTTACTTCTGATTACTAGGCAACAACAGAATCATCATTTGAATAATAAAAATACAGTATTCTAATATATTACACTGTAATATTAGTGATACTGCTCTCCTTACCCAATTCTTCACTTCTTATACAATACGAATTCTTTCACCCAAAAGTGTCATACTGATCTATCCCAATGTTTTTGACCTTATTCGCCTCTGTAATCTAACTCTCTCTATCAAATGCTTTGAAAGATCCACTGCTCCACTATCAGTGTGTTCTCCCTCATCTAAATTATGAATTATATTTTCTATGTATGTAAAGGGAAGATAAGCTATACCCCCCATACACCAAAGTTGAAGGAAGGAGAGTAGCAGGTATAAAAATCATTCCACAAACACAACATTTTCATCCTGTAGCTAGGCTGACTGAGTGCACTAGCACAATCTTAGTCACATGATTTCATTTTCTTGAAAAATGTCATATCCCAAAATATTGCGTTTTGTTTTTGTTGAGTGTTTTTTGTTCTTGCTGCCCTCCTCCTTTCAATTTTGGTGAGTGATGGGTATAATTTATCCTTCCTTTCCAGATAAATATACTTCACTAAATGAGATTCAATTTAGTAACCTCTTCATAATGCATGTTGCTGATATACAAACAATTGCCTTTCCTCACAACAATTCATGGTATTTTTATGAGGGAAAGTAAAAACTTTCTGAACTTTCATAATAAAACACTTTTTCAGCAGTTGTATTGCATTCCGCAAATGTGAGTTTACACTTATACTACTTTGGCAATGCATGCCTCACTCGACCTTGATCACAACAATATTGAATCGGCAGTGACAACATTAACATGCCCGCTCCATTAGCAGTTTGCACTAAGGGAGAATAAAGGGCAGAGATACAATTTCTTTGGTCAGAAGGAGTAAAAGGAGCTGAAATTCATCGTAGACTTTTAGCACATAATGGGTACAGTACAATGTAGTGGATAAGTGTTTCCGAGAGGATCGAAAGTTTAAAAGTGGCCGGACAACTGTGATTCAAGAAGCTCGATTAATGATTTTCACAAATAGGTGAGTTACTATCAATAATGCAGTGTCTACTTTAAACATCAGTCATGGTTGTGCCTATAAGATTATCCATGATGAACTCAGCTTGCATAAAGTTTGTTTGCAATGGGTGCCAAGTCAACTCACTGAAAAACACAAACTCAAATGACTTTAGGTCTGCCAATGTTTACTCGACTGTTGCAAAAAAGAAGGTAACTTAATTTTGGAAATAAAAGTAACCTGTGATGAAACATGGGATCATCTCTATGAGCCAGAATCAAAACACCAGAGTATGGAGTGGAAACACCCTGAATCACTCGTGAAGAAAAAATTTAAGACTGCACCATCAGCAAGAAAGGTTATACTAACCATGTTTTGGGACACAAAGGGGTCTATACTCGAAGATTACACAGAGAAGTGGAAAACTATCAACAAAGAACATTACTGTGCATTATTGTCTACCAATCCAGCAATTCGCATCAAACAACAAGGTCTTTTGTGAAAGAAAGTGATGCTGTTGCACAATAACACATGCCCTCACACAGCTTGAGTCACCCTTGAAACCATCAACAAATTGGGTTTTGAGGTGTTGGAACATCCACCTTAGAGTCCAGATCTTGCTCCATTGGACTTTGATTTGTTTGGGGCACTGAAAGATGCTTAGCAAGGTCATTGATTTTCCTCTGACCAAGAGGTGCAGGTAGCAGTGCATCAGTGGCTTTGCAACCAACCAAAAACCATCTTTTTGGCAGGAATACACAAACTTGTGGACTGCTAGACCAAGTTCATTACAAAGGAGGGAGACTATATTGAAAAATAATGAATTAGTCAAAATGTATTTTTTTACGTAAATAAATTGTTTTACGAAAAGTCCAGATAATTTTTTACTTACCCTATAGTGAAATCAAACACTCTAAGTAGCAAAAAGGAATTAAATTAGATAGGTAAATGAGCCACCACTTACCTTAGATGATGAATGTGGGGCGCAAACACACAGAAAAAACAAAAACACAACTGATAAGGAAATTTTCGGGATGAACCCTTTATCAACAGGAGAAAACTAAGGGAAGTGGGTGATGTGGGAGACTATCTCACAGAGCAACTGTATATATATATTTCTCTATTAACTTGCCCACTACTGAGATAAAATTAAATGGTGTATAGTTTTCAACCCTTTTTGTCTACGTTTACAGCATTATTTCACATATTAAGAATGCTGGTATACAAACTTGATTCAAATAATATTTCTAGGAATGGTACTGTGACACTGTCGCCTGTTTTTAGTAAAAAAAAATATATATATATATTCATACTATCAGCCATAAATTTTTTTAAACCATTTTAGTTTCAGTAAAACATATCCTAAGGATCATTTCTGTTTGTTTCTATTTGGACAGGAAAGCTCCTGATTTGGTATTTTTTTTTAATTTCATTGCATTTCAGTACTTTGCTTTATATTTAATCCTTTTTCATAGTCCTGGTAACATATTTTCATCTTTATCTAGAAATGATTGAATGATACCTGTTTCCTAATGTTGCTATACAAATTTTGCCTAAATCCTACCTGTACAGCCATAATATTCATCATGGATTATTATTATTATTATTTAATTGCAGTGGAGCACAGGCTCTGGTGGCAATATCCCTACACACCCATCTTCCCCCTATCCTGCACCCTCCTACATTTGCCCTCTACAATTTTTATCCTTAAATTCTTTCAAAGTTTTTGGTAAATTATTCATCATTTCTCTTGGTAACTCATTCCCACACCCTTGTGCCTGAAATCAAGTGCCAGCTTGTGGTCATGGTCATCTTTTCCCTTCAATGCACTACTTTTCATACCTATTTCAATATCTTTCCATGCCTCATCGCCAGTATATGCCCTGTACACTCCCATGACCCTCCTTATCCTCCTCCTGTCTTGCAATGAATCCCATTGCAGCTCCTTTATCATATCCATCACTGATTGCATTCTGCGATAATTTCCAGAAACAAATCTAGCAGCCCTTTTTTGCACCCTCACCAACTCCTGTATTTGATACGTAAAATGAGGGTCCCATACTACACTACCATATTCAAGCAATTGTCTGACCAAAATGTTGTAACCCAATTCCTTTACTTCTCTCGTACATCCCCTCATCACTCTCTCCAACAAGTGCAGAACTTTGAAACCTTTTCCTACCACCTGTCCAATGTGTCCTGCCCAGTTAAGCTTGTCATCAAAAGTAATGCCAAGATATTTACATTTCAAGTCGTCAGCAAGCAATTCTTTCCCCACCTTATATTCATAATTAACCTTTTGTTTTTTATTTGTGTATCTAATAAGCTGACTCTTCTTTCCATTTATCTTCATTCCATGTTTACCAACCCAACTAGATATCCTGTCCACTTCACCCTGCAACTGTTTACAATCCTCTATCGTTTTGATTCTTTTATACAGCATTATGTCATCTGCAAACAATCTAATTTCAGATAGTAAACAATCAACACAATTATTCATTAGAATAATGAATAGCAATGGTCCCAATACGCTACACTGAGGCACACCCATTTTTCTTCCATATCTTTTGATACTACATTTCCTACCCTAACTTTCTGTTTTCTACCTTTTAAAAATTCTTCTACCCAGCAAATCACTTTCTCATCCACTCCAATGGTTTTTACCTTATTTACTACCATTTTATGACTTACTCTGTCAAACGCCTTTGACAGATCTAGTGCTACACTATCAATTTGGCCTCCCTGTCCATTTCATCTGAAATATCTTGCATATATCCCACCAACTGAGATTTGCATGAATATCCTTGCCTGAACCCATGTTGCCTTCTTATGTTCCTCACATATATTTCTGATGTAGTTGCATATCAATCATTCCATTAATTTACCTACCACAGATGTCAAACTGATTGGCCTGTAATTTTTGACTATATTTCTCACAGCTCCTTTATGTACCAGTACTACTATCGCACTTTTCCAGTCCTGTGGTTAGCAGCAAGTATGCAGACTCAGTTTAAATAATATTTCAAGATAAGGTACAATGTCACATCCGGCTATCTTTAAGATATCTGTAGTAATATTATCTTCACCAGCCCTTTTATGTTTTTTCAGCTTTCTTATTTCCTTCATGATTTCCTCAGGATGAATATCAAATTTTTTACTATCGTAATTTCTAATTGTGTTGTTAAGCTTGTTCTCTGAATTAGACCCTCCTGTTTCTGATTAATTCTCCCTAATGCTTTCACTGAACCTGTTACTTAAAATCTCTGCCTTTTTCAAATTGTCGGTAACTTCTTCTCCATTCTTATCTATAAGTGTCTCTACACCCTTCCTTTCCCTCAGTTTCCTGATATAGCCATAGAAATTTCTAGATGCATCAGTCAATTGTCCTCCTGCACTGACAATACTCTTCATAAACCCATCTTTAGCCATTTTATTTGCTGTTATTAAGTCCTTGTTAAGTTGTAAATATTCCCTACTACCCTGCTGTCTCTTAACTCTGTTATGTACTTTTCTTACCAACCTCGTGAACTGCACCACTTTCGGTACCTGCAAAAAACTGCTACTAACCTGTTGAAATTTATATCAGTCACTTTGTCAAGAAGTCCTCTTCACGTTTTGCGATCATACATCCCGGAAAAGTCGCCAGGAATTTAATTAAAAATGCCGAAATATGACATGATGTTCAGCCGTTACATGCCGCCAACGTTGAAAAAAATCAGTGACAGTCTCTTAAAATGTTGATTTAATCCTTTGTTGTAATGTTTTCATGCCTTTTCAGCTGTACTCCTTTGATAAAAGTAGCACAAAACTGACAAACACGCAATATTTATCAGAATTGTAATACGGTGATGACCGCCATCTTACATAGCGACGAGCAACCAGAGATAATCAATTGCTTCCATTGTAAACAAATGCGCCATTGCCTGTTTGATGCTGATTATCCAAATTTTTATTTTTTTTTTCACTTGGTCCAGGCCGTATTTCAACCTAACCACGATTTCTATGACAAAACTAAACTGTTTAGGTTGAAATGATCCCTGTACCGATAATTTTTATGTTATTTTAGCAGTTCTGAAAGATTTAGCAGTTGCTCAGCCTTTCGTATTTTGGCATTTTTAATTAAATTCCTGGTGACTTTTCCGGGATGTATGATCGCAAAAAGATAAAGGACATCTTGACGAAGTGACTGATGTAAATTTCAACAGGTTAGTAGCAGTTTTTCGCAGGTACCGAAAGTGGTGCAGTTCCCCCAACCTCTTTAACCTCCTCACTTCCCTATTATAGTACATAGGTTCTCTACTTCTCTTGATTTTCTGCCTTGGAATAAATTTTTCTTCCCCCTTTCTTATTATCTCCTTGAACTCTTCCCACCTTGACTCTACTGTACTTGAGCCTTCCTTCCATTTGCTAAATTGTTCTCTGAAATATCTCTTCAAATTTGAAACCTGTGCCTTATTATAATTGCACCTATTTCCCCCTTCAATTTTGGCTGCTGGTTTACTGAATCCTCTAATATCTATCAGAACTTCTTCATGATTACTTATTCCTTCAGTTACTTGAAACCTCAAAAGGTTTTTACTGGGCTTAATTAGAAATATATTTAAAATATTTTGTCCCCTAGTGTTTTGCTCTACCACTTATGTAAATCCTCCTTCCCTTATTAAGATATTTGCAAATCTTTGTTCCCTTGTGTTATTTATCTTATTTCCTTCCAAGTTAACACCTGGTAAATTTAAATCCCCACCGATGATGATCATTCTATTCTCACCTCTGAAATCTGAGTATGAATTTAATTTCTCCCCTAGAGCCTCATCCTCTTCTGTCATTCTACCACTGCGGTAAACAGCCAACACTCTTATTTTTTCTTTTTTATTACCCCAGAAATCTACCCCAAGTAACTCATGGTCTTGATCTATGAACGCCAGTGAACTGTGGTAGTTTTTGTTAACTAGTATGAAAACTCCTCCACCAATTGCTCCTCTATCTCTGTGGTACACTCTGTAACCATCAGGAAAAACCTCACTGTCTAGTACTTCTTCTTTTAACCAACTCTCTACCCCAATTATCACTTGTGGATCATGTATCTCTATTAAGTTTGCAAATTCGATTACTTTGTTCATTATACTTCTACAGTTTACCATTAACACCCTTATTACTGGCTTTACATTTTCAGAATTTATCTTCTCTTTCCCACTTTTACCGCAGTCAGTTATTGTTTCAGCCACGGATAGCGTTCTGGCCTCGCATTCGGGAGGACGGCGGTTCGAATCCCCGTCCGGGCATCCAGATTTGGGTTTTCCATGGTTTCCCCAAATCACTCCAGGTGAATGCCGGGTTGCTTCCTTCAAAAAGGCCATGGCCGAATTCCTTCCCATTCCTTGCCCCCATCCTTTCCCGTCTCTAAAGACCACGTTGTTAAAAAGGGACGTTAAACTGTTACAAAAAAAAAAAAAAAAAATATATATCTTTAACATCTGTGACTTTCCCCATCATGAATCTGCAATCAGTATCACTTTGATAATCTATTTTTGTCCCTTCACCAGCAGCCCCTAACCTAAAAAAAAGGCACAGTCCTGACCCCATCATCACTGGAAACGGGCTCCATCATTGATTTAGCTAACAACTCAGAAAGTACTCCCTTCCCCCTTCTATTTAGGTGTAGGCCATGCCTAGTGAAACCCCACCAACCAATGGTGTTCACAGGCACAACCCCCAACACAGAACTAATGCCTTTCCCAAGTAGCACTTCCGTTTCCACATTAACCCACCTAACGGCATAGTTCAATTGTGGCTGGTCACAGCGACTTAGGACCTGCATGAGCTCCACCTTGGTATGCTGTGCCTCCTTCACCACCTTCCTCAGGTCACTCTCTATACTATAACTCGCGTTTCTATCAATACTATTTCCCGTACCTCCCACTATCACTACTCTATCGTTCTTAGTGAAACTCCTACAAAGGGAACCTATATCCTCTATTACCTGGCCTAGTGTTGCACTAGGTTTGAAAAAACTTGTGACCTGGTATCCTGTACCTAACAGATCCTGCAGAAGAGGGGCTACACCTCTTCCATGGCTACTACCTTGCAGCAGAAACCTTTTTTTCCTATTCTTGCCCTTAACACCCTTATTCCTAAAGGTCTGCTGCATCTTACCTACTCCTACATCTACACGAGGCTTTTCTCCTCCTGACTCTGGCAACAGGTCAAACCTATTTTTTCCCACAATTACTGAAGTGTCTGGCTTGTTCATCCTGTTAACCATGTTTCTCCTATGACCTGTTACCAGCTCCCACCCACCCTTATCAACTTCCTCCAACCTGGATGCATCTTTAGGTTCTTTTTTTTCTGCTACTAATTCCCAATTTGCTTGTTATATGTTTTCCTATTGCCTTGTTGCTTTCTTGTTCTGCTATGCTCTCTTCTTACCAATATCTTCAGCCTACTCACCTGTCTGTGGTAGTGTTTAGGTTCTGTCCTTATTTTTTTGTTTTGGTCAAAACATTTGTTTCTGAATTTTTGATATCTCGTTGTTCATCTTACATGTTGCCCTCCTACCATAACAAACCTTACCCTGAAACATTCTTCAATTCCAAAATTAATGTCCCATTCACAGTTATTTTCAGTAACTCAGGATCGCTTGTAGTTATGATCAAGTTTTATTAGAAACAAATTCACCCACACTTTGTCCCATTATGATTTGCTATACCAATTGCATAAAACCTTCCTCCCTCACTAAGGTGTTTGTAATTCTATGCTCTTTTTTTATTATTAGTCCTATGTCCTTCATAGTTCAGATCTGATATATTTAAGACAGCATCAATTTTTATCAACCTATGCCTTTCTCTGAACTCCTAGTATGAATCCAGTTTCTCCCATATACCCTTATATTGCTCATTTTTTCTTCATTCCTCCACCATTTGCTTTGTATTACACCTTCCCTCTCAGAATTTGACCCTGAATAACTCAGGTATATGAATAGTAACAAACTGTAATAGTAATTGCTAACCACAGAGAATACACCATACATCCTAAAACTCTTAGGGTGAAAACATGCCGAGCAGGTCGCCGTGAAGGTGGCGGTGGCGGTCGCTCTGAAGGCCGATGTCACGGTAGATGGGTAAAAACATGCCGCACAGCTCGTGGTGCAGATGAAGGTAGATGTCGAGGGATAGCTGCTAGTGTTCACCAGTGTTTTGAAAACCCTTGTAGGTGTCACATGTTGTAAATCGTTAATATTTTGTGTTTAACGCTAGTATCATTTACTTTATTTAACCTGCAATGATTTGTGGAACTGGTAATAATAGGGGTGATGATGGTCTGTCAGTAGCCACAAAGTGGTGGCTACTTTCTATAGCTCTTATCGGAAGGTTAAGTTAATAGCAAATAAATGAACGGGGACAAACTCTGGATGAATTTCACAATTTAAATCAGGATCTAAAAAATGATCCAGACTTATTCCATGTCCACCTACAAAAGACACTACAAACTTACCGTAAAATCCTGGACAAACTGAAGTCAAATGTTCGTAATAGTTACGACAACAAACCAATATATGCTGAGGGAAAACTCCTCATGACTATAAATTATTAATTATTATTGTAAATAAAGTAACATACCGTTTAGCAAAGCATTTTCAAGTCATTTAACAAAATGACATCCATTAAATAAATCAATATTTAGAACAAGACAAAATGAAACAACATCTCTCTGTACAATACGAAAGCAGACCTGTAAAATCAATTGCAGAAGCTAGATCGCATGGCCTTGACATAGCTCAGCCAATCAGCGCCAAGCAGACCTCCAGCGGCGCGCTAGGCCGAAAGGTGAAAACAAAATACTTAGTTCTGGCATCGACATCAAGGTGAATGGCGAGCAGCGACAGTGACTGCGACCGCCTCGGTGTGCGCTGACTCGTTACTAACAATGCTTTTGTTTCATGTGGATGAAACATCTACCGCCACAGCAGCCGCGACCTTCAGCGCAAGCTGCTCGGCATGGTTTCACCATTAGGGAACACCTCACTCTCCAGAACACCTTCCTTTAAGCAAGAATCTACCCCTACAACTGTAAATGATTTCAGATCACTACCAAGTCACTAAAATCTATAAATTTGTTGATTATATTTGTACTCCCACTATTAGTAATGTGACCACTGTATTTTGTGAATTATCATCATTATGCTTGTTTCTCCTTCATCAGTGTTACTCCTTGTTTTCAGCAATTTTACTTACCTTTTTAGTATTAATGCTTTCTCTCTGCTTGCATTTGCAATCACTTATTTTTATACCCTCTAATCTAGAGAGGCATTGTGTTAACTCTTATCATAATTTTAAATAGATTTTGTATCACTATTCCCCTTGTATTTAAGAACAGGCAAATATTTGTGTAACCTCATGTATCTTTGAAATCAACAGGCCCCATAACATGTCCCATACCTATCTTAAATAGCCCCTCTGCCAACATGTTTATCTATCCCTAATCATGATAATACCTTTTAAACATCCTCATGTGGCTACTTTCTATAATAGAACCCACATCCTTATTATTACCTGACCCACCTACATAAAACAGTATAAAGCATTGCTTTAAATTTAAATACAATTATGTCTTAACAGTATGTGTCTATTTTATTTTGTAAAACTTGAGCATCAATAATTTTTCTTCATATATTTGCAATAATTTTATTCCTACTGGTCAGCTGCATCTTTATATTCCTACATTAGCATTAGACATCTCTCTCCTTGATTCTGCAAACAGGTAAAACTTGTTTCTCCTGACAGTTACTGGAGTGCTCTGTGCTCTAGAGCTCTAGACACCAACATTTTATTTACCAAGCAACCTATATTTGAATTCACATTATTTGACTGAAAGAAGTATTATATTATAGCTATCATTGTTTATTATGTAGGGAGAGACTTGGGTGGTGAGAAGAGCACTGGCACTATCTGGCAGTTCAGTTGGAGGCCGAATACTAGTTTCTTGTGTGTTCTGGCCAGTACATTGTATTAGCCAGCAAGATGATCATGGACAAGAAGTATGCTGGGATGAGGATGACATCTCATGTGAAAGTAGCCGTGCTTTCAAACGAAATAGCAATTCATGGATGCAACAAGCTGTAAGTTACAATATATTCTCTGAAATTTACTGTCCATCTTGATTTACATGTTTAAACCTCTTCCTTACAAATCAATAAATATGGTTCGAAATATTAATTGATGTTGAGAATAATGAAACTTAGCTAATTATGTAGTATGTGTGCAACAAAATTAATGTAAACTAAAAAGATAAGAAATAATAATGTTTTATGTGGGGATTTTCATTTTTATTTCTCCACTCTGGTATGTATTTGCTGTAATAACCCTGCTAACAAGTTATGAAGAGTACTGAGGTGTAGACCCTTGTATTTAGGTCAGCTAAATAGCTTGTAGAGAATTGTATGACCAGAGTTTGAAATTGTGACTGTCATAAAGACATCTATTGCTCTATCTCCATGACACTGTGAGCGGTACCACCCGCTGGTGGGCGTTGAAGAGATCATAGAGAATGTTTTAGGTCCAAGGCAAATTTAGGGTGCATTGAGGACCAACCACTGCCCAATGCTTTCCAGTTTTATATCCAGTGATAAGGGCTGGATCAAAGACATTATTAATTGCACTCCCATATGTAGCAAAAGAGAATTTAATGTAGTCAGAAATTTATGTATTAGCTAAGAAAAGAAACAAGTTTTCTGTAGTAAAATGTGACAATATAACATTTAAGGTGACAAGAAAGGCACCAAATATTTTTAAAAAAATATTGCCATTACACCAAGCTTAGCCCTCTAATTAATAATATTTTCTATAATATGTATTTTTTTAATCAAACTATTCAAACACCAATATTAACAATATTATGTGTATCTTTTATTTAAATTTCAGAATATGTCCTTGTTTTTCTACATATGTGATATTGTACACTTCAAGTTAGAGAGATGGCATCAGATTACTGTTGCAAATAGTGGGTTATGAGCCAAAAAAGTTGGAGCACTGTGGGTTACATTATTTATTAAATGAAGGGGCGTTGGTGTGTTCATGTTTCTGAAAAGGGGGGTGACAAGTAATAATTCTCTCAAAAAGAGAAAAAAGGGAGGGTGACAAAAAAGTTTGGGAACCTATGCTCTATTTCTTTAAACTACAGTAACTTCAAGTAACAGTAGGAATCAAATCCAATTGTTTCAACTTCATAATTATCATTACTTAAAAAAAAAATACCATTTTCAATTAGAGACGTAACAATGACAAATAACACATCGGGTAATAATTGTAATCTTGGTTTTTATGGTGAAGATCCCCATTTAGTTTTAACTAACAATTACTTTAAGCCATACTATTTAAACTGTAATCATCATACATCACTAGTCACTAAATGGGCTATTAAATGAAGTTTAATATACAGTGTAGGGCTGACAAGAGGAGACCACAATTAGACCAGGCATTTTAGGTTTGAACCAAAAAAAATAATGTAGAGCTGAAATTTGGCACGGACATTCCTTAGTATCTAAGAAACAAGTACTGAAAAGTCCCCACCTCTGGGATGTCCGCATTATAGTTTTTTTCAGAAGGGCTTAAATAGGGATTGAGTGCCAAATCGGTATAAACTCGTTGAAACATTTAAAATATCACACTTAGTAACATTTTATTGCACCCTAGGTAATTAGGATAGGCTAACCACTGCATCAAAGTGTAATATCGTCACTGTTATTATTTAAAAGTAAAAGTATAGTCATATTTTATCATGAAGGCAGTACAAAACATAACTTTTCTTTTTCACTTTCTCTGCATTGTGGACAAAATGTCAAAGTTACCAGATCAGGACCTATGATCAAAGTTATAGTACATACTTTCAGCATCAAAATGGTATATCATTCATCACTCAGTAACATATAGTTGTCGAGATATTCATTGAAACAAACACAGGTGATTCAGTGCTGGGCCGAGAGCTCCACGCGCCGCTCCCCGGGCATTATGGGTATGAACCTGAAAATTATATAACATAGACCTGAAAATTGACACAGATGTTATTTACTACCTAAGAAATATGTCATAAAAAGTCCCCATCTCGGAGGTGTCCTCTTCATAGTTTTATCAGGGCAAAAGTTTTTTATTGGGGCCTAAATGCCATAATCTGTATATACATCTTGTAGCTCTTAAAATATCATCTTTAGCATCATTTAATTGCACTATAAGTAATTGGGAAGGCTAATTATCGAATGATGGTTCAGTTTTGGGTGTAATTATTCTACAGAAGTAAAAAAAAAAAAAACCCTGACATTTGATCGTGAAACACGTACAAAATATGAATAATTTTTTAACAAAGTCAGATTTGCTAAAGACAATCAAATTTATCAAGACATATTATCAAAGTTGCAGAACGCAGTTTCCGCATTAGAATGGTATATTCTGTGACAAACGGTTGGTGAGAAATGCATCGGATTTTTCACAACAACGAGCAGAGCTCAGCATAAAGCGCCGTTTCACTTACCATTCCTCTTCTGTCTGCACCATTCTAATCTATTCGAACAGTGCTCTGAGATTTTGTGCTCTTGGCATTATATATGAACCTTGAAAATGAACCTTGAAAATGAACCTTGAAAATGATGAAACGTTTTGCAAAATTATAAGTTATACAAATTTTTATTAAACTCTTTGAATGAAATTTAAAGTTCAGCTTTATTATAGTGCTGATCATCTGTACCATTATATGTGACTTTATCGCATGCAGATCCTTGGCAATTTCCACACATTAGTGAACACTCCAACCCACAACGCACACATTCACACCTATTTCCGCAAATGTTCTTTAAATTGTAGGACACCAAATTGAGGAGATGATCTGGAGCAGATGGAAGTCGGTTAGTCACTGGCACAAGAGCTCCATTCTGATTTTTCCAGCCCCAATAGTCTGGATCTAAAGAATTTCCTAGCCATCCTTTTGAGCAAAGGAAAAAAAAAATCAAGGCTGGAAGTTATTAAAAGTATTGTGTGACAAAGCGAAAAACATTTGTACATGCCAAGCACAGAAAGAAAACATACTATCAGCAGGAAAGATATTTGCCGATGACAATTTTATATCTCAGTGTCAAAATCTGGATGAACTTCTGGTAATAAAATACAGTCGGAACTTCGCAACCAAACCGGTCACAGCATCCTTCCAGCTTGTGTCCCTTCCACCTACATCTGCGGCATGCAAACAACATTCTCTATGAATATACTTACAGATTTAAGAATGGCGAGGAAATTCTTAAGGTCCTGAAGATTGGGGCTGGAAAAATCAGAATGGAGATCTTGTGCCAGTGACTAACCTACTTCCATCTGCTCCAGATCATCTCCTCAATTTAGTGTCCTGCAATTTTAAGAACATTTGCGGAAATTGGTGTGAATGTGTGTGTTGTGGGCTGGAGTGTTCACTAATGTGTGGAAATTGCCGAGGATCTGCATGCGATAAAGTCACCTCTAATGGTACAGATGATCAGCATGATGATAAAGCTGAACTTTAAATTTCATTCAAAGAGTTTAATAAAAATTTGTATAACTTATAATTTTGCAAAATGTTTCATCATTTTCAAGGTTCATATATAATGCCAAGAGCACAAAATCTCAGTGCACTGTTCAAATAGATTAGAATGGTGCAGACAGAAGAGGAATGGTAAGTAAAACGGCGCTTTATGCTGAGCTCTGCATGTTGTTTCGTAGGTTTCAATGCATATCTCAACCAACCGTTTTTCACAGAATATACCATTCTAATGCTGAAACTGCGTTCTGCAACTTTGATAATATGTCTTAATAAATGTGCTAGTTTTTAGCAAATCTGACTTTGTTACAAAATAAGTCATGTATTGTACGTGTTTCACGATCAAATGTCAGTTTTTTTTTTTTACTTCTGTACAATAATTACACCCAAAACTATGCCATCATTCAATAATTAGCCTTCCCAATTACTTATAGTGCAATTAAATGATACTAAAGATGATATTTTAAGAGCTACAAGAGGTTTACACTGATTATGGCATTTAAGCCCCAATTAAAAACTTTTGCCCTGATAAAACTATGAAGAGGACAGCTTCAAGATGGAGACTTTTCAAGACATATTTCTTAGGTAGTAAATAACATCTGTACCAATTTTCAGATCTACATTATATTTTTTTTCAGGTTCATACCCATAATGCCCGGGGAGCGGCGCGTGGAGCTCTCGGGCCAGCGTTGACTCACGTGTGCTTGTTTCATCGCTTATCTCGACAACCATACGTTAAAGAGGGATGAACAATATACCATTTTAATTCTGAAAGTATGTACTATAACTTTGATAATAGGTCCTGACCTGGTAACTTTAACATTTTTTCTGCAATGCAGAGAAATTGAAAAAGAAAATTTTTGTTTGGTACTGCCTGCATGATAAAATATGACTATACTTTTACTTTTAAATAATAATAGTGACGATATTACACTTTGATGCAGTGGTTAGCCTATCCTAATTACCTAGGGTGCAATAAAACGTTACTATGTGTGATATTTTAAATGTTACAACGAGTTTATACCGATTTGGCAATCAATCCTTATTTAAGTCCTTCTGACCTGAAAAAAACTATGATGAGGATACCCCAGAGGTGGGGACTTTTCAGTACTTGTTTCTTAGATATTAAGGAACGTCTGTGCCAAATTTCAGCTCTACATTTTTGAGGTTACCCCTAAAATCTGTCTAAAATGCCTGTACTAAATGTCTGGTCAACCAATTTCGATTAGCTTAAGCATTGTGGCTGAGAACCATGAAATGTGACTCCTGTAAAGAGATTTGGTTTCACTCTCCTTTGTTTTAACAAAAAAAAGTTAGGTAAAAAATTATGGCTCTGTATCACTTATGGACTAGAGAGATGAAATAATAATAAGTAATTTTCCTTAAATATATATTGGGCCCACAAGTTTTGATAAATAGCAGCAAACATGATTTTTGGTTAAGACTTATACTCCAATAACATTCAATGTCTTGCCTGTTGGTCTGTAGTCTGATGGTTATTTAGTTTTGCAATCCAAAGCTCCCAAGTTAGCAAGTATCTGTATCTTTTTTTCCCCAATGAAATAAACTTCTTCATAAGCATACATCTGGAGATATGAATATTACTGTGAATATATTTGTGTGAGGAACCACAGAAATCCAGTAGGTATGTTTACCTGACCTGGCTCTGATGACACATGTACACAATCTTTGTTTCTTCTGTTATATTATCCTTTTGAAACTCACTTCAGAATGCATTTGTTAGTAATCTGTGAATTGTTGAATACAACAATCATTAATTTTTCCAAGCAGATACCTTTATACAAACATACTATCTATGTATAATGAAAATTGGGCTTTGGTATGTATTCATGTGTTAAATCTTATATTAATTTGCAATTTAATTTTAGCTTAATATGCAAATAGGATTCCGTGAACAGTTACATTCAGTATTACAGCTGCAATTACATAAAGTGTAATTATAAACAAGCAACAGTCATCAACAAGAACCTGTCCAGAGTTTGGTGAGTCTGTGGCAGAAGAAACAAAACAAGAAATAACTGATGCTGTGTACCTCTTCAGGAGAAAATGGGAAGAAATGGCATTATAAACATTCAAATGAGTTTCTACATTCATACGCACTCAAAAATTATTGGTGACACTATTTTTTGAGAATGTATTAGTCACTATTGAATTTCTGTAGTTCCTCAAATAAATATATTTACCTTGATATACATTACTCTAAATGTGTGCTTGCAAAGAAATATATTTCACTGAAAACTATTTCATTATGGATGGACTCAAACTTGAGACCTACAGACTGCCAGACCTGAATCACTGCCATCAGTTCACAGACACCAATTGAGAAACGCTTAACATTGTTAAAAAAATAAGCCTCAATCCATGATAATGTTTCTGCTATTTCTGAAAAACTATTAGCTTGAAGGCCCTATATATAAATTATCTTTCAATTTCACCAAGTATAAAACTTATATGATGCCATGCTCTTTGACGTTGAATTTTTTAAAAAATAACAAGGACTCGCTTTTGTTAGAATCGCTTGGGTTGAGGTCATGAGCACCTCTCATTGCTTCTTCTAAATGAAGATCTCTCATCCAGTGAGTCAGGGATGGATGGCTATTTACTTTCCTCTGGGAATTGTTGTTTAAAGCATTAACTGATTCAAACAACAGTCATAGCGTACTTCACATAAATAAAACAAGTTTTCTACACAAAAACATAAAGAAAAAGAAACTTCTCCTATACAGGATTCTAACAAACTCTGACATATTATCAGTGAGCTTTTCTTACAAATCTGTAATTACTCCAGATGTTTAATTTTTCTTCTTGTGTAAACAATCTTATATATAAAAATCAATGTTTGTGGGTTTGTGGGTTTTTTCGTCTTCTATGCATTCCTATACCATTTATCAAATTGCAATGAAACTTTGGAGAGTTTTCGAGTGTGCATCTGCGAAGGTTCCTGTGAAAAAAAATTTCCAAAAAGTCACCATCAATTCCCCATAACACCCCATAATTTAGGCAAAACCACATTTTTTATCCGATTTAGATAGGAATTTGTACACTTATACTTTGAAACAAACATAAAAATACTGCCTACATACGGTTTCTGAATATTAATCCCCTCGTCCCCTTTCCACCCCCATAATTTTTTCACCCCATAATTTAGGCAATACCACATTTTTTATCCGGTTTAGATAGGAATTTGTACACTTATACTTTAAAACAAACAGAAAAATACTGCTAACATATGGTTTCCGAATATTCATCCCCTCTCCCCCTTTCCACCCCCATTACGTTTTTTACCCCATAATTTAGGCGAACCACATTTTTTATCCGATTTAGATAAGAATTTGTACACTTATACTTTAAAACAAACAGAAAAATACTGCCTACGTATGGTTTCCGAATATTCATCCCCTCTCCCCATTTCCAACCCCATTATGTTTTTACCCCATAATTTAGGCAAACCCCATTTTTTATCCGATTTAGATAAGAATTTGTACACTTATACTTTAAAACAAACAGAAAAATACTGCCTACGCATGTTTTCCAAAGATTCGTCCCCTCTCCTCCTTTCCAACCCCATTACGTTTTCACCCCATAATTTAGGCAAACCACATTTTTTATCCAATTTAGATAAGAATTTGTACACTTATACTTAAACAAAGAGAGAGAAATACTGTACACATTAATTTCACAAAAACCCAATCCCTCTCCTCTCTTTCCACCAACTAAATTATCCCCTCTTCCCCATAACACCCCATAATTTAAACAAACCCGCAAACCGTTCGTCCGATTACGGCGAAGCTGTGGTGAATTGTCGAGGGGATGTCGAAAATGGTTCCTGTCAAAAAACTAATATTTAAAAACCCACCCCTCTTCCATATAATGTAACTCGACGAGACAAATCAAAAACAAATGATACATTTTCTTGATATCTAGCTTAGTTCTCGACATATTGTATGTCAAAAGTGAGGAGGTTAGTGTCTGATCCGGCCTGGACCTGAATAAAAATTGCCAATCTATATCTATATATCTATAAATGAGAAAATGAGAAAGTTCGGATGTGTGTTTGGATGTACGTTGGCAATCAATCACGCCTTAATAACTCAACATATTTAAATGAAATTTGGCATGAAGTCAGTTAATTGCGTGCGAAGTGCAATAGGATAGATTTTATCCCGCAAAAACGCATAGTTCTTTTAGAAATTGCCATTAATATGAATTCGGAAACAACAAAGAGTTTCCTACTTCGTAGATAGCCGTGCCACGTTTACTCTTTGCTTTTTACGTAAATCGCAAACACTACTATTCAGAACCTTCTTACATATGCAAGTTTGTGTGTAGTTTAAAAGCCATAAAACCGACGCACTGGACAAATAATAGTTTGGAAGCAGGAAATATAAATCTGTACTTAACCTTAAATTTAAAAAAAAAGGTAGGTACTGTTGTCAAATTCGCAAGGAGATGTTTTCATTTGCTTACATAAAATAGTATGACATATCAAATATTACACCATAATTTCGATCTTAATATATGCGTCATACAAAATGTAAAAAATCAGAACTTGGAAAAAAAAAAACGTAAAATGCTATGAGTGAGTATACCAGCACGAAAGCCGATTTACTAAAAGTGCAAAATGCCGGTGCCCGAAAGGTCGTATTTATAAAAATGTTACGGATTCCATTCTATCTCGGTTTAATTTATTTCCTGTTTCTTTTTTGTTACTATACAGTCTCTGCATTACAAATTACTTTTGGCGAAATTTAAAACTTAACTAACCCTTTTTATTTTTCGTTCAGAATTTTTGTACGAATAGTACTGCTTTTTACTTTTCTGCAAATATCTATCGAATTCTACACTTAAAACGAATGTATTCAATGGGCTAATGTATAAACTTATTGTTTCGTGAAGTAAGACTGGAAGTCGTTTACAACACAATACACCTCATTTGCACGGAGCATATGAAAGCTGCATACTTATTACTAACAATAACTAAATTCCTTCTGCTTTCTGCTGTAACAAAAACATTCTGGTCCAGGCAGCAATTTTACCAAACCACTGTTTCTGCTAATATTGCCGCTAGAAAATCAAACGATACGAACACATCTCAGCACATTAAATGCTCTGGAACTACATTTCGAGTAGTAACAGAATTTTCTATATCATAATTAATTTCATTATACACCTTACTAAATCATGAGCAATAAAAGTCACTTTATCACGATGTAAATTTGACCAGCAATATTAACAAAAGTTGTCTTAAGACCGTAGAGAATTGTGGACTTTCCGTTGTACACTGTAAGTTAAAAGCATTTTAGTATAATTTTTTTAATTACGTTACCTGAATAACTGTCATGAAGCTGACGACATAGTTCATGCGGCTGAATGTAGTTTTAGATGTATTCAGTATTTAATTTACTGTTTTAATAATAAGTCAATTTTATTTCGCTATTCATGACGTCACTAACACAATATAGTGAATGTATTAATGTGCGAGTGATAGAAGTTTTGATTTTCTAGCGGTAATTTTAAAACGCAGCCTGGGCCAAAATGAGAACTGAAACATTATTAGTTATTTAAGCTTCTTTCATGAGCACCATTTTAGTGACATCATGTATCGCTTTGTACCGATATTGTATCAAAAGATCTATAGTAAGCTTGGACGATTTAGCAGAACCATGCGGCGTTGCCCAAAGTAAATTTTTGAAATTTATCAATGTTTTATTCAGATAATGGAGTGGCAGACAAGCGGAGTGGTAATTCGCCGGTTGTCATTCAATTCTGTTTGCAGAGTGAGAAACCAATTATAAAGAAACAATCTATTACTACTTTAACATTGAAATTAGTATTTTAGCGCAGAATTAATGTTCGAAACGAATGAACTATAGTAAACTGGTCTACAGGCAATTCAGTTGTTTCCAAAGATAGAGAAACCATTACCACAATACCACTGATCATTTTGGATAAAAGAATCAATTACTATTATACTTACTACTATAATATGTAAATTTCTGTTGATGGAACCAATATATCCTCAAAAAAATCAATATTCAAAGAGAAAATTAAGTTCTCTTTTGTTAAAGATTTTTTTCAGATATCCAATGCAAATCAAAATATTAATTTTTAAAATCGCAATTTTACTAACGGAAATGAACGTCCTTGGGCCACTTAAGTTTTTATTTGCTGTTTGGATGTTAGTATTTTGTTGTTGTTGATATTTAGTCGATTCCATCAATGTATTGCTAATATTTTGACGTTTTGAGCTTCCATTAATTAAAACTATATTAATTTTTATTCGCGAGATGAAATAAGTAATTTTAAGAGATGCTGGGTAAACGAAATTCAAATCTTTCAAAGAAATGTAAGAAAACTAGGGCTATGAAAATAGGCAAAACCTAGGAGGCAAATCCTCAATATTGTATATACGGATATATTAAACTGAAAATACTCCTTACAAACAGAATATTTTTACTGTTTTCAAAATTCAATAAAGTGTGGAACATAAATAGATTTTTGTTATTTTATTCCAACATTTATTACTACTATTACTAATAAAAATAGCTCTAAAATAAATTGTATGGTCGTATTGACCTGGTGACAAGGCTTCTTTACGTCTCCGCAATCAGTCCATTTCGTAGCCTCTTAACGTAACCCAGTAATCCTACCGGACATAGAGGACCCACAGTTCAACACGGAATCAGAACCAAGTGAGCATTGTGGCGTAATTCAAGTCACACAACCTATGCCAGATGTGAAGGTCGAGCTAAGGACCTTTGAAAATCCTCTCTGAGACTGGGATTCAAGCTGGGGACTTTTCCATCTTCAGTTGGACGCCCAAACCACTGAGCAACCAAACCTCTCAAGAAAATCTTATATTACAACACTCTTCAACGCGGACGAAGTCGCGGGTAACTGCTAGTACCACTATATATTCGCGGTGGAAATTACCTATACATGTTTTACTTTCTCCTACTGAATGTTATTATGGTTGAAATACGGCCTGGGCCAGCTTCGATGAGTTGTCGATGGGATGACGGAGAAGGTTCCTGTCAAAAAAAAAAAATTAAAAAACCCACCCCTCCTCCCCATAATTTAGACAAAACCACATATTTCATCAGATTTCAATGGGAATTTGCACACTTATACTTTGAAACAAACAGAAAAATACTGCCTGCATATGTTTTCGAAAGCGCATCCCCTCTCACACTTTCCAACTGAAAATGAATGAAACAGCAGTTTAAAATTTATATGTAAATATTTTTTCATTTAATCTATGTGCCTACTCAAGTCCAGCAATAGTGAAGCATTGCCGGGTCAGCTAGTCATTTAATAAAATAAAAACTAAACAATAATATGGATTTTTCTAAACTTGATTTCCCAAATATTCAATGTAAAAATTGTAATGGGTGTTTACTGAGATGAAGTACTATGTTAATGTGATTTTGAATATTACTGAAAGAACTTGACCATTTTTAATATGGGTGTAGGTACACTGAAATGAATATCAAATGTGAAATCATGAGAGAGAGCAGCTAAATGAAACAAGTATTGGACATCCATCTCTGAAAACTGACTATTTTGTTTTGTGAATATAGAAGTTATCCAGTTAAATCTGGCAAGAACTAAGAGTAGTGCATAGAAGGGAAAATATTTCCATACTTACTTACTTTGCATGTCCAGAAAAAACGACCTCAGATTCTCTTCTCCCAAAATTCAGCAGCTTTAATCGCCTTGTCATTTGCTTCAATCAGATCTTAATTTGAGCAGACGGTTGCCATGATGTTGCATCTGAGCAAGTGTTGATGATCCTGCACCTCCCCGCAATCACATCTGTCATCGTCCTCGTGTCCCCATTTCAACAAATTAGATTTACATTTGGAGACCCCAGATCTCAATCGGTTCAGTGTCCACATTTTAATTTGTTGCCTGCTGATAGTTCTTCCTTGGGACAATTATTCTGATGGTCAAGAGTGCTCCTCCAAAATTCCATACAGCACATCAGCTATCTTCTAGACCAAAATTGAAAAAATATGTCAATGACCAACCATAAGCTGTCATTCGATTTCGGGCATAATGCAGTGCGAAAAATTTTATTTTGAAGAAATTGATTAATAGTTTATGAAAACTACTGAAAGAATTCAGAATTAAAATTCATAAAAGGAAAAGTAAATGGGAGTGGGGGTGTGAGTGTTTACTCTCAGAGGATTTAAGATAGTAAAATAACGAAAATAATAAGAAGAAAGGATTAAATCAGGTGACTAGGGATATTAAATATATTTCTACAGTGTTAAAATTCATACAAGTATAGAAGAAACTGAAACCCTCACTTACCAAAGCTGCAAGCAAAAACAGTTGGAAAAAATATTATGATTGTTTAAAATTTCAGATTATCCATGAATCATGTGAAATTCTTAATGAGGGAGATAGCAAAACTTACACAGAAACATGTAGTTGCATCTACAACATGAATTAGCCACATTCATTTACAACCAGCTTACTTGTTCTTTCTTTCTTCCACCTATTATTAGTTTTGTACTTTACAGACTATATATACTTCTTTACCACATTCAATCCGTGTCCTATCTTTTTTTTATATTTAAAGGACATTCATATATGCATAGTCTACTTGTGTTTGACTTGTCTTTTGTCACTGCATCTCTCCTACTAACAGTTTTGGTGTATTATGAACATAGTTCACAATCCTTAATGTTGTTAATGATGTCTTGTGTCACTGTTTTTTGCTCCATTGATATTAAGAAGGCTGAAATATAATAAAACATGGTTTAATTGAAAATATTGTTGATATAGGAGGACACTAAAAATAAAAAGAACATTCTATAAAAGAAACTAGTAGATACAAATTACTTTATTCTAAATTTTTCCACAGCGTATGTTGCTGGTACACAAGGATCAAGATGGAGCAGACATTGGTAGTCTTCTTAGTAGTGGCTTGGGACTCTTCGAAGTCAGTATTATCAGGTAGGTTTTATTTTCACTGAGGTATAGGCAACTGACAGGAAAATTTCAGTGATCAATATAAGTAATATAAAAAATATTATAATAAACTCATACAGGCATGCTGTTAAATATTAAGAGGTTTACAGTTACCAATAATTATAATTTGTTCAATACCTTCATCATCATATATATTATTTCTATAACGTATTTTTTTGTCACAAGCCTGTATCTTCTTTCATACTTAACCGAAATCAATGAATGAGGTGTCATTTTTAAGCTTATGGTCTCCACTTTGGTCACATGATATTTTAAGAAATGAAGTTTTCGGAATTCGACCCTTAAAGGGCAAAAATGTCAATCTTTCTAAAATGCTGTTTTCTGTGTTACGAGTAATTTATCTCCCTGGATACGTATATGAAATCGTTTAATGTAGTATCATTTTAAAGATTAAGATCTCCGCTTTAGTGACGTCATATATTAAGACACATATTTTTCAGAATTCGACCCTTAAAGGGCAAAAGTACCAATATTTTTGCAATGCGTAATTGTGTCACGAGCGATTTATCTCACTTAATATCTAACCAATATAGATAAATTAGGTATCATATTAAAGAATAAGGTCTCCGCCGTGGTAACATTATATTTTAAGAAAGGAATTTTTCGTAATTAGAACCTTCAAGGGCAAAAATGTCAATTTTTCTAAAATGCGTTTTTTGTATCTCGAGCCATTTATCTCCCTGGATATCTAACCAAAATCAATAAATGATGTAGGATTATGAGGAGTAATGTCTCAGCCTTGTGAAATCATATTTTAAGAAAGAATGTTTTGGAATTCAACCTTTAAAGGGAAAAAGTATAAATTTCTCTATAACGTGTTTTTGTGTCACGAGCGATTTATCTCCCTTAATATCTAACCGATATAGATAAATGAGGTATCATATTAAAGAATAAGGCTTCCGCCGTGGTAACATTATATTTTAAGAAAGGAATTGTTCGTAATTGGACCCTTAAAGGGCAAAAATGTGAATTTTTCTAAAATTCGTTTTTTATGTCTTGAGCAATTTGTCTCCCTGGATATCTAACCAAAATCGATAAATGAAGTAGGATTATGAGGAGTAATGTCTCAGCTTTGTGACATAATATTTTAAGAAAGAATGTTTTTGGAATTCAATCCTTAAAGGGAAAAAGTTTAAATTTTTCAATAACGCATTTTTGTGTCACGAGCGATTTATCTCCCTTAATATCTAACCGATACAGATAAATGAGGTATCATATTAACGAATTAGGTTTTCGCCGTGGTAACATTATATTTTAAGAAAGGAATTGTTCGTAATTGGACCCTTAAAAGTCAAAAATGTCAATTTTTCTAAAATTCGTTTTTTATGTCTTGAGCCATTTATCTCCCTGGATATCTAACCAAAAATCGATAAATGAAGTAGGATTATGAGGAGTAATGTCTCAGCTTTGTGACATAATATTTTAAGAAAGAATGTTTTTGGAATTCAACCATTAAAGGGAAAAGTATAAATTTCTCTATAATGCATTTTTGTGTCACGAGCCATTTATCTTCCTTGATATATAACCAATATAGATAAATGAGGTATCATAGTAAAGATTAAGGTCTCCGCCATAGTCACGTTATATTTTAAAAAAGAATTTTTCGTTATTCGACCCTTAAAGGGCATAAATATCGGTATTTCTAAAATGCGTTTTTTGTGTCTCAAGTCATTTACCTCCGTTGACAATTAAACAAAATTGATAAACGAGGTATCATTTAAAAGATTAAGGTCTTCATAATGTCTTCTGTTCCGTTACCACATTTTAAGAAAGAATTTTTTAAAAATTCTAACCTTAGGGGTAAAAGTATTAATATTTTTACAACGCATTTTTCTGTAATGAGCTATTTATTTCCCTTGATACCTAATCAAAATCAATAAATGACATATCGATTTAAATATTAAATTATCCACTATCGTCATATCATATTTTAAGAAAAAACTTTCTCCAAATTACACCCTTAAGGAGCAAAAATAACATCATTTCTCAAAACTTTTTTTTTTTTTTTTACCTTGCTTGATAACTAACCGAAATCGATTAATGAGGTATCATTTTAAAGACCATGGTGGCTGCTTTGGTCACACCATATTTTATAAAAGAAATTTTTTGTATTCGACCCTTAAAGGGCAAAAGTATCAATATTAGTTATAGAACATGTTGATTTTTTTAAAATTTTGTTTTTATTATATGCCATTTATCTCCTTCAATACCTAGCAGAAATTGATAAATGACATATCGATTTAAATATTAAGGTGTCCAGCTAGGTAAAATCATAAATTAAGAAAAAAATGTTCAGAATTTGGTGCTAAAAGTGGTAGCGCGTATGAGACTGTTCAGAGCCAAGTCCCCAGATTTCAGCAGATTTAAGTAGTTTTTCGTATATATTTTTTTCTTTTACCGAAACACTGTCATTTTGCTATACAATTCCAATTTATTCGCTCAGTTACAAATATCACAGAGATGTTGATATGTTATGTGCAGTTTGTTAAGGTTGGTTTTATTCTACCAAGGTCAGTGACAGTTTGTCATAAATAAAGTGTGTTTTAAATTTTCCACACTGTTTCATAATATGTTGTGAGTATTTTGCTGTGTACCTATTACACTAAAAAAAAATATTTGCTATAAAACTACGGTTCTACTATTCATTATATTACAAGCATTCAACCTCACTATTCGTCGCATTTTATTCGCGAAATTTTCGTACGGGTCGTCTAGTTATTATGTAATTTTTATGCCATTCATGTATTTTGTGTATCTCATGAATGCATGAAAATTAACCACTCAGAATTGTCATGACTTCTGTTATGAATTACTTGCTGCATTAAAACAATCACTTGCAGTCTTTCTTCCATTCTTTGTCATCCACCACAATTCCTTTTCTTATCATATCACTGAATATATTAAGATAGGTAAGGATAACTGGTGACCTTCTGTGGTACCTATTTTTTTTTTTTTTTTTTTTTAATTGGTAGTCATTGAAGTCTGCTAATAGAACTGAAAAATTAAAACTATGAATATCACATGTGCAACACATCATACTTATAGCTATAGATATACAAAACAATAATAATTCCATGTGGTCATAATGACCTGGTGTCAAAGTTTCTATTGGCTGCACACTTTTTCCCCTTTCTTAGACACCTTAACCTGACCCAGTAGTGCTACCAGGTACAGGGGACCTACAGTTTAACATGGAATCTGAACTGCCGGAGCATTCTGACATACTTCACATTACACAGCAAGCTGTGCGAGAGGTGAAGGTCAGGTTAAGTCTATGAAAATCCCTGCTGACGCAGGGATTCTAATGGGAAACCTTTCATTTACCAATCAGACATCTTAACCACTGAGCCACCAGACTGCTACACATATACTGTTAACATTAGATTTTACCCGTCCAAAAAAACACCCTACCCACCTAAAAATCTAACTTAGACCACAACCCGAAGGTTGGATGAATCTTGCCAAAGGAGATGTACCAAGCTATTGTGTCTGTGGTAAGGCGAGCAGTGAGTTACACAGAAAGACTGAGGAAAGCTTAAGCCAGGTAGTGTCTAAATTATGACAGTTGTTCAAGATTCTGGAATATCCGGCTACACATCCATAATCAAACAAGCAATATCGGTAGTGATTGTTCAGAGTTTATTTTAGTGGTTATACATGCAGATCATCATGCTATTCAACAACATTCAAGTATGTAATTCTTTAATAGCTCCGCACAACTAGTGACAAGTGATCACAACCTCTTGCAATTTGAAAGGGTTATTTAACTGTGTGTGTTTGTGTGTGTGTCCATATTAGCATGAAAGTCTGCTTACAGATCTGGGCTATGGGCACATCGCCTTACAGTCCAGCTGATCCTTGCTAATTTATGTATATTGTGATTTATAGTCATCACTTATAAGACATTTCCGGGATGGCTGTATTAGTACAGGCATTTTAGACAGATTTTAGCGGTAACCTCAAAAAAAAAAAAAAATGTAGAGCTGAACTTTAGCACAGACATTCCTTAGTATCTAAGAAAAAAGAACTGAAAAGTCTCCATCTCGGAGGTGTCCGTGTCATAATTTTTTGTGTCAAATGGCTTAAAAAGGGTTTGAGTGCCAAATTGGTATAAACTCGTTGCAACATTTAAAATGCCTGACTTAGAAATGTTTTATTTCACTCTAGGCAATTAGGATAGTCTAAGCACTGCATAAAAGTGTAATGTCAACACTATTATTATTTAAAAGTCTAGTCACATTTTATCATGCAGGCAGTACGAAACATAACCTTTTTTTTTTTCAATATCTCTGCATTGGGGAAAAATTCATAGTTACCAGGTCAGGACTTATGATCAGAGTTGTGGTGCACTTTTTCAACATTAAAATGGTATATTGTTCATCGCTCTGTAACATATGGTTGTCGAGATATGCATTGAGTCAGTGCTGGGCCTAGAGTGCTGCACACTACTAGATCAGCAGCCTCCGTGGCTCTGTGGATTCACATTCTTTTTACACAAACAGTCTCCATAACAAACTGTAACTTCATTCCACCAAATAAAATGATGCTGCATGCAATTTGAAATCACAATAGACATTTCGACTTATCTTTAAGTAGTTACTATTTTGTGGACTCTGAATTTTCCAAGTTTGCGAAAGAAGATTTTTCACGATACGCAGAGGACATGAGTTCTGGACAGGAATGTGGTGCGATATGGCAATTGAACAAAATCTAAAGAAGGCTATGAAAGTAAAGGGAGGGCTTGTGCAAGGACATGGCATTACGGACAGTGTTCTAGCGCAGTGGATTCTTTTTGGTCCCAGATGTATGAAGCTCTGTGACTCTCTAGAAAAACTGTGTGGCATGTACACCACTTCATCAGGTATATTTTTCTGCTGTATGCTATATATTTTTACAATTACCTCTTATTTTTTAACCTATACTTTGATTGTATACTGCCTAAATCCTCCATAAAAGTTATTCCTTCATGACTTTGTGTGCATTTTTATGTAAAGAACAACATGTTGAGACAGTCGGAGAGGAAGAGATGACCGTGATGTTCAGTTTTTCAGTTACTGGTTAAATGTTCATTCTCCTTTCGAAATTTTAGATTCTCTTCAGTCCATTTTATCATGTATAGTTGATATTTGTTCTGGTTTTCTCTTAGAAGCTAATTAAACATTGATTTTAAATAAACATCTTTTCTGTCTATAGGTGTTGTCGCTGATGAGACAGTCAATAGTGATCAGGCCACAGCGTTAGGACGTGATGCTAGAAACAGCATTGTAGCTGATAATTTTAGCGATGTGAACCAACATGCATCGTTTGCACTTGAATATGACATGGGTCAAGAGGTAGCGGTCATTCCAAATGATACAGATGTCCTGGTAATATCGGTAGCAAGAGCTAGTGAAAGCAGTCGTATAAATGTAGTTCACCCTGCCACAAGAAAAACTGCTAGTAAGGTCGTCAATGTGGAAGAAGTCTGCAAACATGAAAAACTCTGCACACTTTTGTCATGCATTCACTGGGTGTGATACTATGAGCGCCCTTTTTGGCAATTGAAAAAAACAAGGCTGCAAGTTATTGAAGAGTTCTACAGTATTGCGTGACAAAGTGAAAACATTCATACATCCCAACACACACAAAGAATACATAATATCCTCATGACAATTTTAAATCTGTGTCAAAATCTGGACGAACTTTGGGTAATAAAATAGAGTCGGAAGATTGCTACACAGCCAGTCACTGCATCCTTCCAGCTTGCTGCGTCCCTTCTACCAACATCCGCAGCATGAAACCAGCATTCTCTATGAGTATACTTACAGATTAGAGAATGGTGAGGAAATTCTTTATCTCCTAAAGACGGGCTGGAAAATTCAAAATGGAGTTCTTGTGCCAGTGACTACCTGACTTCCACCTGCTCAGGTCATCTCCTTAATTTGATGTCCTGCAGTTGTAAAAACATCTGCAGAACTAGGTGTGAATGTGTGCGTTAAGGGCTGGAGTGTTCACTAATGTGTGGACATTGCCGAGAATCTTCATGTGATAATGCCACCTATGGTTCAGATCATGAGTACGATGATGAAGCTGAACTTTAAATTTAATTTAAAGATTTTATTAAAAAATTGTATCATTTTTAGTTTCGAAAAATGTTTCGTCATTTTCAAGTTTTCTTCCTGTCATATTACATACATGCCAAGAGCACAAAATCTCAGTACACTGTTCGAAGAGACTAGAATGTTGCAGACAGAAGAGGAAGGGTAAGTGGAATGGCACTTTCTGCTGAGCTCTGTGCATTGTTTTGAATGTTTCGATGCATATGTTGCCAACCATTTGTCACAAAAAAATGATGAATATACCATTTTAATTATGAAACTGCGTTCTAAATTTCTGATAATAGGTCTTGATATGATTAATTGTTTTTACCAAATCTGACTTTGTTACAAAATAAGTCATGTTTTGTAACTTGTTTCACAATAAAATGTGAGTTTTTTTTACTTCTGTACAAAAATTGTGCCCAAAACTGTGCCATCATTCAATAATTAGCCTTGTCAATTACTTATAGTGCAAAGAAATGATACTAAAGCTGACATTTTAAGAACTACACGGGCTTATACTGATTATGGCATTTAACCCGAGAACACCTCAGAGATGAGGACTTTTCAAGACATGTTTCTTAGGTAGTAAATAACATCTGTGCCAATTTTCAGGTCTGCATTATATTTTTTCGCAGGTTTATACCCATAATTCCCAGGGAGCAACGCGGAGATCTGACCCAGCATTGACTCACACGTGCTTGCTTCAACGCGTATCTCGACAACGATATGTTACAGAGCAATGAACGATATACCATTTTAATGTTGAAAGTGTGTACTACAACTTTGATCATAGGTTCTGACCTGGTAACTTTGACAGTTTTTCCACAATGCAGAGATATTGAAAAAATAAGGTAATGTTTCGTACTGGCTTCATGATAAAATGTGATAAGACTTTTAGTTCTTTATGCAGTGCTTAGCCTATCTTAATTACCTAGAGCGAAATAAAACATTACTAAGTCTGATATCTTAAATATTACAACGGGTTTATTCCGATTTGGCACTCAATTTCTTTTAAAGCCCTTTTG
The DNA here is from genome assembly GCA_031002005.1 of Vandiemenella viatica. Lineage (NCBI taxonomy): Eukaryota > Metazoa > Arthropoda > Insecta > Orthoptera > Morabidae > Vandiemenella > Vandiemenella viatica. Next base: position 346,473,617 of record JARYHS010013630.1, read on the forward strand.
ACCTGAAAAAAACTCTGACGTGGACACCCCAGAGATGGGGACTTTTCAGTACTTGTTTCTTAGGTAGTAAGGAACATCTGTGCCAAAATTCAGCTCTACTTTTTTTTTTTTAGGTTCAACCTGAAACAATTGGAAACATTGGCTTTCCATAAAGGGATTGACAAAACATGACATAAAATGGAATCGGAGAAGAATGCTTCGAAATCTATAAGCTGTTTAGTAGCTGATATCCAGCTTCCCCGTTTGATGTGACTTGGAATCTTTTATCACCTATGTCGTCATGGATTAAGTCAAGATATTGCACTACCTTCCCTGGGTATATTAAATGTGGCTCTGTGATACATCTATGGGCATTACGATGGCAGTGATTAGAATCTAGTAATGTTGATTTATTTCCTGATATAGAGTCATTAAGCGAACTATAAATTCGTTCATTGTAATCGTAATGGCTAACTTTTTAACATTATGTTTGTGCTGTTAGTATACTCTGCAAGGTAAGTGGTTATACATTTCATGCCATCAGCAAATATGTGCTCATTCCTCTCAACATAATCAGAGTGATGTTAAGGGTAGACAACGTGTTTCTGAAAAGTGTCAGTTGCTCCTCGTTGACCTTTTGCAGTTTCCCTTGCTCTGCTTCAAGTCGATGTATGTGTGTTAATGTTCCAAATAATATCTGAGAAACCTCCCGAATGAAGACAGAGGTGCTGTTTCATCTGCTGCTTATGTTTGGTAATCTGAGAAATTCCTGACTTCACTAAATTTCTGCGTTTGCCAAAGGAATTCCTGTTTCAGTTGAGTGCAATCTAATTTCTTCCTTGTATCACTTTAATTCATTTTCACAATAGTGTATGCTTTGATCTGCAAACCCGTTGTCTTGAACTACTTTTTGCCGAAGGGCTTGGAGTCTAACATATCTAACCAGCCTCCAAGTTGCACTAAATACCTTTTGTTGGCCTTTCCATTGTAGTATATTCTTGGAGTTGCATGGAATGCCTGTGTTTCATGGTTTTTGGCCCACAATGACACCTACAGCCAGTATCCCCCAATACACTTGTAATGCCATCTGTAAGTGCAAAGAAGGGTCAATGTCAGCTTTTGATACTACATCTCCTCATCACTTTTATTTAATATTTCACACTTCTATTTTATTGATATTACAACTAGTCTTCTAATCTATAACTACACCACTAGCTCCTCTCTTTCTCTCTTCCATGGTGATTTTTAGATGGTTAGCATGAACTATCAAATGCTTATTGATTCTCACGCATAGCGCGGCATTGGAGGATCAGACCTCTAGGACAGTGAAAGGAACCCTCTATGCTGGCTGTAATTTCTTTGATCTCCCATGTCTTAGGACACAATTATTTAATAGCACTTGGTCTCCTGGTTTAAATTCTACTTCATTTTCCTTCTTACCATATAGCTCCTTATTCTTCTCCTTCTTGATCTGTTTGAATGTTCACACTTCCTCATGCACAAATTGCAATTCTATACTTCAGTCTGGATACGAAACTATCATAATTGTACAGAGGTGAGGCTAATTTCTTTTGTGATACTCCTGGAATGTTGGCAGGTCGGCCTTAGAACAAGACATGTGGTTCATATTTTGTGGCCATGTTGAACATGAAGACCACAAATTTTAATAACAAGTCCCAGTTATCCTGGGTCGGCTAACATAATGCCTAAAGAATTCTGCCAGGGTACGATGCATATGCTCAATAGCCCCATTTGAAGAAGGGTGATGTAAATACCCTCTCTGCATTCAGTAGCTGGCAAGTGTGCTTAAGTATGTTGCCTGTAAATTGTGCCGCATTGTCACTAACCAGAAGATTAGGGATTCCATAATAAAGTATTATCTCTTCTACTAATGCTTTGCTGACACTTTTGGCATTTTTTAATATAAGCAGGATGGCTATTAGATACTTTGTGAATGCATGTCAGGATGTATTTGTTTCCATTATTAGTGGTTAGAAGTGGCCCGACAATATCCATGTAATGTCTTTTGAAGCTATGTGTGGCTGTCTCCATAATTTTTAAAGGCATTTGTATCTTTGGTTGCGTAATTTTGTTCAGTTGATATTTCTTGCAATGCTTGATATACTACTTCACATCCTTCCACATTCCGGGCCATGTCAAACACTCTCTCAGTTGATTCACTGTTCTTGACACCCCGTTATGGCCACAAAGGCAGTAATCATTTACTTGCTGTAATATAGCTCTTTTCTCTGCTTCCATCAATATGTTTTCCACTCGCGGCTGTTCAGAGGCCACCGTTTCCCCCTTACTCGCATCCTGCACAACAGCAGTGCACGATTGGTTGCCTAACCACAGGGCTCTCCTCTCGACCCGTTATTGGCAAAGGTTCTGTGTGCCTAATGCACAATAACAAATTGGCGATGTGATAATGTGTACCAGCTAAGTGCCATATAGTTCACTGATACTCTTCCAGCTTCAATCTAAATTTCATAACTATGGTTCTTTCATGAAAAATATCCATTGTAATGGTTTGTGGTCGGTATATATGATGAATTTATGCCTGAATAGATAATGCAGAATCGTATCACTGCCTAGAAGTTTGACAAAAGTTTTCGCTTGATTACTGTTCTGCCTTGTTCAGCATTCATGATGTATAAACGATCGGCTTATCAGCCATCGGTTCCCCATGGCTAAGCACTATACCGAGAGAAAATTGGCTGCTATCCACCATGAAGGTGAATTCTTTCTTGAAATTAGGGAATCCTATGGCTCAAGGGCGTATCCAGGATCAGAACTATCGGGGGAGGGGGGAGGCAGCATCAGAATTAGGGGGGGGGGGGGGGGGGGGGGAACTCATATTTTTTTCGAGGAAGTGAAACATGACAATTTCTTGCAAAATAAAAATCAAACCTATTGAGGAAACTATTTTTATTATTCATTAACATAGTAATCCAAGGACCTACCATGCAGTTAATCAAGATTGTAACTAAGTTACAGTTTTTTATGTAAACATTAATCATTTCGGATTCTCAAAAAAAAAATTCAATAACTTTATTTGTCAATATCTCATGGTGTACTTTCACAAAATTTCAATGCACACTCATCAGGCATAATCAAGTCAATCTTTCCTCTCCCATAGTGCTCCTGAGCCAGTTCTTCACTCGTTTAAGCATACTGAAGGCAACTTGATTTTTCTTCTGGGGGGGGGGGGGGGGGGGGGGGGGGGGGGGGGGGGCAGCAGCCCCACCCTGCCCCTTGCTGGATACGCCTATGTGTACGACTAGTTAATTTCTCCTTCAATGTTTTGGAAGGCTCCTTCCTCTGCTGCTCCCCACTGAAATGCTGTTCCTTTTTTTTTAGTAAATTGTGAAATGGTTTTGCAATCTTCCTAACATCCCAGATAAATCCCGCTAGCCTCAGGGATCCTCTCAGTTGCTTTATTGTTGTGGGCATTGGGAAATTTTGAACTGCCCAGACTTTCTCCACATCCAATTTCATCCACTTCTAAGTCCTCCCGTGGCTAATGAAATTAATCTCCTTTACATAGAAATGAACATTTTGACATCTGCAAATACAGGTTATATCTCTGTAGTTGCCCAAATGCTTCTGCTAATCATTTGATATGCTCTTCTAATTTAACACTGAATACAATAATATCATCCCAGTAAGTCATGGCTTTGCTTCCTTCCAGTCCATAAACCACTATGTACATAAGCCTCTGGAAGGAGGCTGGTGCGTTAGCTAATTCCGTAGGGAGCTTCCAAAACTGACCATTGGGTGTGCTAGACGCAGTTTCCTCACTATCCCCTTCTCACAGTAATATCTGGTGATATCTTTTATCAAGATCTAATGTTGAAAAATACGGTGATTTCCCCCACTGATCCAGTATTTTTGATATAAATGGCAACGGTAAAATGCTGTTTATTGTAGCCTTGTTTAATTTCCAGTAGTCAATGTCAATTAACCACTTCTGAGTGCCATCGCTATCCCATTTTATTATTATTATTATTTTAGTATTATTAACAGGTGCGTTCCACCCACTCACACTTTCTTCAATGATCTCTTCCTCTAATAGCCTATTTATTCTTCTTGTTGACACTTTTTCTGGCTCTCATGGTTTTGATATTGTGAGGAATTTATTATCTTCCTGATAGCATCTGGTTTTAATTTGATTTTGTCCTGCACTGTAGTAGCATAAATTAAGCACTCTCCTGTTAAATAAAACACATCACTGTACAATGCATACAATTCTCTAAGCGCTCTTTGTTCAACGTCATTCAGATGCTCGATCCTTACTCCTTTGCTCTATATAAGTGCTGCCAGTACACGGAGCTAGCATCCATATTCGCCTATGTGACTCTTCAGTATACTCCTCTGTATATATGCAGGGGCTTTCCAATGTGATTTCATCTCCAGTAGTATTCAGAACTGGAATAATACTGTTACCAATGATTCTGGCACTAGTATTTCTGCTTGCAGCTCCTGCTTAGGTACCACTACTGTTCCTTGCCTTTGACTCGCTGCCTCCAATTCCACCCCTATTCCATTCTCCTGTCTAGGGTCAACTTTAATTCTTCATATTTTTCTCCAAAATATCTAGTACGGCCTCTCAATTTCTTCACTCTTCTCTTGTTGCTTCTCAACCTTTCTTATATCGACTATTTCGCTTTCACTCTTCATTGAAATGCTGGTACCTCTGATCATAAGCACTCCATTTCCAAAATCTAAAATGGCTTCCCATTTCTTTATAATATCCCTCTCAATTACTCCATTGTAGGGCAAATCAATGGCATCTGATACTGCATGTAAAGTGTGTTCCATTGCTAATTCACTTCCTTTTCATAACATAAGCCTGATGGTACCTTTCATAGATATAGCTCCTGCTGCTATGCCCTTGTTTATGATCCACTCTTCCTTATTATACTTCTGCAACCTTTTACAGCATCTACTATGTAACAGGCTAACTTGCGCCCAGGGGCAGATCCAGGATTATGGTTTGGGGGGGGGGGGGCTTGAGGGGACTTTGGTTTGGGGGGGGGGGGCTTGGCTTGAGTGAATTTTGGTTCACAGGGCTTGCCATCAGTGGATTTTGGTTTTGGGGGAGAGCTTGAGTCGGCCATGGGGTAGTCTTTATAGCCTCCTCGGGGCTCGAATCCGTAGAGCTAAAAAAAAAAAAAGGTCTCTCCATTGGTTTGCTCATTCCATCGATGTGTATCACATTCCCTTGGATGGTGTCCTTGTCTTTTACACTTGTTGCAATACATTGACCTAAATACTTGGCAAGTTGCACCAATTGCAGGACACCAACTTTTTCATGAGAGTATGTTATATCTCCTCCAAGAAACTTCTATGTTTCTTCCACTCACAGGCACTGGGCCCCCTGGCCCTCCTTGCCATTGCTGCTGTTCTGTCTGTGCTTCTCTCCATTCTTCTTGGGTCTGCCCTCTGCCACTTGCTGTTCCGTAATTGTAATAACTTGGCACCCCTCTACATTGTCTAGCCTCATGGGCTTCTTTTAAATATAATTGGCTCCTCTACCTCCTCTGACAATCACTGGATGCATGGCCTTCCTTCCCACAGTAATTACAATCTTCTTCTCGGGGTTGAACCATGTTCTGCCTTCTACTAAAGTCGTTATACGCCCAATACTCTGAACTCTGAACATGAAAATTGGATGATAGACCAGGGTCCATTTAGATCTGTAGTTTTGTACCAACTATCAGTTCTCTCTCCCACGAGCAATTTCTGCCGTGCCTCCTGTTATGATGCGTGTTTTTATGAATTTAAGTAGTACATCGTGATCTTCCTTTGCTATAACTCTAAAGCCATATCACAATTATCTAGGACTTCCACTAAGGACTCTTTTTCACCGCTAAATAGCTACAGTACTAACTTTAATGCCTCCGCTAAGCTTATATATGATCTCCCAGCTTTGTGTTGCACAGATAATTGAACTTTATCAACAACCTTATCCCTGACACTTTCCGCAGAACTTGCATTGCTACCACACATGTTTGCAGGGCTTCTGCTTTTGCATGCTCTACTTATGTTTGCTGAGACAGCTGCTTCACTCTGCCAGCTGTACTATGCCACTGCTTGTTGATGCTGTACACCAAAGGCACACTTGTGACTGTTTTGATTTGGCCATATGGCTTCCCTCTTTATTTCTATGCTCTAAAATACTCTGCACTACTACTGTTGTAGATGCTTCTATACAGGACTATTTTTATGGAACTGGAATACTTCTCTTTTAGTCATACAGAACCCTCAATTTCTATAATGAATTGGTATACATCACATCTGACACAAAAAAAACCTTCCTGAAGTATGCTGAGCAGTGAGTTACACAGAAAGTCTTACGGAAGCGAAGCCAGGTTGTGTGAAAATTATGACTATGGTTCAGGACTCTTAAGTGTCCGGTTACACATCTGTAATCAAACAAGCAATACTGATAGTATTTGTACAGAGTTTATTTTAGAGGGTACACATACAGATCATCCTGCTATTAGACAACATTCAAGCTCGTAATTATTTTTAATAGCTCCGCACAACTAGCAATAAGTGATAACAACATGAGGGTCAATGTGCTCCATTGTTGGGCATCTTTTCCATACCCATCAGCAGTCTTCTAAGTGACCATTGCCTTGAAGTTTTACAAGCATATGTGCTCATCGTTGCAGATTGCGGTTTTGAAATAGGTGTCCTAAATACATGTCAGAGGCAGGAAGGCCAATTCCTTTCGTCAGGGGCCTACAGATTAATGTGGATTCAGTATTGCAGAAGATCCCAGTATAGCTCATATAATCAAGTACAACTCCAAAAATCCCTGTTCACCCTGGGATTTGAACCCACAACCAGAGAGGGAAACTTTTGGAAGTAAGCACCTTAACCACTGGGCTAACAAACTGTCTTGTTTAGAGGTATACATGTGCTAATAAGTACTATCAAAATCTGATAAAAACTCTGGGTTCGTATGAACAATGTTGACCAAAATTACGGTGAGAGGGGGGGGGGGGGGTAGGGGGCAGGAGGATAGAGTTTAGGTTTTTGCATATCAAATGTAAACAGTATTTTCCTTTTTATTTTAAAGTATATGATTACAAAGTTCCATCAAAACCGGATAAAAGCTGTGTGTATGTATGAAGAACATTGCAAAAAAAATTATTTTTATATATTACATACAAGTATAATCTATACTTTCACTGCTGTCCAAGCACAACACATCATCCTTATAGCTACTGGTATACTGTTAACATTAACATATTGGGGTTACATGAACTCATAATATTTTACCCATCCAAAAAGCGTCCAACGTGCATTTCATACACAGAACACGTCACAGCGTGTCAGTGACAGGAAGTTGTGAACTCGTAGATTTACACCTATCGAAAAATCGACCTACGTGCCTAAAGAAGTTTTCACTTCAATAATTCTGTGTGGTCATAATGACATGGTGCAGGGTTTCAATTGGCTGCCCGTTCTCCCCATCTTAGCCACCTTAACCTAACCTGGTAGCCCTACCAGGTACAGGAGACCCACAGTTTGTCATGCAATCTGAACCACAGATGCATTCTGGCATGCCTCTCATTACACAGCAAGCTGTGCCAGAGGTGAAAGGCGGGTTAAAGTTCTGTGAAAATCCCAGCCAAGACAGGGATTTGAACCGTGGGCCTTCTGACCCCCCATAAAAACACCTTAAATATTGAGCCACCATACCGCAACAGATATACTGGTAACATTAGCATGTTGGTGACACGAACTCATAAGATTTCACCCATCCTAAAAGCATCCAACGTGCATGTCATACACGCAACACATCATAGCATCTCGGTGACAGGAAGTCACGAACTCATAGACTTCCCCCCCTTCAAACATCACCTAATGCGCCTATAGCAGTATTCACTTAAAAAAGAAAAATGCTACCTTGTGAATGTCCCTCCACTCTCAGCTCTGAATTCAGCTTATTAGTTACACAAATAAAAACTGAAGTTTGTTTATGATTAAACAGTTGGGTCAGAATTGCATGTTGAAGACTTAAAGTGTAAATATCAAGGTATAACAACTGATAATAAACTCAACTGGTTACACACATTTTAGGTATCAAATACAGGAGTTGGAGGGCATCCATAGAAGAGCTGCTAGATTTGTTTGTGGAAATTATCTCAGGACCCAGTCAGTAACTGGTATGATAAAGGAGCTGGATTTGTAGTCACTGGAAGACAGGAGGAGGGTGGAGGAGTGCTGGGAATGTACAAGGCATATGTTGTTTATGTGGATTGGAAGGATATTGGTCGAAGAATTAGGAATAATGTATGGAAGGGAAATATGACAATGACCACAAGCTGGCTCTCAATTTCACGCATAATAGAGTAGGAAAATTTTCTAACCAAATTATGTGATGAACAATTTACCAAAAAACGCTTGAAGGAATTTAAAATAAACTCAGTTTCTTCATCATATCTGCTGGGTACTTATTGTCTTCCACAGCTATTTCCATAAATGAAAGTTTAGCTTTGCTGCTCTGCATACCATCCAACTCCTCTAGTAAATACCAATAATGTGGACCGATACTCAAGCAAAAGTCTGACCAAGGTTCTGTATTTTGGTTGCCTCATATCCCTTGTACACAGACCAATCATCCTCTCCAGTAATTGCAGAGCTATCTATCACCTGCATAATGTGTCCTGGCCAATTGGCTTTATTATTACCTGTATCGGTTCATGTAAGAAGGGACCAGAGTTCATGTTTTGGTAGTTTTGAGTTAGGTTTTAGAATATGTTTACATCAATTGCAAAAGAACTTCCTGCAGTCAATCCCTGAGATTTAGAAGTTATCACATTTTGTCATTTTGTGCAATAAGAGGCCTATGTCCATGACTTTTCTTTTCTGTATCACTCAACTGGTTATGTGCAATCCTCCACTACTTTCTTTCTTGCGCTAAGGGGGCATCTATTAATTACGTGAGGTGAAATAGGAGGGGAGGGGTCCATCGAAATCTCACCAAGGGCAAGGGGGGAGAGGGGGCAAGGGTCAACGGAAATCTCTCGTGAAGTTTTGAAATTCTCAAAAGGACTGTAGAGCCATAAAAAAGTCTACAAAAGTCATGGATGTTGATTATAAGGGATAAAAATGATGTGGATACTTAATTTAGTGGGGTATAACCACCCTCGGAGGCAGGGGAGCTAAAAAAAAGAAGATCTCAAAAAACTACCATGATGATCAGGAGAGAGGGGGGTGGGTGAGCCATCATTATCATCTTGGGGGGAGGGGGGTGAGGTTCAACCAGATCTCACCAAATCTCACCAGAGGGGTGGGGTCAGGAATTCCAGAAAAACGCCTCACATAATTAATGGACACCACCTTAACCTCTTCATCTTGACATAGCCCTTACACCCTATGGCCTTAATTATCTGCTTCATATTATAGTCTAATGTCTGTCTTCCTCTACAGTTCTTACCTTTAACTGTTTTAACTGTTCCCTGCACTAACAAATTAACCACTCCTGCATGTGACAAAATATGTCCCATCATCTTATCTCTTCTTTATGTTGGACTTCTTTCTTCACCCATAATTTCCAAAATATGTTCATTTTGTACTTTATCTGTGCACTTAATTTTCAAAATTCCTTCTATAGCACCCCATTTCAAATGCCTCAATTTTCTTCTTTCTGGTATTCCATGTCTACCATAAATTTCTGTGCTCTACACATAAAGTTTTAAAAAGTTCTTTCTGAGTCTTAGATCAGTATTTGAAACAAAGATTTCTTTTAATCATGGAAGCTCTTTTCACTAATGCTATTCTGCTATTGACATCACTCCTGCTTCACCCATCAGTTGTAATTTTACTTCCTGAGAAGCAGAATTCATTTACTTCTCCTATTGCATCTGATCCTATTTTTATATGTAATATACTATTAGAGCTATTATTTCTACTACATTTGATCACTTTTGTCTTGCTTTGGTATATATTTAGTCCAAAATCTTTCTTCAGTATTTTATTCATGGCATTAAGGAATTGCTCAATATCTTCGGTCCGTTCTGATACCAGGACAATGTCATCAGCAAATTATAGCATACTGACTTTTTCTCCTTGAACACTTATCGCACATTCTGATTTTTCTTTTACTTCCTTTATTGCTTCCTCTGCAATCTTGAATATTGATGGAAATAGACTACTGCCTTGTCTCTCATGAATCTTTACTTTTATTATAGCCACTTGATTCTTATATAGATTATATAATCTAGATATTTTACATCTGACTTCTTTAAAATTTGGAACACCTTGTTCTACTTAACACTATCAGTTTTTTTCCCTAAACCAACAAATGGCATAAAAGTACATTTGTTTTTTCTTGTTTCACCCTTAAAAGTATTAATCTTACAGCCATGATTGCTTCTCTTGTACCATAGTTTTTTCTAAACCTGTACTGATCTTCTCCTACTATCTCTTCTGCTAGCCTTCCTATTCTTCCGTATATTATCCTGGTCGGTAATTTTGAAACATGTGATGTTAGACTTATGGTGTGATAATGCTCACATTTGTTGGCTTGTGATTTTTTTTAAAATGTGGGGATTGTACTTTTAAGCAAATGAGTTGCAATCCCTTCTGTTTTATAACTGTTTGATATCAGTTTGGATTATCTATAGATTCCTTCTCCTCCTAGGGATTTCTGTTGTTCTGTAGGAATCTCATCAAATCCAACTGGCATACTTGACTATAGATCATTCAAAGTTCCGCCAAATTTTGTTCTTTAAAAGGAACCCCTAAGTCATTAATGTTACGTAAAAATTTATTTATTAATAGAAACTTCAACTAACAATGTGCTAACTTAAAAAATATAATACTGAACTATTATCTATAATTTTTCTTTACATGTTCCAAGACCCATTAGCTGTTGCAAAATAATTACTTCAATAGCTTGGCAACTGCTCATAAGAACCCTTGCATCTTCAGAAATAGGTATCAGAGACATCATGAACAATCAGCATTGTCTGCGGTTAGAGCTAATGATGAGATCTGTGCATAGCCCAAATGTACATTTTGGTATTACATCATGTTAGATTATTTCAATTTGTTCAATTTCTGGTCTGGTCTGATTGTACTGCTTCTTTAGTCTCTTGAATTTCAGTTTGCACTTAATGACTATTGGATTGTGGTCTGTGTCAGCTTTACAGTCTATAACTTGATTCCTTGATTTTTGCTTGACCATGAAATTATCCACCTGTAACCCATGGACATTTCCAGGTCTATGTCCTTTGTGCATGATTCTTAAATAGTATGTTCACCACAAATAGTTCATATTTTTCACAAAATTCTAATAACCTGTTTTCTCACTCATTTCTTTCTGTTAGATCAAAACTTTCTACAATATTCCCCTCTTTTCCTTCTCCCTCTATCACATTCTGATCACTCATGATTATTAGATTTTCATCCTCCCTCACATATTGAATTAATTCAATATGTGAGGGAGGATGACAAAAGTATTTACATTTGTACTGACATGGCTGTAGTGAGCTTAGTTTCTACCATCATAAAAATAATCCTGCCACTTAATTGTGCATAATAATTCACCCATTTCTCTACTCTCTTGTTCATTATAAATCCGTGGTCCTATTACACTTCCTTGAGGAACATACTGTGACCGACCAGTTAGAAAACTGCGTATCCATTTACAAATCTGATCCAATATGCCATATGCTAAAAGTCAATTGTGTGGTACAGAGTCAAAAGCTTTCTGTCAATCCAAGAAAATTGCATAGACTTGTGAATCTCCATCGATAACTTTCATTACGTCATGCAAATATAGGACCAATTGTATTTCACACAATCTGTTCTTAAAAAATCCGTGTTCGCATGGTATTAAGTAAGTTATTTTCATCCAGAAACTTCATTATGTTAGAGGTTAGGACATACTCCAGAATTTGACTGCAAACAGATGTTAGAGATAGGGGTTAATAATTCCTAGGATTCCTCCGATCTCCTTTCTTGAAAACAGGAATCACCTGGATTCTTTTCCAGACAGAAGGTAATTTTCTCTCTTCTGAAGATTTACAGAATATATCTTACAGAAATGGTTCTAATTCTTCTGTGTATTCTGAAATACTCTTTCTGTTATATCATCGGACCCGGCACTTTCCCCCACTTCAAGAGCTTCAATTGCTTTATAATACCTATACTATCAAATTGTTCTGGATCCATCTCAAATTCTATATGCCATGGAAAAGTGGGAATGTTTTCTATGTTTTCACCAGTGAAAGAATTTTTAAATTTGGTAGCCTCATCGTGGCTGTTATCAACTTCCTGACCATCTTGTAGTAGAACTGGCATATTGTTATCACTACTACTAACTTTTTTTTTTTTTACATATGACAAAAATTTCTTAGGGTTTTCATTGAGGATCTTAGAAAGTTAATTGCAATGTAATTCATTAAAGGCTTCATGCATCACATTCTTAACATGTCCTCTTATCTCATCTAACTTTTCTAAATCACTCCTATATGTCAACCTTGTTGAGCATGCTTTTTAAGTAACCTTTCAACTTCGCAAGTATACTGTTGGAGACCATTCTCTTCCCTGATTGTCCATTTCGATATCAGTGGCGTAGCTAGGTTAACAAGGGCCCCGGTGCAAAAAAATTTACTTTGGGCCCTCAGGCCAGATGGGCGACCTTTTCTTTTTTTTGCTTTGTATTGCTGGCTAGGGGCCCCCTGAGATGAGGCTGTGGGCCACTGAGTTGTGCTTGGGGGCCCCTGAGCAGTGGTTGGAGGCCCCCCTGAGCAGTGAGAGCCTTTTATTTAGGGGGCTCCCTGTGTCTCAGAGGTCCCCTTAGACAACGGTAGAGCTAAAAAAAAAGTAAAATAAAAGGCCCTTGAAGTATGCTTGGGGGCCCACTGAGCATAGGGGCCCTGGTACACTGCACCGCCTAGCCCCATAGTAGCTACGCCCCTGTTCGATATATGTAACTCAATACCTTCCCTGACTATAAGCATCAATCGAAGTCACATCTCTTCAACTAAGCCTCTTGCTTGTATGAACAAAAGGTAATTATCCCCCAAATACATTATAAAACACTCCTTTGGGATCTTTTCAAATCTCTAAACAAACCTTTCATTTTGCATGTGGCTGTTAATTTTACTGTAAATATTACAGCTTTATGGTCATTTATTCCCGTGGTGGTAGAAATGTCCGTGAACAATTCAGGCCTATTTGTAATGAGAATATCTAAAATGTTTTCATTAATGTTGTGGCACTGCGTTGGTTCAGTGACAAGCTCCTCAAGATGAAGATCTGAGAAAAGTTCAAGAATAATTTCACAGACTGTTTTATCCCTGCCACCAGTAACAAGAACATAATTAGTCTAGTCGATATACGGAAAGTTGAAATCACCTCCTAGTATTATTGCATGATCCGGAAATTAATGAGCGATATTACTTACATTATTCCTTAAGGCCTCAGAAATGTCTGCATCTTGTGGATGATAGAAAGACCCTATTACAAGTTTTTTCCTAGTTACCAGTTGGATCAAAAATTAAAGTGAAATTGTCATTTAAAACTCCCGGGCATTAGGGAGGCAGGTAATTTTTTTTCCTATGTTGGTAGTACTATCTGTAACATTTGCCAAGCGTCTGTTTGTCAAAGGGTTTAATTATCTCTGAGTTACACGTGCTTTTGTATACAACCAAAAGTGAATTTTTCGATTTTTACAATGGGTGATTTTGTTGAGCAAAGAACTTGCATCAAATTTTGTTTTCGGAACGAATATTCTTGTGCAGACACATTGAAAATGTTTCAGAAGGCCTTTGGTGATCAAACAATGGCGCAAAAAAACGTTTACAAGTGGTACAACGAGTTCAAAGCGGGCTGAGAACGTGTTGAATACGAACCGCGCTCTGGACGACCATCAACGTCTACCGACGAGTGCCACGTCCAAAAAATCAGAGATTTTGTGCTTGAAAATCGTCGATTGACAGTTAGAGAACTCGCTGATAGTGTTGGAATATCATTTGGCTCAGCCCAAACCATTTTGAAGAATGTTTTGTGTCTCAAACGTGTCAAGTCTCGATTGGTGCCAAAATCGTTCAATTTTTTGGAAAAAAAAAAAAGCATTGCGTTAATGTGTGTGAAACTTTGCTGTCTGACTATCAGGACCACTTGAAATGCATCCTTACTGGAGACGAGACTTGGATTTATGCATACGACAGTGAAACCACCGACCAATCCAGCGAATATCGTGCAAAATGTGAAGCAAGACCGAAAAGACCACGGCAAAGTCGGTCGAAAATCAAGGTCATGTTGACAGTTTTCTTTGATTATCGTGGTGGGGTGCACTATGAATTTCTTGCGCCAGGCCAAACTGTCAACAAAGAATATTATTTGAGCGTTATGCGCCGTTTGTGTGAAGCTATTCGTCTGAAATGGCCGGAATTATGGGCGAACAACTCTTGGTTCCTTCATCACGATTATGCACCATGTCATACTGCATTGATTCTTCACGACTTTTTTGCAAAAAACTTGACTCATATCATTCCGCAACCACTTTATTCGCCTGCTTTGGCTCTGTGTGATTTCTGGCTATTCAGCAAACTCAAAAGGCCAATGCGGGGATGCCGTTTTGAAACGATTGAAGAGATAAAAACCGGATCGAAGAAGGTCTTGAAGGCTATACAGGAAAAAGACTATTCAGACTGTTTCGAGGACTGAAAGAGGCGTTGGAAAAAGTGCGTTTTATGAGACGGGGATTACTTTGAAGGGGATGAAATTGATTTGGAAGAATAAATAAAGAAATTAGATTTTATAAACAATTTCACCTTACTTTTTGATCGGTGTTTTATGTTGAGTCTAATCCATAGGATTTCACAAACCATATTGATATAAAATGGTTTTAAATAAACTTAAATCTATTAGATTGCATGAAAAAGTTACTTCCTGACTAGAGAAGTTCTTAAAAGCCAGAAAGCAAAGAATTAGAGTAGGAAATACATCATCAAAAGAGGTGGAAGTGCCACAGGGTAGTGTATTGGGACCGCTGCTATTCATAATTAATTCTAATAAATGACTGTGTTGATGGGTTATGTTCAGGGTCTAGGTATGTTGCAGATAAGATAATGGTATACAATCGGATCAAACAGGTGAAAACTGTGAACAGCTGCAGGATGGCCTGAATAAAATATCTAAATGGGTAGGTCAGCTTATTAGGTACACACATAAAAAACAAAAGGTTAATTATGATTATATGGTAGGGTCAGAATTGCTTGTTGGAAACTTGAAGTGTAAATATCTTGACACAATGTTTGATAACAAACTCAATTGGGTGGAGCACATTGGACAGGTGGTAGGAAGAAGTTACAAAATCCTTCATTTACTGGAGAGGGTGATGAGAGGATGTACCAGAGAAGTTAGAAAGTTGGTTTACGAAACTTTGGTCAGACCATTGGTTGAATATGGTGGTGTAGTTTGGGACCCATATTTTGGTTATAAAATACAGGAGTTGGAAGGTTTGCAAAGAAGAGCAGCTACATTTGTTTATGGAAATTATTGCAGAATCCAGTCAATTACTGATATGATAAGGGAGCTGGATTGGGACTCATTGGAGGAAAGGAGGAGGGTGAAGAGAGTGCTGGGAATGTACAGGGCATATGTTGGTGATGGAGCTTGAAGGAAAATTGTTTAAAGAATTAGGAATAGTACATGGAAGGTGAAAGGTGGCCATGAACGCAAGCTTTCAGTCAATTTCATGCTTAAGGGAATGGGAAAATTTTCGTTTTTTTGGCAATGTTGTCAGGAATTGGAACAAATTACCAAGTGTAGTGATGAATAATATTCCCAAAATGCTTAAGGAATTTAAAATTAAATTTTGTAAATCAGAATAATAAATGGGGAGGAATTTAACATTCCAATTATAAAAGAAAATTTTAAAAAATCTTATATATATATATATATATATATAAATAGATGTGTGTTTTCTTATATTTCACTTTTCAACCACCACTACCTAGCACAGATCACTGGTCTTTGTGTGTGGAAGTAGCGTGGAGTTTCCTGTCATGCACAACATTGGCCAAATGTTGATAGCTGTGGGGATGTGGGAGATGTGATGGTTAAAAGTGGTTGATGCAGGGCATTATCGTATTTCGACCAAAGACATGTGTCTCCGTATATGTCACTCTGCTGCCATAACTACATAGCATAGACCATTGGTGTTTGTGTGTGGTGGTGGCATCATGTCTCCTATCGTGTACAATGGTGGATAGATGTTGGTAGCTATGGGGGTGTGGGAGATATGGTGGTTGAAAGTGGCTGACCTGCGGCACTTTCATATTCCTACAAAAAATGCATGTGTCATGGTGTATCACTTTTCAGCGAAAACTATCTAGCGCAGATCACTGGTGTTTGTATGTGGTAGTAGCACACAGTCACCCTTCGATAACAACATTGGCCGAATTTCGGTAACTGTGGTAGTGTGGGAGATATGGTGGTTGAAAGTGGCCGATCAAGAATATTTTCGTATTTCGGCCAAAGACATGTGTCTCCGTATATGTCACTCTGCTGCCACAACTACATAGCATAGACCATTGGTGTTTGTGAGTGGTAGTGGTATCGTGTTTCCTATTGTGTACTATGGTGGATAGATGTCGGTAGCTATGGGGATGTGGTATAAATGGTGGTTGAAAGTGGTCGACCTGCGGCACTTTCATATTTCTACCAAAAACTCATGTGTCATGGTGTATCACTTTTCAGCCAAAACTATCTAGCGCAGATCACTAGTGTTTGTGTGTGGTAGTAGCACAGAGTCACCCATCGATAACAATGTTGGCCGAATTTCGGTAACTGTGGTAGTGTGGGAGATATGGTGGTTGAAAGTGGCCGATCAAGGATATTTTCGTATTTTGGCCAAAGACATGTGTCTCCGTATATGTTACTCTGCTGCCACAACTACATAGCATAGACCATTGGTGTTTGTGTGTGGTACTGGTATCATGTCTCCTATCATGTACTATGGTGGTTAGATGTCGGTAGATCAAATTCTTTATAAACACGAACGACATCATGGGTACCAGCTAGTATGTATATAAAAAAGGGTAAATGGATGACTGGAGGAATTGCCACCAGAGTGTTAGCTCCATCGCAATTAAAGTTAACAATAATAATGATGATATCTATTTCAATACATGGCAGGTGTTTGTTTACTAACAGCCATAAATAAACCACCTCCATTGGAATGTAACCCATACTCACAGTAAACGTTCATGCTATTGTTAAAAATTTCAGCTGAACTTATATCCAGTTTTAACCAGCTTTCAGTAACTAATGCAATGTCTGATTCTGTGCTACTAATAATGCTTCAAGTTCAGGCTGCTTGTTACAAACACTTCTACAGTTAATAACTAGTACTTTTAATGGTCAAGATTGATTTAAACTACTCCTAACATAAGGTGTCGAATTTAATTTGGCTGCCCGTAACTATAATCCCAGTTTTGGGTCCTCCTCCCTCAACCTAAAAACTCCTCCAGTGCATTCCACATGGACCCAGCCACCCAGGCTGCTGATTCACATGTCTAGTACACACCTGATATATCCAAGGGAACCCTACATTACGTGACCCCAGGGCGAAGATCTAGGAATCTGTAGCCATGATTATTGCAGAAACTCCACAGTCTTGGTTCAGACCCCTCAACTCAGCTCTAAACTAGAGGTCTGCAATCAGTTATATCGATGATGCTGCTGATAGTTAACTCAGCCAAAATGTTGCTGCCATTAGCCACAGAATTCATCCTTTTAGCAAGCTGCTGGAACGAAGAGAGGATACCCTCCAACCCAAAGTGACTAGCAACATTGGTACCAACATGAGCTATTATCTGCAGCTGGCTACACCCCATCCACCTGGTGGCATTTGGGATGGCCTGTTCCACATCTTAGATGGCCTCCTGGAATGCACAATAAATGGATATTGGATTTGATCCCTGACCTATTCACAATTTTCCTAAGGGGCTCAGTAAACTGCCTAATGTTAGAGCTTCCTACCCACCAGAATCCCCTTCTGCAGTTATATCAGACCTAGTGTGCTGGGGGGCTCACAACTTGCATGTTGACGATTGCAAAACTGAATCAGTCCTGTACAATACATCAAACCAATTGTACAGTGGCACAAGCTTGCCCTCATGGGGTTCAGACTTATACAATTGTCCCTGCATGCGTCATCGACATCCAGAAACCACACGCTAGTCACTGTTAGGGGACCACTGCACAGATTCCAGCATCTCAGCCTGGACTGCACCTCTGATGATTAGTAGGGGAGCACAAGCTTCAACAGGGTCACCCATACCACATCTGCTTCAGTCACCTAAAGCAGGTTCCGCAATGTAACTTTCGTTAGCAAAGCGGCAAGCTGAGCGTGAAGATCAGCCACATCAGCCTGCGTCTGCAAGCAGCAATCACAGTCCCTACACATATTATGTTTCAGAACAAAAACTGAGAAGAGGATGTAATAATGAACTAACCAAGTGATCTAAATAATACACTATTCACTACTCACTAACAGTGACTAATCACAGCTTAAATAAAACTTAACTGTGGAAATAATTAAATTTAGAGCAGATGGCGGATACTGCACTGAGTAGTTAATAGGGCATACCAGTAAACTGTGTTAACTAACCACAGTAATAAATAATAGAACAAATAAGCTCTCTATACCTTCTTACATAAAAAATTTAAAGGTGATTACAATTACTCAAATAACAGAAACAACACTAAATTAAGTAAATAGAAATGGTGCCACTTGTCGCAAGGATTGCTGGAGATCAACTAGCAGCTGCTCTGCATAGACAGTGAATATTCAGAGATAAAAGCTAACTGCAACACTTTAAATTAAATAAACAGAAATGGTGGCACTTGTCACGACAGTTGCCGGAGATCATCTAGCTGTTGCTCTGCGTAGACAGTGAATATTCAGAGATAAAACCTAACTAAAACACTTTAAATTAAATAAACGGAAATGGCAGCACATGTCCTGACAGTTGCTGTTACAAATAGCACTACTAAATTCTACATGTACCATGAGGATGAAGGGAAGAAAGTAGCAAAAGAGGTTTGCTATTTTCTGCAGTAGTACATTATGAATAAAATGCTTGTAACTGTGACAAATCTACATCTGTACAGTGATAATTGTGGAGGGAAGTATAAAAATCACACTTTTCCAAAATGTTGCTTGCTCTTGTTGATATAGAATGATTTGATCAGTACTATGCAGTGTGCTTGCCCTGTAATCATGATTTCAGTCAGGTAAAAAGAAAGTACCAAAAATTTGACAGTATGTACTCCATGAGACAGCTAACCAACATATTCCTGCATAACTCAAAACCTCTAAACAAATTTCTTCTTATTTTTTTTAAAAAAAAAGTAAAAGCTGGAGATCCACAGGACTTCAGAGAATGGAGACTTCAATGTTATGAGAGAAACCAAGTCTCCATTAAAACCAGAGGGTGGAACTAAAAAAAGATAAGATGCACTTTGGAATATGCACTTTCCATCACTTCAGCTTCATTTCAGGAACTCCTGGAACTGTTAAACCTTACATTTTCATCAACAGACTTGTGAGCCATTCTCTTTTTTATTCAAAAGGGAACACAGCACCTAAAACGTCTGATTAAAAAACAATCTAAAAATGATGAGTTGAGAATACTAAAGCCATACTTACCTGATAAACACCAGTCATTTTTTGACTTACTAATCAACTGGCCCACTAGTGATGAAGAGAAACATGATGAAGATGACAAATAAAATATTTATTTACAGAAATGTTTTCATTATTAAGTACATTTTTCAGCATAAATTTGTTTTCATAGTATAATGCCCACTCAATTACATACAAAAGGGACCTATGACTGGCATCTTTATTGGTTAAAAATTAAAACCATAACAAATAAAGATTCAAAAGCAATACACTTTCAAATACCCCCTTGTCCTAATTATGGTAGTTTGATTGAAAAATTCTTTGTACATACTGTTCCCCCCCCCCCCCCCAAATGCATCGTGCTGGACTTAAGTCACTTCTTCCATAAATCAATACAAATGATATGTGAAGATATTTAGACTTTGTATCTCTAACAAACAATTCCCCCTCCACCTTATACCTCTCTTTTATCTTCATATCTAAATCTTTTTCAGGATGTTTCAGTCTCTCTGTTTGTTTGAAGTGACTACATGTAAAAATTACTGAACAAACTTTGATGGGGTTTTCACAATTCAAAGGCTTATCACTTATCTTAAAAACTGTGGTGTGTCTTATGACTATGTGTGTTGGCATCAAATCAAGAAATGATAATCAGTTGTTAATGTAAACAAATCTGCTCAAAAGATTCTTAGTAAAATTGTGATATGAGATTGTGCACAACTTCTGAAATAAATAATTCAGTCATCTTAAAAACTCATAACAATATGACACAAAATATTTTTGTACCAATATTCATGGTTTTTGGGACTAAAAATCATTTAACACTTCACAAAACTATGTTTTAGGTTTACTGATGGAATTTGCCGTATTTGACAGTTTTGGATTTGAAATAGAATATGCTCTGGTAATTTCTGACATTTATATTTGTACGAATCTGGTAACTGAAAAATGAAGCATCAAATCAATTCATTCTGCCTCAAAAGAATATGAACACAATAGATCCTAATTGTATGTACACAGAATTGTTTAAATGTGTGGGTGCTTTCCTTGAGTACCAATTACTTTAGCTGATTAATAAATGCTCGAAAGAAATGCTAGTGCCTGTTGAATGGAAAGAGGCAAAGGTGGTATCTCTCTTTAAAAGAAAAAGATTGAAGAATGTGCTCCAACTGCAGAGATATTAGTATTCTGAACAGTGGATACAAAAGCTGGTCCAAAATTAATTTTTTAGATGAATACAGTGCTTTTAGACCAGGAAATCATGCATAGATAGTGTGTTTTTCATAAAACAAACAAAGGAAAAACAAATATTATCAAATTTGGATTCATTATAGCCTTCTTAAACTTGTTAAAGGCATTTTATCACATTAAACATAATTTATTACAGCAGGTTTGGAATTGGAGAGGTTTCATTCAACATCTAATAAAAGAAATCCATGGTTTCTGTGATAATACAGACATTTGTATTGACAGGGGGATCAAAGTCCCAGATGAATTTTATATTAACCAAAGTATGTGATTGTATTGTAGATTACCACTTGCACTTTTCAATATTTATGTAGATGATCTTTAAGGAAATTGAAACAGAAATTTGATCCTGGAATTCAAACTGGTGATATGTCAATTTTTAATCCATTGCTCTTTGTAGATGACCAGATAATTGTACTGAACTGTGAAGGCAAACATCAGCAAGCTGTGCACCTGTTTATCCAACTAAGTATAGAGAACAATTTGAAAATTTCCATAAACAAAAGAAATGATTGCGGAACACAATCAGTAACTGATATAATAAAGGAGCTGGGATGGGATTCTTTGTAAGTCAAGAGGAGAGTGAAGAGAGTGGTTGAAGTGTACAAGGCAAGGTATTGGTGATGTGTTGTGGAAAGATATTGATAGAAAAATTGAGAGAAGTGCATGGAAGAGAAAATATGACTGTGACCAAAAGCTGGTATCAATTTTCAGGCATAAGGGCATGAAACAATTTTCTTTTGTATGTAAGGGAGTTAGCGATTGGAATAAATTACCAAGAGAAATGATGAATAATTTACCAAAAATGCTGAAAGAATTAAAAGTTGAAACTCGTAGGGACAAAAGTAGGCAGATACAAGAAAGGGGAAAGATGGGTGGATAGGAAAATTTCCACTGGAGCATGCCCCCCATCACAATTAAATTAAATTAAGAAATGAAGGCATTTAAATAAATGTATGATAGACTCAAAAATTATAGTAGAAGATAAAATTCTTGATAAAGTTCCTTGACTTTTGGTGTGAATTAAATTTAGGTAGGGAACCTGATTTTGAAAATGATTTAAACAGCTTTCAAGCAATATGTTGTATGGTAAGAAGAAACTTCAGAAGGAAACCCAGATGAGATAGCAACTGTATGGGAGCCAAACTTCGGTGACAGCTAATCGAGATGAAAGAAGAATAGAAGCGGCTGTGAAACTAATGTTTCAGAGAGCTGTTGAGGGCCATGATCTAAAATTACAACATTAGGCAGGAGCTTCAAATATTCATTGCAATTTAATTAAATATTATACTATCAGAAATCCAGAATTCGGGTACAAACAGAAGTGGACAGAAAATAAAAAAGGGGGGCTAGTATGTTTTCAAAATGTGCTCTTTATTTTCTACCTGTAGGAAAGAAGGAATGTGGACATCCCCATTAATGATGGCAAAGTATGGTATCAGAACAACTCTACTGACCTAATACATGAATGAAAAAGAAAAGTTTGTTTCTTAACTGTTAAAATCACTGCAATCGTCAATAATGGGTATGGTTGATAGTTTGTTAGGATTAAGAATTCCTACATCCATTTACTCTCCAATAATTTTTACCTTTTTTACCACCATTTTATTACTCACTTGGATAGATTCAGTACTACACCATCAACTTTACCTTCCTTACACATTTCATCTGAAATCTCTTGCACATATCTCACTAACCGAGAATAGCCTCTCCTAAGCCATTGTGCTCATTTATAAACCACTTTCTTTCCTCACCAAAATTATTGATGTGGTTGAATATCGAGCTCTAAATCAACTTATCTCTACCACTGGGATACTTTTAAATTGGTACCATTATGTCTTTTTATGCCCTATGTATCCTCTGCCTTAAACACATCTTTAGGATTAGCCCCATTGTGATCCCCCAACATACCTATTAGACTAATAGTATTCTCAGAATCCAATTCTAATTTGGTAACCTACTCATTTCTTCTCTGATTTTTTCCCTCTTATAACTACAAGACAGTATATAAATTTTGCTAAACCACTTGCTTAGCATAACTATCTTTTTCACATCCGTGGTAACTTCTCTACCCTTATCCAGTTTTCTAAAATAGCCTTAGAAATTTCTTGTTGTATCATTCAGTGGTCTCTCTTCCACCTGACGCCACAATATTTTTCATGAATTCATCCTTAGCTCCCCTCTTTACTCTTATTAGTTCCTTGTTTAGTTGTTTCAGGCCTTCCCTGCTACCTTGCAACTTCTTAGGACTGTTAAGTTCTCTTTTAACCAACATCTTTAGTTTTCTCAACTTGTGGATTGTAGGTGATGAGCTTTTGTTTATTTTTTATTTTGTATAACCTTGTGTTGCCTCACTCCTATTATCTCTTTGAATCTTTCTGACTTTCTCCATATTTTATTGGTGCCCTTATTTCACAAACTGGATAGTAAATTTGATTTAAGTTGTCAGGAAATGTGCAATCTTTATATATAAAGATGAATGTATGTTTGTTTGTTTGTTTGTTTGTTTGTTTGTTTGTTGGTTTGTTGGTTTGTTTGTTCTTCATACAAATCCACAGTTTTTATCCGTTCTCGATGAAACTTTGCACACGTATCCTTTGAAACAAGGAGAAAAATACTGTCTACATTTGGTTGAAAAATTGTCTGTATAAATAACACATTTGTCTCATAACTTCGAAATACGGTGGTAGACAGACATTTTGGATGTGGACGACTGCGTACCGAGATGCCGCGTAGTGGCCTGTCAGCTAAGTGGCTAAAGCGCTGGCTTACGAACGTCGTGGTCTCCGGTTCGAATCTCCGTCGGTGATAAGATTTTTAAAAATTGTTTTTCATCTTAAGAGTCAGGCCTGGGCCGTAGGTTATTCGGATTGAATGTTAAACCGTAGATATTAGAAAGTTAGGGGTGCAATGCGAGGCAAATCGTAGGTATTCTTGCAATGTTGTAGGCGTATACTCTTTTACGTTATAATAATCCCTCAGGTTTTGTTCGCAGTCAGTGTGTAAGTGTGAACCACAGTAATCTTTATATATAAAGATGAATGTATGTTTGTTTGTTTGGTTTTTTTCTTTTGTTGGTTTGTTTGGTCTTCATACAAATCCACAGTTTTTATCCGTTCTCGATGAAACTTTGCACACTTATCCTTTGAAACAAGGAGAAAAATACTGTCTACATTTGGTTGAAAAATTATCTGTATAAATAACACATTTGTCTCATAACTTCGAAATACGGTGGTAGACAGACATTTTGGATGTGGACGACTGCGTACCAAAATTCGGCGTAGTGGCCTGTCAGCTAAGTGGCTAAACCGCTGGCTTACGAACGTCGTGGTCTCCGGTTCGAATCTCCGTCGGGGATAAGATTTTTAAAAATTGTTTTTCATCGTAAGAGTCAGGCCTGGGCCGTAGGTTATTCGGATTGAATGTTAAACCGTAGATATTAGAAAGTTAGGGGTGCAATGCGAGGCAAATCGTAGGTATTCTTGCAATGTTGTAGGTGTGTACTCTTTTACGTTATAATGATCCCTCAGGTTTTGTTCGCAGTCAGTGTGTAAGTGTAAACCACAGTAATATTATTATAATTAGGGATGTAAGTCTCTGTCTTTTTGATACATTATGACTCCCAATTGGCTATTTCGTTGTGATGGAATTTTATAAGGAAATCTGTATGAAGGGCACAGGATATTGTTTGCAGTGTGATTAACAGTTGTAGTCACGAAATTTTGAGACCTTATCGAATGGTGACAGAAATATGTTGGCAATTGATTCTCATAACTTGGAAATACGGCAATAGACAGACACGTTGGATATGCACGTCTTCAGACCGTGTTTCCGTGTAGTGAGCTGGAAGCTCAGTGGCTAAAGAGCTTGCTTACGAACGTCGTGGTCTCTGGTTGAAATCGCCGTCGGGGATCAGATTTTTAAAAATTGTTTTTCATCGTCAGAGTCAGGCCTGGGTCGTAGGTTATTCGGATTGAATGTTAAACTGTAGATATTAGAAAGTTAGGGGCGCAATGCGAGGCAAATCGTAGGTAGTCTTGCAATGTTGTAGGTGTACACTTTTTTACGTTATAATGATCCCTCAGGTGTTGTTCACAGTCAGTGTGTGAGTGTGAACCACAGTAATATTATTATAAATACGGAAGTAAGTCTCTGTCTTTTTGTTACGTTTTGACGACTAAATGGCTATATCGTTGTGATGTAATTTTATAAGGAAATGTGTATGAAGGGCACAGGATATTTTTTCCAGTATGATTAACAGTTGTAGTCACGAAATTTTGAGATCTTATCGAATAGTGACAGAAATATGTTGGAAATTAATTCTCTTCATGAGGCAGGTTCGACGGTAGAATGTTATAGCGATAGCTTTCCTGTCATATTATGCCGACTCGATATTGTTTGGGACCAATCCTTAGTTACCAACAACTTACTATATTTAATTCTGGCAAAAAAAAATCTTAATCCACGCGTACGAAGTCGCGGGTACGAGGCTAGTATCACAGATATTTATGGATCAAACATTGTGACAAGTGAATGACTAGGTATTTATTATTCATTCTGAATGGAAATATTAGCATGTCTAAGATTCTGTATGGAATGTTTCTTGTTAAAGCATCTCACAAACATATCTGTCTGTTATGATAACCAAATGATTGAGGATTGATCCAGTGAAGAACAAAGCATATTCTTTAGTATGTGAATAAGAAAAGAAAGGGAAATTAACTCACCACATACCAAAGTGGACGGAAGCAATGAGAGGGAACACTTATGCTGACAAACAACTACACAACATTTCGGCATCTGCCTTGTTCACAAGTAGAAAAACGGGCCATTAGGTAACGTTCGTTGTGTACACACGTTACGAGCCTAATGGCCCATTTTTCTACTTGTGAACAAGGCAGATGCCAAAATATTGTGTAGTTGTTTGTCAGCATAAGTGTTCCCTCTCATCGCTTCCGTCCACTTTGGTATTTGGTGGGTTAATTTCCCTTTCTTTTCTTATTTATATCGCCTAGAAGCCGCTTCCATTTTCCTTAGTTGCATTTTTAGTATGTGAGTGTTATTTCATTAGTTATAATGAACAGAGACAATAACAATGATGTATTTCAATCACATTAATTTTTTCAAAATATTTTAACTTTTTATTTTATTTGTTTACAAATAACATCAAAATAGACGGGAATTCTTCACGGGTCTTCTGCCGGATAAGATCTTTTAAACATGACGTTTCGGCAGTCACCTCCGCTGCCTTCATCTGGTGAGCTGATGACCAGATGAAGGCAGTGGAGGTGACTGCGGAACCGTCGTGTTTAAAAGATCTTATCCGGCAGAAGACCCGTGAAGAATTTCTGTCTACCATACGCCGGGAAAAACTTAATTGTCACAACATCAAAATAAACAGATATGATATTTGTTATGAAATAAGATAATTTATACAAGGAAAAAGTGTCGCTCAGCTTGAACACTGAGAAATATGGCACATTAATCTTAGACAATGGTTTAATTGAAAATTGTATATTCATTTCAGGGCTCAAGATCTTGAATCTAAAGATCTGAATGGATTTAGTGATCCATACTGTGAGCTGAAGGTTGGAGGAGAAGTGAAGTATAAATCTAGTGTTAAGAAGAAGACACTGAATCCTTGCTGGGATGAAAGTGCAATAATGAATTTTCCTAGGAATGGAGAGACACTTGATGTGGTGAGATAAATGTTGAGGCATAAAATGTAAATTTTCAAAGCATGTTTTAATAAATTTTGTTGGAGGGAACACATAGGAAGTGGTAGCAAAAGTTTGAAAGTCCTCTTCTTTTATTGGAGAAGCTGATGGTAGGGATATTCCCTGGAATTTAGAGAACTAGGCTACAATCTTGATCTGGCTCCTGCTTGATTATGGTGGAGAATATTGATTACTTTCAAATACTGGATTTAAAATTAGATTAGCTAAATTTATTTGTCAACATTACCATAGAACACACTCAATGATAATAATAATTTTGTGTAGCCTCAAAACCCTCTGTCAGGGATTCAAACTAGAGTTCTTCTGTTCCCCAGTTATGAACTTTAACCAACTGAGAAACCAAACTGTTCTCACTGGTAGAACATTTAGTTGGCTGTTGTTGATAAGAGGTGGCAAGTGTGATGAGTGGTGGGTATTTTATAGCTATAAATTAGTATTGGATAGATATTGGGTGAAAAATAAAGAGTGGTATGTTCAATGGAATAGATGACAATGACTATAAATTATCATATAACTATGGAATAAAGGAATGGTGAAACTGTGATGTATAATTTAGGGAGTTAGATACAAAGATAAATTATTGAGAATGTGATGAACATTCTACTGCAAACAATAACAGAGTTTAAACTACACTTTTCTTAGTGCTAAGATAGGTGTTCAGAAAATTGTCACTAGGCAATTATACATCTACAGTTGGATCATCAAGAACTGTTAAAACTTGATTATACTGTGTGATCAGTGTAAACATTCTCATCCTCACACCCTTCTTTGAAGAGGATTTCTATCATTATCACTTTTTATCTCTAAAAAAATCTGTTTATCTTCTGTACCAACTACTTTATCTTCAGGAATTTATGTTTCCTTACACTACTTTTTTCTTCTTTTTTTTAAATTAATTTTTCAATCTTGTTGCTTTAATCCCACAAAACTGCACCTCTGATGACAGAACAACATCTTCAATTTCTACCATTCTCTGCAAATTACAGGGTTGTTGAGTGACTTTCCATTATCATCTTGGTGAATACTAGGATTCCCTCCAGTTTTTGCTTCTTAGGTTATTGCAATAAAGTTTCGTAGTTTGGAGGGAATTGTAACTATCACTTTGCCCCTTTAAATACATTATCTGTAATAACCTCAGTGATCAACATAACATTAAACATCAACATAGAAGAAAACATTAGTTTAGCTATCTTCCTTCTACATCTTTAATTTTATGATTTTTTGCTCTGTTCCATCAGATTAAATATTCCCATGCATTTTAATGTTTCAGGAGTGTCACATATTTCCTTAAGTGTGGCACGTGCTTATGTATATGTGGTCCATAGCTATAACATTAATCACATGTAAATTTTTCTAGTTTTTCTCAAATATACTTCTCTTAATTGTTAAATAATTTGTTTAAAATTTGTTACAAAGTCTAACAGTCCAGTTCCACACTCATTTCTTTCTCTTCTACCTAAATCTCCTACAGCATTCCTCTTTTTCCTTAAACTATTACATAATTTTAATCGTTCTTTAATTTTGCATTTTATTTTTTCAAAACTGACATTTATATTTTAAATTTAATTTATTTGGAATGGACCATATGCCCCAGAAACAATTTCCCTATTTACTTCTTTCTAATTATCAGTTAGCTGTTGCTAGCAACTTTTTTTGCATGAACTGTTAATGTACATACATCTCTGTTAACCAACATCTTCAAGAGCTACATGATCCATTGACCCTGTGGCTCATTGAATGCAATTTTATTTTGCATGAAGAATCTTCAAAAAATAAACTGAATTCATTCCTGACAGATTTATCTTAATTCTTTAGGTTTTTGATGTCTCATCAAAATAAAACATACCTTATAGCACTCATAAGAGTATAGGTGGTGCAATAATTGAAATCCCCTTGATATTAGGCCAATATTTTTTGGTTAAATCACATAAAAAAAAAAAAAAAAAAAAAAAAAAGTATTTGTTGTATTTCTCAGATTTTTTAAATTAAATGAAAATTAAGCATAACCTATATTACCTATAGAACTATGAGCTGTGCATTAAATGAAACTCCATTAAAATCTGGTCAGTAGCTTTTAAATGATTCTAGCTCGACTAAAATTTGTTTTAAATTTATAAGCTCGATGTCACAATATTAAAATGAAAAATACCCTATTTTCTTTGGGGTACCAGAGACTATAGTTTAAGTGGAACCCCATCAATCAGACAAGTTGTTTTTGTGTTAATTGTATTCAACCAAAAATTATTTTTAATTCATCAGTTTTTCCATCACACTTCAAAATGAATTTAACACACGTTACCTTTGGGATCATGGGGTGTTCAGCGATTGAAACCCAATCAAATTCTGGCAAGTAGTTAATCTGAGTAGTGATAGCATTTGTCATTCTCATGGAAAATTTTCTTAATGTGAAACATGCCTTGTTATATCCTTGAGACAATGGGCTGTATATTAATTGAAACTCCATGAATATCTAACTAGTAGTTCTTAAATGATTTGCATCCAAATAAAATTAACTTAAATTCAACCACTTTAAGATTCCTGCATCATTCAGTGGTCCTCCTGTACCCATTACCCCATTTTTAGCTTCCTTCTTTGTTGATATTAATTCCTTGTTTAGTTGTTTCAAATTTTTCCTTGCTGTCTTTTAACTTAATTGTGTTCCCTTCACACCAGCCTATTTAACCTTCTAACTTCCTTATTATAGTATTTAGACTCCATAGTTCTCTTTATTTTTTATTTTGGCATTTCTTCTCCCTTTCTTCTTATCTCCTTGAACTTTCCTTACTTTAACTCCACTGTAATTGTGCCTTTCCTCCATACACTGAATCTTCCTGCGAAATTTCTCTTCAGTTTTGAAATATTTTGTCACATAACCTTACTTATATCAGTATACTTCCAAAAACAGTTCAAAGGGTCCTTAAAACACTTAAACCCAATAGCAGATCATTTTAGAAACATTTTCCATTAGTTTGAGAGTCAGAAAAGATGTTAGTGAGGAGAGTTTGAGATATTTTATAAGTTTTTGAAAGTAACGTAACAAAAGTTAAAATTTTTAGAAGCCTTTTGATCACATTAATTTTCAGATGTGTAAAACGAGATGACAATTCAAATTAGATCTAACATTTGCATTTTAGAAAATTATATTAAGCAGATATCATGAAATTGGTGATCTTGCAAGCTCATGGAAAATAATGCACAAGAAACTTTTTCCACCTAATTTTCAAGGTACGGCTAAAATTCAGAGCTCAAAATGTTTGGTATAAAATAATACGCAGCATATGAAAAGATAGAGTCAATAACTAACAGGAAAGTATGTTTTTTTAGACAAAATAAGACATTTCCCTGACTTTGCAATTCAACATTTCTGTGGACATACTGATCTGAGAGAGTAAAAATGAAATTTAGGTTAAAGAGAAGCTTTCACTGAACACATGTAGTAATTTTTGTAAAGATTCTGACAATATATGAGTCGTAAAGGAGAAATTAAGGATTAGCATTAAGGGAAATAGATAATGAGGAAATAATATTACCATCAGATAGAGAACAAATTTAGCAAAGTTTGAAATATATTACAGATCGGTAGCACTCATATATTTGGAGATAATTGACATGAAAGTTTTTAGCTGACTTTGCACTTATAATCAAAGTTGATTTTCACTATCAAATACATTTGGGATCTGGACCAGTTATATGTCAAAGGTTGAGGAAATTTTTATAGAATATTTTGATAACAGAGTCATTTCACAGACTGAA
This sequence comes from Vandiemenella viatica, assembly GCA_031002005.1. Taxonomy (NCBI): domain Eukaryota; kingdom Metazoa; phylum Arthropoda; class Insecta; order Orthoptera; family Morabidae; genus Vandiemenella; species Vandiemenella viatica. Next base: position 346,504,004 of record JARYHS010013630.1, read on the forward strand.
GAATTGTATGAATGATGACAGATTAAAGCTTTTACAACTTTTACTCGAAATCCACAAATCCTAGGAGAAAAACTCTCATAACTAAAAATTACATTTAAAATATGCTTCACAACATATCAAAATTTTAGAATGATCGTAATAAAAATAAGGTTTCCCTTTGTAAAATTAAGCATGTGCTGGTTGTTGTGTGCTCAGCGTTCTAACCTTCCTGCTTAGTCCGTCAGCATGCCCTATTTCCCGACCAGGTTTCACAATTATTTTATATTGGTATTCTGCGAGTAATAACGCCCATCTCATCAATCTACCTGAAGGGTCCTTCAAATTTAACAACCATTGAAGAGCACTGTGATCGGTAACTACATCGAACTCTCGACCCCAAAGATAGGTGCGGTAATATTTAATTCCCCAAACTAAACCAACCATTTCACGTTCTGAAACTGAGTAATTTGATTCTGCTGGACTCAATTGTCTTGATGCGTAAGATATAGGTTTTTGCACTCCATTGAAGTCCTGAGAGAGGACTGCACCACACGCGTATTGACTACAATCCACAGTAAGCCGAAAACGACGTGAGAAGTCAGGAATCGACAACAAAGGTTGTGTTGTTAAAACCTCTTTCAAAGTGTCCATCACTTTTTGACATTCTTCTGTCAAAATGAACTTAGCATCTTTCAATAACAACCTAGTTAAGGGTTTAGCTATTTGAGCGTATCCTTTTATGAACTTTCGGTAGTAATTAGACAAGCCAAGGAAAGATTGCAATTCTTTGATATTCTTGGGGGAGGGATATCTTTTACTGCAGAAACTAATCTTGGGTGGGGTTTCACTCCCTCTTTCGAAATTAAATGGCCTAGGTATTCAATCTCCTCGTGGATGAAATGACATTTCTTGTAAGATAAAGTTAAGTTAGCTTTTCTGAGACGCTCGAACACCTCTCTGAAATGGTTTATTTGTTCTTCAAATGATTTAGAAAGTACGATGATATCGTCTACATAAACTAAACAATATTGCGTTCTTATTTCCCTGAGAATGGTGTCCAAAAGACGCTGGAACGTCGCACCTGCATTCCGCAAACCATACGGCATTTTACAGAACTCAAAAAGGCCGTTGGGTGTGCAAAATCCGGTTTTTGGGATGGTCTGTTCTGCCATACTTACTTGGTGGTAACCCGACTTCAAGTCTAGGGTGGAAAAGTACTGGCAATTTGACAAATAATCAACCGTTTCGGAAATGGAAGGCAGGGGGTACACGTCTGGTACAGTAACTTTATTCAGTCATCGATAGTCGACGCAGAAACGATATTGTACCTCCCCATCAATCGATTTTTTAGGGATTAACACTACTGGCGAGGACCACGGTGATTAGGATTCGTGAATAATACCATCTCTCAATTGCTGCTCGATTAATTCATCTAGGATTTTCCTTTGGTTTACGGGAACTCGATATGGCTTCATTTTGATTGGCGCGGCATCCCCCGTTATGATATGATGTTTCACCAGGCTAGTTCCAGGTAACGCTTGCTTAGGTGCAAATAACGTTATATATTCATTTAACAATGCTTCTAAATTTTCTTGTTGCTGCTCTGGCAAATGACTTATTTTATCTTTAAAATCAATTACTGGTATGGCCGAACCACAACTTATCTGCTTTATATCTACGCTATCACTTTCACCTGAGCGAGAAGTGGTTTGCAAAAAATCATCGTCGCTTAACACTGACACATTAGCTAATGTTTGTTTCCGAGGAATCTCTACAGTGCCATTCCCGAAGTTTTCTAGTATGACAGGAACGCAAACTTTGCCTTTACTCATGCTAACCTCACATATACTTCGTTTAACATATGTTCTTTTTTGATCCAAAAACTCGTTCACGGGCAAAGGATCTATTACCACAGTAGTCCCAACTTCCACCTCTATTCCCTTAGGAATTGGAATGTGAAAGATTCTCCCTGAGGAGCTTGGAACTTTATACACAGCATCGGATTTTACAATTGACCAATGCGTCTTTTCTGCAGGGGATTGCACGTCTGCCCTCCCCACTAAACGCTTTTTAGGGTCTTTGAGCATTACTAGCTGGCGTTTGCCACAGCAATTCCTAAGACTAATAGTGCTGACTGAAAAATCCAAAACCACTTTGTACTGTAGCAAAAATGGTAATCCAAGAATCCCATCTATTTTTGGACCTAAGGATGGTACCACATATACCGTTGTCAAACATTTTTCTCCCTCAGTTTGAAATTCTACATCTTTAACTCCCCATACTGGTACCTCGTTAGAAGCATCTAACCCTACTATTTTGCAGTTGGGTGGGTTTAGCCCTTTTGTTCCACATATTTCTTCACAAAACAGGTTACAACTCGCGCCAGAGTCTAATAAAAAATTACAGATCTTTCCATGGTAGTTAGCTATAATTGTGAGGTCCCCTGATTATTGCCCTAGACTATACCAAGTTTGGGCTATTGGGATTCTAATGTCAGGTAACAGGGCGGGCTCACCTTGCTTCAGTTTTCCGACTGGTTAGGAGAAGCTTGAGTTTGCTTAACTATTTTTTCACTTACCTTGTCACTGCTGGGCCTATACGAGCTTCCATTCTTAGACCATTGCTTTGGTTTGCCCTTGTACTGATTATTGCTATTCCAATGACCCTTTCTAGTAGTGTGATTACCTTCCTGTTGGTTCTTATGCTGACATTGCCAGCATGGAGTTTCGACTTTACCCCTAGAGCTCGAAAACCTATTCTGTGGAGGTTTAGCTCGGTTTGATCTCTGGTTTTGTGGATTACGAAAACAATTTCTCTGGAGGTGGCCATTTCTCCTACAGAAGAAACATTTTACTATTTTTTGGGTGTAGAACACTTGGTTAGACTGTCTGGGCTTACCTCCTGCCGACCTGTTTTTCACTTGTTCGAACAATATGCCGAACTGTAATGCTTGTTCAAATGTACTAGGTCTCTTAAGTGCTATCTGTTCGTACAATTCACTATCTATTCCCGATAACCACGTTTCTAAAAGACGTTGATCAGCCTCGTAGGACGTGATTAGATCCTGTTTCTCATCACCTGTCAATTCGTATGTGTTGTCATTTATTGCCTTAAGCCTGCCCGCGAACTCCTGAAGGGATTACACGCTCCTTCTCTTAGTATTGCGTAGCTTCTCTTGGTAAAACATGGTGCTATGCTTTGGTTCAAATCTTTTAATCATCTCAACCTTAAGACCTTCATATGTTTCCACTATTTTACAATTATGGTCAACAGATATGTGCCGAAATGCTGCACCCTCCAGACGCGACTTTAAAATGCATAATTTGGTTTGAGAGGACAAGGAAAACATATTTACTATATTTTCATACCGTGAAAAGAATTCTTTCACACTCTCTCCCGGTTTGCCACTGAATGTCAAACTTGGAGAAAGAAAAATGCTTAATAATTGCAACTCCCTCATTTCATCTTTAGCTAAAGCTGTCTGAACTTCTAAATTCTCAACTCTCTGGCTAATTTCACTTACCGCTTGTTGCACGGTTTGTGCTTTGGACTGAGTGCCTTTACTTGTCATTATTTTGGTTGAAAACTACTCACCCCATGTGGAAGATTGATGCCACGCCCACTTCGACCACGTGAGAAGTTGACCCGCGCAGCCGGCTGCGCAGCTCCTCCTCTGCGCGAAGACTAACTCCGTCTGACGGCTGGCCCGAACTGCAATCGGCTGCTCCAAAGACTGCCGCTGCTCCCGCCGCCAGGTGTCTCTGCGACTGCTGGTGCCCTGTGCCGTTTGAATCGTTGCTTCTTGCCGCGGTACCGCGTGACTGCCGAAATATCCTGCGCGTCACAGCCCCCTTGTTCCTGTGCCAAATTTAGTCCAGGCCTATTATCTCCGCTGTTTTTAGCTTCTTCTTCTTCTTCTTCTTGTGCTGCGTTCAGCTTCGACCTCGGCTCTGTTGAACAACTTGTTCTCTGACCGATGGCTGGTTCGAAAACCACGACTGATCACCAATTGTAATGGACGGTTGCCCACTACAGATTTGTCAGGGAAAGGCTGAGTATGCTATACCGCCGTGCCGGTTGATGGAACTTACTTGTCAGGCAGATTACTTGATGACACAGCGCTGGCATTCCTCCCGTCATGAATGTTAGCGGATGCTACTAAACTGCTTGAGGAGCAAATGGAAATGAAGTGAACTTCTACAGAAAGAGCCAATTGGTACACCTCTTTGGTTTATTGACTTCCAACTTCAACCAATACATCTCAAGTGGCTCCCCTGCAATAGAACTCCATAGCTTGCTAATAGGCCAACTGGGCAGATTCGCTGACTATCGTCGTGCGGTAGCAATAGTTGGTCAGGCGGGTGTGGCGCGTGGCGGCAGATACTTAAATCGACATAGTGACTGTCGTCCAATGTTCTAACGGTGACTGACCTCTTACGACCCCGGGGCGTGTCCTTATATCGTGCCCCCCAGAGTGACGAGAGCATGACTGCTTTCCTAACCATGCGGCTAGGCGATGCCCTTCCATCGTGTTCTAGAAGCTTCACAATGGATGGTCATGTATTGCTGCCATTAGTGGGTCAGCTGTTTGCATTACCTTCCTGAGCCTTCGCTCGCGACCGCTTTGCAGGATTGCAACTGATTGTTTGCTCAACCGCTGACGCTAGTGAAACCTACTTTCCTCGGCCAATGTCCGCCACACCGACCGCCTCACAGCTTATTGCTGTAACTTTACTTCTGTTCCACTTTGAATATTATAATTACAATTTTGCCTATTACACTGGTCCAATATGAATATAAGGAGGCACCACTAGCCTAGGCGAGCAGCAGAAATCCGGCAGAAATTGGACTGAGAGGAGGGTGTGTTGGTCGGTTGTGGAGATTGTAAGACAACTTGCTTTGCCTTGGGGTGGAGGCAAAGGCTTTATCTTAGCTTTGACCATATGTAGCCTAGGATGTCCAGCTATTGCTTTATAATAATGACAAGGTCACCACTTAGCTTAATTTCTGTACCTCAAGCTAAGGAAACGTATAGACAAATAATGTTCACAAGTCAGTTGATGTTAAAATCACTATATTCTTGAAAATGTGGTAAAGTCATTAGCAGACAGGATCAGACAAAGTCACAGAAGGAAAGTTTGCAAGTTCAATTAACCGTTTGAGCTAGATCACACCCCAAAGTTCAAAATATAATTGATTATTATTTGTAAGCATGTAAAAGTTCTTCACACGCTTTTACTGTTCCACTAGGTTAGAAATCTACCGACACTTAAGGCCCCACATAGTGTTATACTATCTTACTACAACATGATAAAATTGAATGAGCGAAGCTGCATGTTGATGAGCCTACGGTCTCAAAGACTAACTAACTGCTCCTGCACGAGACTACATCTTGTCGCCTGCACGTTCCCTGGACGACGTAGCTTACATCTTGACGTGCTCACAGTTTCTGGACTACTGACTGAGCATGTAGTGCAAACAAGGAAAGTTCAGGTACTCTCAGACTGTGGGAAGCAGCAAAGCTATCGCTTCATATGGCTAGTTTCTGGAAGGCTAATCAGATACCAAATCTCACAACGGTAAGGTTTCATCATACAATTTTTACCTTGACAACTAAATTAATCCTATCTCTCTGACATTTTTTAAATCATTGATCTTGTATCAAACGTCAACTTAAGTTATTGTAAAAAAATTCGCAACTCTAATAGTTTAGCCGAAAATAAATAATTTTAATATGAACTTTCGAAATATTACTACAGGCGAATGCTTAAAACTGATGCAATGCAAAATACTATCTCAACAACTATAAAAACCTGATTTCTAGCTTGAATTATCATAGAAACTGACTATAAAAATGAAATACAATACAATACAATCTAACTCACGGTTCTGAGAATAAAATTTTGTCACGCAGTTACAAAATTTATAAGATATCTGACAAGATGTAGAAAATTTTAGTAGTGTGGGCTCACTCTTCATTCGAGATGAACTTTTAACTTTCATCTAGGTGTTAGGAGGAAGTTGCTTACTGTGAGAGGATGGTTTAACCAGTAATCATTTATTTCGGATAGAAGTCCGATGCTTTTCTATTAGGTCTATGCTGAACCGAGTTTATGTAAGAACTTTTGCAAAATATATAATTTGGAATTAATCTGGAAGTCTGAAGTTTTATTTTGAAAACATACCTTTATCTTTTGGGGTATCCTTTTTTTTAATTTTAGGAGGGATTGGCGACCACTGGCAAAGAACAAATAGGTACCAGGACTAAGTCTAATTGCTTTATGCTACAACCCTGCTTCAGTGATAGTCGTTACAATTTGCTTCTTTATAATCGTACCTACTACCACCTTCAATTTTGGCTACTGGTTTACTGAATCCTTTAACTTCAACTTATTTCCTTTAGTTACTTGAGACTGCACAAGGCTTTTTTAGAAAGATATTCAATATGTTGTGGCTCCTTTATTTTTTTCCCTACCATTTGTGAAGCCTTCTTCCCTTACTAGTGTATTTCCAAATCTCTTACCTTTTGTATTATTAATCTTATTTCCTACTCAGTCAACCCCTTGAAAATTTATGTCCACGCCATTCCTCTACCTCTGAACTCTGAATGTGACTTAAGTTTCTCCCCAAGAGTCTCATCTTCATTCAACCACTACAGTAAGGAGCCTACACCTGGATTTTTTCATTTTATCACCCCAGAAATCTTCCCCAAGTAGCTATATTATAGCTGTAATTTATCAAAACCAGTGAATTGTAGTAATCTTAACTAACCATCATGAATATGCCCTCACCAATTGCTTCTCTATCTCTGCAGTACTCTCCTTAACCATATGAGAAAATCTCACTGTATAGCACTCCTTGCTTTAACCAAGATTCTTCCCCTGTATCCATTTGTTGTTTGTGTTCCCTTCTCTATTTAGCTTATATCCTCCCTATTATAATATTTAGACTCCATACTTCTCTTTATTTTTATCAAACTCTATTCCTTTATTCATTATACATCTACAGTTCAGTAGTAACATTCTTATAGTTGCTTTGTGATAGTTTCAACATTTCCCTTCACCTTCCCAGTTCTTACTCAGTCTCTTTTTGTTTAATAGTTTCAACTATTCTTTAGTTTTAGTGATTTTTCCCTTCATCTGCAATCAGTATCTTTTCAGTCATCTATTTTTATTTCCTTACTAGCTTCCTCAAAACTAAAATAGGTGTAGTCCTGACCACATCATCACTGGTAGTGTGTTCCCCTACAATTCTAGCTAACAACTCGGAAGTACCCCCTTCTATATATGACGATTCCTTGATGATGTTACAAACTTTTACGGATGATGGAAAAGGATAAATATATCAATTTGAGGCAAGGGTCCCTGGTCCGGAAATGACCGAGTGAACAGTTATCAGTAAAAATCATTCTGATACCTCTGACGGTGGAATACATATACCAATACTGTTGTTGCTAAGATCACAGGGTAGGAAATCCTGATGAGCACTTACAGTGGGTGAAGAGGTTGGGATGATAACTCAATTAATCCAATGCAGATAGTGTTCTGTATACTGACATGAGCAATCCTTGTGTACAATGTCTTTACTGTAATAGACTGCAGTCTGTGTTTACAAGTTGAAGTACTAACATCGACCAGGCCTAATTAAATGGAGTTGTACTCAGTGATGGAACTTACAGACATGATTTTTATGTATATAGAAGCAACTGGATGCAGCAGAGAAGCAGAAAGGTTGTACAGGATCAAATATCTTCATAGAAGACACCTGACTCACACATTGTTTCGAAGACTGTTCCAATGATTAAGTGAAACACAGCAGTTGGTACCAAATTACAATGACCAAGGAGAATGACAAACTATGCAGACTCCTGACTTAGAAGATGCAGTGCTTGGTCAAATGGCTGAGGTGCCTGCAACCAGAATTTAATCAGTTTCATGTGAAATGAATGTTTCACAGATTACTGTGTGATGAATACTACAGGAAATGCATCCACACCACTACCATCCATAGACTCCTGCTGACCTTAGACTTCATGTCATGTTCAGCTAATGCTTCTCACAGAACCTTACAATTGGTCCACATATTCCTGCATATTTACATACTTTTCACAGATAATGCCTGTTTCACCAGGAACATAATGCTAAATAGTCACAACAATTATGTTTGGGCTGATGAGAATCCCCATGCTAAAGTTTTGAAGATCCATGAACACAGATTATCAGTCAGCGTGTAGGAAGGCACAGTCAGTGATTACATACTAGGCCCATTTCTTCTTCCTCCCCACTTAAATGGACCAGTGTACATAGTGTTTATCAGAGACATGTTACCCAGGTTCCTGGAACATATCCCACTTGTTATTGTGAATGCATGTGTTTATAAAATGAGGGAGCCCCATCTCAATTTGAACCGAGGTTTTTGAACATCTTGATCAAACATTTTCTGAAAAGTGGATAGCTAGAGGAGGCCCTGTTCCATGGCCAGCAAATTCATCTGATCTCAGCTTACTTGATTTCTTCTTGTGAAGCCATGTAAAAAGTCTTGTGTAGGAGACACCTATCAAGACTGAAAAGGATCTCCTGATCTGTGACACTGTTCAAATGACACCGGGGATATTAGAGCAGGTATCACAGAACTTTGTGCAAAGATGCTTTGCCTGCAATGATGCAGGGGGATACCATTTTGAACAATTGTTGTATTTGTGATAGCTTGTGAAACTTGTGCAGGTAATTGGAATTTATTATTGCTGTATTGTAGAATTATGATTTTCACTCTTTCTGACATCATTTTATGAGCGCTGTTACTAGTCAATCAACAAGGGAATTTATCTGAGGGTATTATCAAGGTTCAGAAATTGGGGCCTTCAGTTTGAGAACTGCGCAAGGCCAATGCAGAACTTGAGTATATTTTAGCTTATAACTTTCAGCTCAGTTGTTTCCAGACCAGGGTACTGTCACAGTTAAGCTCATTATCAGGACACTATCCTTACTGTGAACCTTGACAGTGCACTCACTATTTTCAGCCGCCAACTAACGTTAAGTTGGTAAATGAAATGAAAATGCACTTTCTTATTTTAAACATATGCATTTAATGGTTTATAGAACAATCTCACTCCAACTCCCAACCTTTATGAAAGTTTGTAATTGGTACTTCGATTCTTTAAGATTACAAGCTATATTTCTGATAAATTTAGACTGAAAGCAAGCACTCTTCTCATTCATTCTGAAACACACTTACTATTTCTTAGATCATACATATGGCTCCCCAAGGAAACAACTCATAAAAATTATGTAAATACTTTTTTTATTACAAAAGTTTCTTGATATCACCAAAGAAATCACCTTCCTTGAGATTAATTCTTCATCAGAATGATTGAGTAGGAAATGTGACCTCATCAACTTAACTAACTGTTCACTTTCATAATGGACTCGCCTACTCCATGACCTGCAGCAGACTGACTGCCCAGATGCATATGTGTGTCTTTGTCCTAAGCGCACCATGCTACCAAATTGGGTTTTACACCCAAAGCCCATGGACCTGGCAGATGATGCTGATGTCACTAGACAACCTCCAGAATTTCAATATTTACAAACCATTCTTTAAAACTAGTCTCTACCTCCCTGAGCCCATGGACTTGGCAGATACTGACATCACAAGCTGATAAAACCTTTACCAGCCATTCTTTCCCCAAATCAAATTAATTTCTTAAATTATCTTCCAAATTAATGTGGAAATGTCACTAATTCGTTACAGTACCTTACCTCAAATTGATACATTTGCCCTTTTCCATCATTATCAAGTTTATAACATTGTCATGGAATTGCCCTGTATATGTGTAAGCCATGCGTAGTGACACCCCAGTTACCAATGGCATCCACAGGCACAACCCCCAAGGGAGAACTAATATTTTTCCCAAGTAACACCTCCAGGATTACCCACCTTATAGTGTAGTTCAACTATAACTGATCGTGGCAACTCAAGACCTCCAAGATTTCCACCCTGGTATGCTGTGCCTCCTTTGTCGGCTTCCTCTGATATATTCTATAACTTGCATTTCCATCAATACAATTCACCACACCTCCCACTATCAATACTCTATCCTTCTTGGTGAAAACCCTATAGAGTGAAACTATATCCTCTATTACATGCCTTAATGTTGCAATAAGTTTTGTGACCTGGTAGACTGTGCTTAATTGATGCTGCAGAAGAGGGCCTAGTTCTCATGGCTGTTAACTTGCAACATATGTTTTTCCTTCCTACATTTTCCTAAATGTTTGCTGTGCCTTACTTACTCCTACATCTTCATGAGTCTCTTCCATACCTGACTCTAGTACCAGGTGAAACCTATTTCTCACTACAATTACTGAAGTTTCTGGCATCTGTATCCCTGTCTATGCTATTTCCTCTACAACATTTTGCCAGCTTCCAAAAGTCCTTGTCACCCTCCCCACTAACCACAGTATCTTTCCTTTTTCACTTCTGTAGGTTAAGCCTGAAGGTACGTAATCATTTTTCTTTTCTCACTGATTTTTACTTCCTGCTGTAAATGTTCCATATCCATAAAACAAAGTGGACAGTACCATGTGAGAGCCTGATTCATTTCCTGATTTCACTGTCCACTACCATCCCAGTGAAACCATTTTTTACACTCACTGCAATTCAAACCATTTGTCGCAAACATGTGAAAGGAGCCACACTTTCCAGGCATGATTTTCTCCATATCTTGTAGTACCTCCTATATGAATCTTAAGAATTGAAACAATACTCCATGTATCTTAAATTTAACTGGTAGAATAGTATAATAAAAAAATTATAAATGGCTTGACTGACTTTTAAATGTTAAATTGAAACTTTACCCCTTAATTGCCTAGTGTTAAGTTATAAGTACATAAAAATTAATTAAAAAAAATAAATAAAACATATACATATTAATTTTATAATGAAATCTACAATGTAATTTAAAAGATTGATTGTATGCATTCCTAATGTGAACTAACCAGTTATTTAAATATAATATTTATTATAAATACTGAGAAATTGTTATTTTAATGGTTGTTTTTTAAAAAATAATTTAACAACAAAATGTTATATTTCTGACTGAACAGACTGTAAATATAACTGATGCTAATGAATATCAAAACTAAAGTGAGAGTGGAATTTAAAATAGTGACACTGTGTACTCCTACTGTGAACAACTCTAGTAGTTTCAAATGTAATCATGAATAATTCGTCCAATTAACAATAACTTTAAATACTTCATTGATAATTTAAAACTCTAAACTAATTTATTTAAAATAAATTGTAGCTCAATCTACAGCATTTCACACATGTTGAAAGAGATCAACCAGTTTTTCACTCTGAGCTTTGTTTCTATCGTTTTAAATATAATTTTCTGATTGCAACGTTTACCATTTTCTCACTGATCACATCCCCAAACACCAAATTTTTTTAGTAGCATACAATCAAATTGTTTTGTTTATACCTTGTTTTGTTTATACTTTAATTTGGGTTTTCCATGTTTTCCCATATTACTCCAGGCAAATGCCGGGATGCCTCCTTCAAAAGGCCATGGCCGAATTCCTTCCCATTCCTTGCCCTCCATCCTTTCCGATCTCTAAAGACCTTGCTGTTAGAGAGACGTTAAGCAGATAAAAACAATTTATACTTTAACTCAAACATTTGGCTTCAGGAGTATCTCCCTGTATATTTTCACTGTGAAACTTCCATTATAATAATTTCTAATAATCAAAAATAAACTTTTTATACCACCAATTTTTGTGTTTCACACCTGCACTACAAACTTATGTTGCATAAATCAAGGTTAGGTATGTTAAAAATCACTACTACTTCTAACTTGCTATTGTATTGCATGTTTATAAGTACAAAAATATGGAAAGTTGGAAATGGTAGTGCATTTTAGCAAAATGATGCTTGATTTGCATACCATTAGATTATAGTGCATGTGTGAAACATGAAAACAGTTGATACAGAAGAATAATATAGAACATTTACCTGCTGAAATGCACTGAGCAAATAAAAACTGTAAATAAAATATAATAGCAAACTGTCAGGTATCTTAAAGATTTTGTAATTGCGTAGAAAAATTTGTTCTCAGAATCACGAGTTAGTTTGACTAGTATTGCATATCATTTCTATAGTCAGTTTCTATGTTAATTCAAGCCATGAATTAGGTTTTTAAAGTTGTTAAGATAGTATTTTCAATTGCAACATTCTCAAGCATTCGCCTGGAGTAATATTTCGAATATTCATAATAAATCGAGGGGAAAAGTTAGAGACTTTAAGTTCACACATTGATCATTTTTGAATATGTAGATTTGATTAAAGTTACCTTCAAGTGAATTGCTTCAATAACTTCTGAAATATTAATTGGTTGGATCCTGTTTTTGGATTACGAATTTTATTTCACCTTTTGACATTAGTAAGCATGTTTTGCTTGATAATAAACTAAAGAGTAACTCTTTGGGAGTAAAATAAAATTTATTTCAGTTTAGTAACAACAAAGTTAACAGGTCTTAGTAATCACATTAAAGTAATTTTTTATGACAAACCTGTTAAAGTTACAGAATTTTTCATAAAGATTAAAGTTGACGCCTTTTACAATATCTAGCTATTAACAAAATTTAAGAATAATAGGAACATTTTTATTGTCAAGTTCAAATATCTGTTGCAAGTTAACAGGCTTGAGATTTGATATCTGATACGTTTTACAGCATATTTCTCATGTGAACGCTATAAGTGTCCAGCATTTCCATGGTCAGATGCGATAAATATTACCCCAGAATTTTCCTCATCCTCCCCCAGTCTTCCAGACACAGTAAGTGCGGCACTATGTAGCTTAGTCAGCCAGCAAGTTTTATTTCAAACACTACGGTGGCACAATGTAGGTTCACTTATTCAGTCAGTTTTAGTGCTATGCAGTTTTATAGCAGCATTTTACACCATGTGGTGCCTCGGGAAAACCCAAGTGTCTGTCATTGACAAACAATTTGATCTGAAGAAGCATGTGATGAAATTGTATCTGCTTTTATATGTCAATTAGTTGAATTTTGGGGTTTGTTCTGGCTCGAATCGGTTAATTGAATTTGCAAGTTTATCTATAGAAAATTAGTCTGATGCCATTTCAGTTTGTGTCTTTGAAGAAAATATTCAAGGATGTATTGTATATCTATCATCAATAGACTTGTGAGTTTTATTTTTAATACCTTTCTTAGTTTGGGGTCATAACAAGCTAAGTGGCAACCAAGTTACTTTTGCAGAGCTAACACTGAAAATATCCACAGTTATTTACGGTCATAGTTGAGACTGAAGGTTTATGCACTAACCCTAGTTCAACTTAGGTTCTCACAAGACACATAATAATAGATCTATTGAAATGTGGTAATTTGCTATAAAAAAATTACATTTATTGTTTTAGGGCAAAAAAGATGATTTAATGTATTGGTACACATACAGGTATTCCTTTACCAAAGCAAGGCTTGCACAACGCAAAATTCTCACTGCTGCGGCCGAAGTAATTGGATGACGTATTTGGGAAAATTGTGGCACCACATCATGATCACGACATCTTTGAAGCAGTGAGAATTTTGCGTAGTGCAAGCCTTGCTTTGGTAAAGGAACGTATTCGTTTTACGAGACAAGCTTTGGACCGGATTGGCAAGACGCTGCTATTGTGTCATGTTTACCTTGCTGACGCATTATCTGTGGATGCCTGGGAGTGGGTAGATGGCAGTACTACAGCGTATAGTTTCAAGCTGCAACAACGTGTGTCGGCCAGACAATGTTCGAAATTTGAGCGGATTTCAACGAAATTTTCCACGAAGCCACGTTTCAGCATGAACTATTGTTAACCTATCAGACAGAGAACTTAATCCTGCTACATCATCTGTTTTATCGAAGGGCCTCAATTTTGCTCCGGTACCTAAATCTGTGCCTTATCGGAAGATTATCAGTGGTGTTGAAATTGCAGTTCGCACGCTACCTGCGGAAGAAGCGGAGGAGATAAGGTGTGAAACATGTCGGGTGCTTTGTAAAGGTAAATTGCCTAAATCAAACATCTCAAGTGAAGAGAGGCGTGCGCTTCGTGAGTTGAAGAAAGACGAAAATATTGTCATTCTTCCGGCGGACAAGGGTAACTGCACGGTGGTTTTAAGCAAGATGGACTATCATAGTAAAATTATGCAGCTTTTGGAGGACCAAGCATACAGGAAGATTTACCGTGACCCTACATCTAAGCTAACCAACTTGACTACGAAGCTGATCTGCTCCTTAGAACTACCAGAAGATGTGAAAAGATGACTCCAACCCCGTGCTCCTGTTCCTCCCAGGTTGTACGGTATACCGAAAGTACATAAAGTAGGAGTACCTATGCGACCTATTGTAAGTACAATTGATAGCCCTACATACTTTTTGGCTAAATACCTCAAAGATATTCTCAACCCATTCGTAGGGAAGGCTCATCGCAGTATTTGAAATTCCAGTGAGTTTGTGGAAATCTTAGACAACATGAAGTTAGATCCTGGTGATTTAATGGTGAGCTTCGATGTGGTCTCTCTTTTTACTCGTGTTCCCTTGGTCGACTCCTTAGATCTGTTAAGGAGGTATTTTGATCAAAAAATGATTGATATTTTCCACCATGTGTTGACAACCACTTATTTTAAGTTTAAAGGAGAATATTACGAACAAGTGGACGGTGTAGCAATGGGTTCGCTGTTGTCTCCTGTCATTGCTGATTTCTTCATGGAATTTTTTTGAAGAAGAGGCACTAAATCACGCACCACTCCAGCCGAAGTGTTTTTATAGGTATGTCGATGATACCTTTATGATTTTGCCCCATGGCAGAAACAGTCTTGAGCAATTCCTTGCGCATCTCAATTCAATCCATGAAAATATTCAGTTCACAATGGAATTGGAGGAGGACGGTTGCCTGCCATTTCTTGATGTGCTTGCTATTAAACGTGCTAATGGTTCGCTGGGACACACTGTGTATCGGAAGCCTACCCATACCGACTTATATTTAAATGCCAACAGCTGTCATCATCCGGCACAACGAAACTCTGTATTAACTACCTTGGTACACAGAGCACAAAGGATTTGTGACAAACATAGCCTGGATGGTGAATTGGACTATCTCAGGAAAATGTTTTTAAATAATGGTTATAATCAGGGACAGATTACTCGTGTGTTTAAACAGAAGGAAAATCGACGGAGAGATCAGAGTGATACCAAGGGCCTTGCGTTTCTGCCGTTTGTGGGTGCCCTAAGTTTCAAAATAGGTAGACTGCTATCACAACACGGAGTCAAGACAATTTATAGACCACCCACTAAAATTAGTAACTTGGTCGGCAGCGTTAAAGATGACCTAGGTTTACGAACCCCTGGTGTATATTATATACCATGTGAATGTGGCCGCGGCTACATTGGACAGATGCAGCGATGCATTGTGCAGCGATGTGTAGAGCACGCCAGAAATGTTCGTCTAGGGCAAGAAGAAAAATCTGCGGTGGCGGAACATGGTGTGCAAGAAGGTCACACTTTTGAATTTGAAAAAACAACCATTTTAGCCCGGGTCAAAGATTTTTGGGCCAGCGTTATTACAGAGGCTGTAGAAATAAGATTAACTGATTTATTAGTCAACAGGGACACTGGTTATCAACTCAGTGCGGCCTGGAACTCGGCGATTAAAATGCTGAAACAGTTTCGCGCCGGTAACCAGCAGAAGAGCGGATGACATAATCGCGTTGTGTTGGTTTTTGTTTTCCACCGTTTCCGTAGCAGCGGCTGAATAAACAAACAGTTATACACTGACATTTGGTTGAGAATGGAGGCAGAGATGGACGCCTTCGAAACGTCCCGCAAATATGATATATTAACACGGCTGGTTGCCCTAGAAAAATATATTAAAATTCAACGCCGTGAAAAATTACGATCCTACATATTAGGGTTGTCAGACAAATGGGGAACCCCCTTGAAAATGTAGTTTGTTTATCTTCCCTAAAAAGAAATACATTGAAAAAAGTAACAGTTATGCAGACAAGTTCATACGATAAATTCATAGAGGTAAAAACTACAAAACATTTTATAAAAGTTATCATAAAACTTATTAAATAATATATTTTAATTTTCTACTTAAATTTATTACCTTTCAGTGTAATTAACATAATACAAAAACTGCACTGTAATTTGTATTTTTGGAAATGTAATGATGTTCATGTTATTGAATTGATTTTGAGCCATTGTCAATCTTTGGTAATTCTTGAATTCATTTGTACAGGATAACTCAGGAATCATGTTGATTAGTTGAATGAATCACACATACTCTGGTATGACTCCTGTAATCCATTTGCACTTTTGTAAAAATGTCTCTTCTCTGGGTAAAATATATAGCCAAAATTTTCCAGGTGGGTATAGCTGCCAATTATACCCATATTATCTGCTGGCCATGAAGGTTACAGAAGATCTTATTTTAATTTTTTAAAACATATATATAACTCAAGTATTCTTGAGCAGCACCATTCTCTCAGTGTATTTGATTATTTACAATATTTACAAATATCAGATATTTATGAGAACAATTAACTTGTAGGTGTTATGGGACCATGACACATTTGGCATGAATGACTTCCTGGGTAGTGTTTCTTTATGCCCGGATGACATTCGCAAAGCATCTCTTGGAGATGAAGCACTCTTCTTCCCACTACAAGGAGTTCGAAGTGGTGTTGTTGAACTAAGAATAAGGGTCATCTCAGAGGATGCTGAGGTTAGTACCAAATATTCCGTGAAGGAAATGATGAGTCTTATAGACCTGCATTGGGTCCTGAATATGTGGAATTTTGTAATGAAGTTTATTTGAATTTTTCAGTTAAATTTAAAGTTAAAAATGTTGGCTATGATAGGAAAAAAGTCACTAGTAATTCTGAATCTGATCATTAATCTATCTTAATTCTAAAAATGCTTTGTTTTAATTCTAAGGACACTTGTTTTCTGAAATTTGAACTACGAAGGTGTTCATTTCAGGACTGGGTTCATAATGTACTGTGTCTACTTCCATTGTTCTAGTCTCTGCCCTTTTTAGCACTTCAAAGCATATCTGCATATTTCAAAGATTTCTAGTGTTGTTTGACATTTCAGAATTTAATCATCATCCTCTCTATTGTCCTCTAGCTTATGTCTGATCCAAAAACAATGAATTACATATGTGCAGCTGACACTTCTTCTCAGTACATTGGTACAGTATTCTAATCATATCATTTGATACTGTTTCTCTATACCATAATGCCCATATTGTTCATGATATGTCTTTGATATGGCGAAGTTCATACTTTTCAGCAGTCAAACTTTCCATTGACTAGTAGCATTGTTCCATCTAAAACAAATGTCTCCCTCAACCATACATAGCAAAAACCCAAAACATAAATGATTTTACTCGGTTACACAAAGCACTATCCCATCAGTTTTAATATAGTTTACCACCATATGAAAAAGAAAAATGCTGAGTGAATGTTGTATTGAATCATCATCATCATCTAGGACAGTTTCCAGCCACTGGCCAGGTCTGCTGGAAACAAAAGCCTTGCCAACACTTCCTGTCTAACCACCATCTCTCTTCTTCCACTGTCACCCAATTTCATCCTCTTTCCTCCGTAAATTTCTTAACACCTTTAATCCATCTGTCCCCCGGTCTTCCTCTAGGCCACTTCCCTTTCAGCTCCATGTCTTCCTTGGTAGCTTCTCCTCTCCCATTCTCTTTACATGCCCATACCACTGTAACCTAGATTTTTCAATTCTCTGTTGTAGTGGTTCTTCCTTTATCATCTCATTGATTCTCTCATTCCTTATTCTGTCTCTTCTTGTTACTCCTACTCTAGTCATCTGAAATTTAATTTACACAGATTGTACTCTCCTTTTGTCTCTCTCCTTCTCTCCTTCTTCACCCATGTTTCTGCTCCATATGTTAAAATTGGCACAAAATATGTTTTATAGATTGCCTCTTTACTCTTTTGTGGGAGATCCCTACTCCATACCAGACTTCTAATACTTTTAAAAAATCCATCTACACATCCTCCTCTTTCATTTATTTCCATCCTGTTTCTTCCATTTTCTTCAATACAGCTTCCTAAATATTTGAAACATTCCACTCTATTTAGTTGCTCCCCTCCAAATGACATGCCTATGTCTGTCCTGTTCTTCTTTCTTGTTGTTATCACCACTTCATTTTTTCTCGCAGAGAACTTCATACCACAGGCTACAATACTCTCTCCCACACATCCAGCTGATCCTAAACCTCTCTTTCATCCTCTCCCCAAACTAATAAGTAGTCCACAAGCTGTATTGAATACATATATGAAATATGATATACAGATTTGACATCAACCAATAATATGAACAATGCAACAACGTAAACTACACATGAAAACATAAATCTTAAACATGCTGGCTTATCATTTTACATTTGTAACCAACATGTACAGCTGTCTCCTCTGGAAACATATTACACCTACAGATATTACTAACTGCTGTAAATAAAGTGTATTAGTAACTATGGGTGTCTCATTCTTATGTCCATCTGAAATGTTGTAAAAACACAAGTATATTCATGAGGTATCAACATGATATTTCCACTATAGTCTTCCTCATATTTCACTGATAGCCAGTGGCATAACTTGAAATTGGTCTTGCCCCATGAATTGGGTTATCAGGGTAATAGGAAAGGAGTGAATTATTATGTGACTGATAGTTATATTGTGTAATTTTAGCAGTAATTAGTAAAAGCATAAATTAAAACCAAAAATGAAAAGGTGTTCATGAAAATTGCTATCGCATAAAATTAAATATGACATAACCTGAATAAAAACAACATCTGTGTCCTACACCTATGGTCACAAAAAAAAAAAAAATGTGCAATTTACTATCATAATTGAAAAATACTTTTGCAGTTGACTGACATTGTCATGAAGTTACAATTAATTACAACATTTATAACACATAATGGATTGTTCACTTGACAATTACTGTTTGTTCATGGATAACAGCTTTATCTCAACTAAAGTTTGATATACATACACCATGACTATGCTCATTTAAGTTCAGTAAGTAGAGAGACATATCAATCAAGTTTCTTTGCTCAAGGTGTCATTTTGGGCACCAAGAATGAAGATTATAGGTGCAAACAGTGTTTATTAGAATCAGACAATATCTTTAATGCATTGCCAGCACTTGACATGGTCACCAAGATATGACATTTGAACATCTGAAAATTTTGCAAGTTCACACACTACTTCTGTATCAAAAACTAAATCCACAAGTGACTGCAAAACTTCAAACCTTTAATACTGGTCACTGCCCTGAGCTACCAGTTGAAGTTTGAAGAATCTTGGTGTGGTTCCAAATGACAAGCAACAGATCAACACTCTTCTTGATGCCTCCACAACTGACGTCTTCTAAGTCACGCTTCATCTACTTTCACAACCAATCCATGCTTCTCCTCATTTGGCAGTTATCTGGCAAGGCTCCACATGTGAATAAAATGTATAAGTAAATAATAACATACATTAAACAATTTTTCTATTTGCTAAAGTCATTTTCACCCTCCTCTCATTTAAAAAATTGCCACGATGTGCAAGGCTCATAGTAGTACTTCAATCTTTTCCATGCCAAGTCAAGTAGTGACATCTCTCTCACTCTTATTTTAGCCTCTCGCATCTATTGAGTGCATGCCATGATTCTAATCTGGCATATCTTGGTGGAACCATGAATTTTCAATTTGTCACAGTAACTTAACTGTCAACACCTTGTTTGTGTAAATCTGCATATTCTCAAATTTTATCACATAGAACAGAATTGACTATAGCTTGACCACAAGCCCAGCTGACCCCATGGGCTGCTGATAGATTATTATTCTTCATAGAGACGTTGACAGGCAGAGAGATGTCTCCACCCTCTCCTCAAGTTCTGTTATCACCTTGCATCAGATAAGAATGTCATTTTCCTTTCACAAGAGGTTGTTTACCCACATTTGTCTGAGTTCACTTACTCCTTGCATTCATATTACACCAATTATACTTTAAGGCAGTCACTATGCTGTGCCCTTATTATTCATATTCATTAAATTAATGTGGAAATATGGTCACATTACATTGTATACTTCAATCCAAAATTTCTCAGGGGGGAATATATGAAATTGTTTCACAGTAAAAGATAAATTTGCCAAACAATCCCATTTCAGTTATAACACCATATTTTATTAATTTTGTGAGTTATAGTCGATTTACCTGTCTGTTACTTTCCTTATTAGAATCAGAGACTAGAAGTTGCTTGTACAAAAGGTATTGAAAGCAAATCTGATAAATATAGTGGAGATATATCCCAAAGAATTATTTAAATTAATATATTCTGAGAGCCTTAGTTTCATATCATCATTACTACATCTAGGTTTTACAACTATATTTTTTAAATAAACATTTAAATAAATAAATAATCTTGCTGGAACTCATTTCTCCTTTGACTAGTCACAGAGCTGCCATGCGAGTACAAATAGTAGCACCAGCTCACCTCATCTGCCAGTACGGAGACACAATGAAGGCACAGTTCCCCCACCTGCTCCTCCTCGCACTGTCTCTCTTAACTCCAGAACTTTGGCTATGCAGGCAGGGGTTTCCTCTGCTTCTGGTTAGTATATATTTAACTGTTTCAAAAACGGCATTAACAAATGGTCAACAGGGCTGGTGGATCATGTTAGGCCCAGATGGGTAGTCAGACACAGAGTGCCCCCCATCCCAAAAATGTTATTTGGGTATCTTACCTAGAAAGAAATATAATAATGATAGTAACACTCCAGTTTATTATATGTAAAGTCTATGCTCAGATGATCCGCTGTCTCTCTCTTTCTCAGTTCACTCACCAATTTCTCAAGTTCTGGTTGGGTATGTTACTCGCCCATGTTTTCCCAGGTGGTTTTGCTACCCATCATACCCATATTATCCACCAGCTCTGATGATCAGTACAGTAAAGACTTTATTTTAATTTATTATTCAGTGTCTTCATTAAATTTTGTATTTGTACAACTTATAAGGTCTCAACTCCAGTAAGTACAAAAGCACACATGATATTTGAATGTTAACCTCCTATGTATCTACTAATGTCGACAATTTCAAGTACAGATTTTGTTACCAAAATGACAGATATGTTGTATTTGACATTGTTTCACTCTTATTTTCCTGTGTGGTTGCATCAGCAATGGCAACTGCTGGTTGCAAGTGAGCTAAAACAATCATTCAGTCGTGTCTCACATTTTCTGTAATGCTGATCTTATTTTAATCGTAACAAAAATCAAAATACTTTAAGACTGCATGAGAACAAACACAGACAGAAAAATTACATCCATCACTTAGAAAAGATCAAGGTAGGGCAAAGTGAGGACACAAAAAGAAAAAGAGAGAAAAAAAGATAAACTCAGTTCACAATATTTTGGAAAAACCAATGTGGCAAGCAGAAGAGGAAAAGACACATGGCAAAGGGACTAATTACCAATCAGTTATTCACTAGGATGAATGGTAACAAACATATAGAGATCACAAAAAAATTTACAATTGGGTTGTAGCACATGCAATCACACACAACAGTAATAATTCAAACTCAAGTTTCACAATTTGTGCTTTCAGAGAGCTCATCATCATCAGCTGTTTCTTGGCATTTAGGCAACAAGAGCTATCCTGCTGAATTTTCCTTACTAAATTCATTCTTTAGTTCTATACACCTGAGCAAAAGATGGAAGTGTTTATATCAAAACCCGTTTTGTATAATGTCAAATGATAGCTTCCTTTCTGCTGGTTAAAATAACTCATCACACTGAAAGTAATTTTTTTATGTTGAATAACTCATTTCATGTTTCACTGCTTAACATTTTTATTTCTTTGATTGCATAAATCATTAAAAAACCTTACTAAACCCTGTTCACTAATGATGTTCATTATACTCCAATCCAGCTTACATGCTATTAAATTAAATTCTTAATATCCTTAAGCTGAAGTTGATCACCTTGTATATTAACATATTGTTTAACATATTTTATTTCATATTTACTAATTCTTTGGTAGTTGCCTAACATATGCCCCCTTCCACTCCCCCCCCCTCCCCAATATTAGAGCAGTTATATAATTTTTTCAGTAAAACAGATTTCAACAATACAAAATGTTAAAAAAAATCAACATGGAGAAAATAGCTTAGTTAACATAGTACACTTTTCATGACAGTTCTTGAAACACTTGCTTTGTACAAACAAGTGCAAAGTGACTCACTTATAATACCTTGAAAATACAGGCTCAGTCTCAAATCACATTATTGCAGCCCACCAGTTAACACATTAATGTTTAAAAAAAAAAAAAAAACCCTTACACTTAAATGGAAATAAAAAAACATCATGTTACCAACAAACCGTATCAAAAAAATTGACAATGAATCTAAATATCTAAAGAAACAATCCTTGTGGTCAAGAAAATGTACTATATACTCATTATTGTCACTACACCTTCATTATCCATTTGCTCATAATTCTAGACCCACCACATTCCAAAACAAAAATCTGTTTTCAATACTGGATGGAATTTAATTTAATTCAATTTTGGCTGCTGGTTTACTGAATTCTCTAATGTCCATCAGAACTGCTTCATGATCACTTATTCCTTCAGTTACTTGATACCCCACACAGGGCCGGCGCTAGGAATTTCGGCCCCGGGGTAAAATGGCGACTTTTTTCGGGCGACAATGGGCGGATTCTTGGCTTCGAGGCCTGGGGGCCCCTGCAGCCGATGATCGGGGCCCCAATCAGCAGGCTGGCCCGGGTACATTTGACCCGCTTACTCCCCCCTAACGCCGGCCCTGACCCCACAAGGTTTTCATTGGGCTTAATTAGAAAAATATCCAAAATATTTTGTCCCTTAGTGTTTTGCTCAACCACTTGTTTAAATCCTCCTTCCCTTATTAAGATATTTGCAAATCTTTGTTCCCTTGTGTTATTTATTTTATTTCCTTCCCAGTATACACCTGGTAATACCCACCAATGATGATCATTCTATTCTCACCGCTGAAATCTGAGTATGAATTTAATTTCTTCCAAAGAGCCTCATCTTCTTCTGTCATTCTTCCACTGCGGTAAACAGCCAACACTCTAATATGAAGTCTTCATGGGTGTACTGATGGATAGTGTTTTGAAAACACTATCCGGCGGTACACCCATGAAGACTTCATATCAACCATACGCCGGGAAAGTCTCCGTTCCTACAGCCAACACTCTGATTTTTGCTTTTTTATTACCCCAGAAATCTACCCCAAGTAACTCATGGTCTTGATCTATGAACGCCAGTGAACTGTGGTAGTTTTTGCTAACTAGTATGAAAACTCCTCCACCAATTGCTCCTCTATCTCTGCGGTACACTCTGTAACCATCACGAAAAACCTCACTGTCTAGTACTTCTTCTTTTAACCAACTCTCTACCCCAATTATTACTTGTGGTTCATGTATCTCTATTAAGTTTGCAAATTCTATTACTTTGTTCATTATACTTCTACAGTTTACCATTAACACACTTACTACTGGCTTTACATTTTCAGAATTTATCTACTCTTTCCCAGTATTACCCCAGTCAGTTATTGTTTCAGCAACGTCATCTATTTCTTTAACATCTGTGTTTTTTCCCATCGTGAATCTGCAATCAGTATCACTTTGATAATCTATTTTTGTCCCTTCACCAGCAGCCCCTAACCTAAAAAAGCCACAGTCCTGACCCCATCATTACTGGAAATGGGCTCCCTCGCTGCTTTAGATAACAACTCAGAAAGTAATCCCTTCCCCCTTCTATTTAGGTGTAGGCCATGCCTAGTGAAACCCCACCTACCAATGGTGTTCACAGGCACAACCCCCAACACAGAACTAATGCCTTTCCCAAGTAGCACTTCCGTTTCCACATTAACCCACCTCACAGCATAGTTCAATTGTGGCCGGTCATAGCAACTTAGGACCTGCATGAGCTCCACCCTGTTATGGTGTGCGTCCTTCACCACCTTCCTAAGGTCACTCTCTATACTATAACTCACATTTCTATCAATACTATTTCCCGCACCTCCCACTATCATTACTCTATCATCCTTAGTGAAACTCCTACAAAGTGATTTTCCATGGTTACAAGGGATTCCAATTACACATCATTAAATTTCTTAATTTCTACTTTTATTTCACATAATCTTTCATGTGTTTTACCTAGAATCAAATCACCCGAATTAAATTCACTCATCTTAACATAATGACTACACCTTTTCTTTATTTCCAATGCCTTTTTCATTTTTTTTTTATCCTTATTACATTCTTCCTTATTTTTGTCATCTTCATCTATTATCATTCCTCCTTCATTCTTGTTGTCATTGCTAAATAACACTCATTCTTTATAATTACTACTACACTCTCGCTCTCTCTCTCTCTCTCTCTCTCTCTCTTCCTTCTCCCCCCCTCTCCCTCCCCCCCTCTCTCTCTCTCTCTCAGATGTTGACAAATTTCTTTTGTGTGCAAGCTCTTGCTGCTACGATTTAGTTCATTACTTGACGTATATGAAACTAAAGTTTCCACGGCTTCAACACCATTTACTATTCTTTATCTTTGTCTAACTTATTTTCACCATCTGAATTCCTCATTTCCACTAAACACACCACATCCTTTCTTATACTTCACCACATTTTTGTCCTTCATGATTCAAATCCAACACAAAGATTTTCATTTTTTCTTGTCATGCAACTGAATGCTGAATCCAAGTCTTAATTCCGCCATTATTTTGACCATATTGTCCATTACATTGCTAATTATAGTTATCTCATAATGTTTCTTTCTTCCTTTTGTTCCTCTTGCTAGATCATCGTCTTCTCCATTTTCTTCCTCTTCTATCTGTTTCCACGATTGCTTTTATCATTCATAACATATGTATAAATGAAATGTGATAGTAACATTGTATAAAAACCAAAAAATATTCCTATACTGAATGCTAATTAAACCTGAGCTGTCTCATTATGTGCCAGTCACTATGGCATTACATATGTTATACACATGAGGAAGACAGCAGAGCTAATCATCGAAATAACTTGTTTTTACAACACAATCTGGAGGTATACTCATCAAGATTTTATTGCAGTAGACAACTAGTTCTATGTGGAGAGTGTTGACTATTTAAATCTCAGCAGTGAGGTCATTGATATTGAAGCCTTGATGTTATATTTTAACTTAATAGCCATTATAAATTTCCCCATGATAATACAAAATAACAGCAGAGCTGCAAGAGGTGATTTTTGTGGATATGTCTTAGTACAGTAATTACAGTAGAATACCAGTAAAAATGGTATCTCCAGTTATGATGCCCAGCTATTTAGCATCAAGACACACTATAATGCACATAACAAAAAGCTGGGTATACAAAAGAAATATAAATGAAAACTTAAATTATTTCTATATAGTACAATTGGTGATAGCTGTACAGGGGAGCAAAAAAATTTTTTTTAAAAATATTCAAACGCATATCCTCTAATTCTTTTTAAAGCACTGTAGCTTACTTACATAAGAAATTTTATCCTCCTACGATGATGTTAACCCTAGCCGAGTAGACCCGAAAGTTTAAGAAAAATGCGTATTTTGCCTATTGCTTGATATGTGACTCCATCATTAAAATTTTGTATAATTCTTGGTTTACAATGAAATCCAGACAACAACAAAATAATACTTAATTTTTTTAGTAAGACAGAACTATTAAAATTATGAGGGGTATTTTCTTTTTAGGATCTCTTTTCTTACGGTGCGGATACAATTTTCGGTGTTTTTGCATGGAAATTGTTTCCATTCTTCATCGGTTATAATTAAACCATGAAACTCCTACATTAATTTTACAGCTCTTTCAGATAAAAGACGTGGCACAAAACCCAAAGAATGGCTTTCCTGAATAACACTGCTTTAAATTTCCAAACGAGAAAACAAAGGTTTCCTCTTCGTGGACACAAATTGATTGTTGTTTTCCTAAAACAAAATATAGGTAAGCATTAATCAAGTTGCAAAAGATACAAAATAATGTAGAATGTACATACAAAACAGCTAATTTTACATACCATATAATATAGAGCCGGATTTTTCTGCCATCAAAAGAGTGTAACTTTCTGCCATGTTAGATGTTCTCAAACCTTTCTCAGTTATGTACCATTTTGCGTTCCATGCTCAATTTAAGTTGAAAACTTAGGAAACATATCTTGAGTGAATAAATGACTCTTGAAAAATATCATGCTTGATGCATTGCATGACGATGCCTAATTTTCAGTTCTTTTCCACTATCTCCATCCTAAAATATATCTCATAGCTCAATTAGTTCTCTCTAGTCATCTCTCGCGAAGTATTTTTTAAAAATTCAACCAAGCAGAAATGTTTCAACTACTCAATTTTGTGTCATTGAAATATTTCCCCCCCCCCCCCCCCCCCCCCCCGAGTGCTTATATCAATTTGATGCCGTCATGCAAAAAGTAACAACTTTCTTTAGAACATTTGCTCCAGAAGTGCCCAGGCACCATTGAGGTGACCTATGTTAGATGCTATTGATTCACAGCTCATTATCTCCACTTTATCACTTATTCAGAGCATTCAGAACAACTTCACCTTGCTCTTTATCACAAGAAGTTGTTCCCAGATCATGCAACAACTTGCTGTTCCACTGAATGGTCTTGACTTGGGTGACGTCGTTTTAAAATCGGTTACTACAGCTTCTGCTCATACCTTGCTTGTTTGTGTCATTCAATGGAAGACTTGTTTAAAGAAAAATTGTCAGTACCTAAGTCCAAGTGCCTCCATGATAACTTGAACGTAACTTACACTTGACTGGTGTCTACCCAAGGCACTTATTAATTTAGGAGTAGTGATACTTTTTTCTTCTGTGGTTTGCAGCAGTTCCTGATTGAATTAATTCAGGTGGGTTTGTTAAAAGCTCTTTCTGATGTTGTCCAGAAGATGTGTCATTGATTTCTTCAGACAGAAGGAACAGGTTGACTAACCGCTGGACCACATTTTCTAAGTATTTCTCTCTTCATTTATTTTCATTTTTTTTTTTTTTTTTACCAATTTTTATTTTTCAGCTATTTTTATATACAAACACGTCAAGCAACTAGATCTCCTTGGCACTCTCTGTTGCTCCAAGAAGATTTTACCCTACTTTTTATATATCCTTTCGAGGGCGTAGTCGAATTCAACCATAAACATCATCCAATTAACTTTATAAAAACTTCTCGGGTTTCAAGCCGCGTCAGCATTGAGCCGTCTGGCGACGTTTCGGAAGCTTGCACTGCTTCCATTGTCAAGCTCAATTCTGACGCGGCTTGAAACCCAAGAAGTTTTTATAAAGCATTGCCGCCGCGAAAACGTACATAATTATCATCCAATTAACGTTGCAAATCCTCTTCCCTTTGCTTATAAACATCCAGAGATTTGCTTGCATTCTTTTTCACATGTCTCCATAATATGATCCAAAATATAATGCAACATTAGGGCTTTCACTCATGGTCAATTTGTCTTCGCGGATTAAAAATAAGAGTGATAGAACTGCTGCAATTTGGTAGTTTGCATCTCCTAATAAAAAATATGCTCTTTCTAGCACTTTGTAAATCATAATACTAAAACCTTCAATTAGAACAAAACCATATGTGACACCTATTCAAGAACTGTAATGACAGTAACAATTAACGTGGGCGCGCGCCACTACTCTCACATAACTTATAAAAAGATGAATCAGTGCAAGTTAGCATGGGTTACAGTTATCTGAATGGCATAAAAATTTATTTTTGAGTGTTTTGGGGTAAAATGAAAAAAATTAGAACCTATGCGTTACAAAATGTTTACTTTGAAAAAAATGGATACACTACTGTACAGTTCGCAGGGTGATAATGAAAAATTTAATTCCTTTTTAAATATTTTTCTAACATGTTTTGAAGGATGTTTTTAAAACCGGAATATTGTCAATATTCCAGACAATGAGCTGAGTAATGGAAGGCATTCAAAGGCTATTAGTGTTTCTAGTAAATGAAACAGGGACTTTGCATTTAAATAAGAGACTGAGATAAATATTCACTGAAATCTAGTCACACTTATATCATTGGATATCTTGTCTACAGATATATTGGCTCTACAGATTTCCCCCTTCCTCCCCCCCTTCCTCCCCCCCTTATCATGTGCTAACCTTTTCATCTCAACATACCCCTTACAACCCAGGTTCTCAATTAGCTGTTTCATATATTCTAACCTCTGTCTTCCTCTGCAGTTCTTACCTTCCACTGTTCCCTCCACCAACAAGTTAACCAATACTGCATGTCTCAAAATATTATCTGCCATCCATTCTCTTCCACAAACCTTTCCTCACTTGGCATCTCCAAAACTCATTGGTTTGTTACTTTACCACTTAATTTTCAGCATCCTTCTATAGCACCACATTTTGAAGAGGTCATTAGAGATGGGAAAGGACTGGGGGCAAGGAATGGAAAGGAATTTGGCAATGGCCTTTTGAAGGAAGCATCCCAGCATTCACCTGGAGTGATTTGGGAAAACCAGGGAAAAATCAAATCTGGATGCCGAGACAGGGATTCGAACCCAAAATCTCTGAATGCAAGGCCAGAATGTTAACCATTCACCCACCATCCTCAGGGACATCACTACTGCTTCACCTATCACTTGTAATTTTACTTCCTAAGTAGCAGAATTCATTTACTTCTCCTATTCTATCTGATCCTATTTTTATATTTAATCTACTATTAGAGCTACTATTTATACTACATTTTATCACTTTTGTCTTGCTTTGGTTTATATTTTTTCAAAATATGATTTCAGTATTTTGTTCATGACAGTCAGTAACTTCACAATATCCATAGCCTTTTCTGTTAACAAGACAATGTCATCAGAAAATCATAGCATACTGAAATTTCCTCTCCTTAAACATTTATGCCACATTCAAATTTTTGTTTCATTTCCTCTATTGCTTCTTCCACATACAAGCTAAATATTAATGGGTATGGACTACAACATGGGCGGATCCAGGATTTTGGTTTGGGGGTGGGGGGGGGGGGGGTGGGGGGGGCTTGAGCGGACTTTGGTTTGGGGGGCTTGGCTTGAGTGAATTTTGGTTCAGAGGGCTTCCCTTCAGTGGATTTTCGTTTGGGGGGGGGCTTGAGTCGATCTCCAAAATTACAATGTCGGGGATGGACCTAAATGCTTTTGGAGGGGGCTTGAGCCCCCAAGCCCCCAAGCCCCCCCACCCTGGATCCACCCCTGGACTACAACCTTGTCTCACACCCTTTTTAACTGAAGCGTGTGTCTCATGATTCTCTACTTTTATTATAGCTACTTGATTCTTACAATGATTATAAAGTATTTTTCTATCTTGGTATTTTAGACCTGACTTCTTAAAATTTTGAACACCTTGTCCCACCTAACATTATGAAACGCTTTTTCTAAATCAACAAGTGCAATAAAAGTATCTTTCTTTTTCTTGATTCACACTTCAAGTGTTAATTTTAAGGCCAGAATTGCATCTCTTATACCACAGTTTTTCCTATAACCAAACTGATCTTCTCCTACTATCCCTTCTACTACATTTTCCATTCTATTGTATATTATTCTGGTTAGTAATTTTGAAGCATGTGATGTTAGACTTATAGTTCACTAATTCTTACATCTGTCAGCTTGTGCTTTATTCAGAAGTTTGAAGATGACACTTTTATTAAAATACGTAGGAATCTCTTCTGTTTCATAACTTTCTGATATATGTTTGAATATTCTTTGGATTTCATCTTCTCCTAGGTATTTCATAAGTTTTACAGGAATCTCATCAATTCCAACTGCCTTATTTGATTTCAATCATTCAAAGCTCAAATTATGTTCTCAAAACCGGATCACCTAAGTCATCAATGTCAACATCAACTTCTTTTTCCAATACACTGTTGTTCAAATCATCTCCAGCATACAGTTTCTCTATGTATTCCTTTTATCAGTTAGGTCTACCTTCTCAGCTTAGAAGAGGTTTCCCATTGGCTTCCTTTAATGTTTATACCTCTTTTCTTCATTTCTCAAAAATTCTGTTTGATATTTTTTTTTTTTTTTTGTCTTTTATCTATCCAGACATCTCTTAAGGTAAGATATGGTTATCATCCTCATTTGCAAAGTAGCACCTTTATTTCTTATTCTCTTTTTTAAGATAGAGAGATAGATAGTGCATGTAAGTTGAAAGAAAAATAGAAAGCCTTTCCCAGTGATAAAATTGAAGATGAGAAAAAATAGATTTACACACTGAACTAGAATAGAACATACTAAGAATAAATATTTGATAAGATATCTTAACATACCATATGCTATACAAAGGGTGTACAATTCATAGCAGGACCAAAAAGTGCAGACACAAAACTTTCTCATCAGTCCAATGGTATAAGAAAACCAGAAGGTAAGAAACTGTAAATAGAAATAATAGGTTATGTGTATGACCAACTCAATGTTTGACCAACTGGAGGCCACTTCTGTGAGCTTGTGCCAACATGGTTGGTCCAGCAGAAAATCATATGGCAACACTGGGATTCAGTACTGGTATGCAACCTTAAATCATATTTGAAGAGGCAGCAATCACAAAGTTCCCCCCCCCCCCCCCAGCTCAGAAAATTCATGATCCATCACTGCCTGAATATTCTGATTTTGATAAACTGTGCCTGCCTGTGGACATTTATTTTTGGTGGCATTTCTGCTCATATCCATAGACATTATCAGTGATTTATTATTATTATTAATTTTAATTGTGATGGAACTAGAGCTCCAGTGACAATGTCCCTAATCATCTAGTTACGCCTTTTTTAAAAAAAAAAAAAAATCTTTTACAATTGGAGTGTTAAATTCCTTGTCCATTTACTTTTCCAATTAACAAATTTTAATATTAAATTCCTTCAGGGTTTTTGGTAAATTATTCATCACCTCACTTGGTAATTTGTTCAAATCCCTGACACCCTTACCAATAAAAGAAAATTTTCCTGCTCCCATATGCATGAAATTGAGTGCCAGTTTGTGCTCATCATCACCTTTCTCCTTACATGCACTATTCCTAATTCATTGACTAATATCCTTCCAAGCCCCATCACCAACATATGCCCCGTACATTCCCAGCACTCTCTTTACCCTCCTCCTTTCCTCCAATGACTCCCAATCCAGCTCCCTTATCATATCAGTTACTGGCTGGGTCATGTATTAATTTGCACAAACAAATCTAGCTGCTCTTCTCAGCATACTCTCCAACTCCTGTATTTGGTTACTGAAATGTGGGTCCCAAACTACACCACCATATTCAACCAGTGGTCTGACCAAAGTTTTGTGACCCAATTCCTTAATTTTGTTAAGTCTGTTTATAGTTGAATTCTGAAGAATGGTTTGTTTGTAAGTTTTTTTATTGTACTTGTGACCATATATATATATCAGAAAAATGAAATTGGGGTGAGATTTGGTTATATCAGTTGAGGAAGCTTACACATCAGTATTTAACTATGTATGAGTGAATGATACATTTCATTGGCTCAAATATTAAAATGATTATACAGAAGGAAATTCACTTCAGATGATATTGCCATATTTAATTAATATCTGAAGACCATATCCTTTCACCCACAGTACCTGATTGTTCTCCGGTGGTGATGTCCTTGGAATCAAAATCAGGCGCTGTGCCAAATGGTTGCATGTCAGTGACCCTCCCAGAACCAACCCGCATACCAGCACCTGTTCCCCGCCTGATGGTTACTGAACTAGACACAGTTCGAGTAACAGATGCTGGGGCAGAGAGTGTGCAGTTGACAGATCTACGCACTGGTCTCACAGTAGATACTTGTGATGGAAGTGTCAGAGGCCCACCCAGTCCTGGTGATGAAACTGCAATCTTTAAGAAGGGGACATCTGACTACAGCAGTTTCAGAGTCATGAAACAGAGGGTGAGTAAAAAACATTAAATGCTTATTTAATTAATATTTTATGTTATTTTTTAGGAATAATTTTTAATCTTTTCCTCCCAATAGAAAAAAGAAGATACTAGGATTTGCAACATGTAATTGTATAAGTTTTTAATTTGAAATGTCAGAGGTCTTTGTATTTTCTATTACTGTACTTTCTATTAATGATTCAAGAAAATGAAGAATGATTCTTTTAAAATAAACTTTTAGTGAAGAACCCATTTCAGCAAGCAAGCAATTGAGAAACCACAAAGTACGATAATTTGTACTTCATGAATAGAAAACTTGAGCTGAAATTAGTATTAATATGATTAATTTAAATTCCTTAAATAACTTTACACCAGGATTTTATAGATACAGTCCTACAACAAACAGCTATAATAATTAAAATCTACTTTTGTTTGGCCCTCCAACTATAGTCAGAAGTTCTTGTTTGTTGTTGTTGTTGTTGTTGTTATGTTATTGGAGCTTTAGGGCATGTCGACGATGGGGTCGTTAGTGTCCTGTAAGACACCAAGACCTATGCTGTGGTTGGGGTATAGGCTTGTACCTTAACTAGCAGTTCACTTGAATTAAAAGTTCTGTGGAATTTTGACGAAATAATTTTAAATTGACCATGTGCCTGCCTAGATACTCAACTAAAATGCTTATAGGTTGCAACTAATTTTGTTTAAACCACAAACTTAGAAAAGGTTTCAAGTCTACTATGAAATCGCCAAAAAAAATTCACTTGAAGAAAATTAAAGTTTATTTTAAAAGTCAGGTTTTCAAAATTAGCATTATACAGTTGAGTAGGCAATCGAACAAACGTTTCCAGAAAATTGTAGGTTGTGGAGAGAAATAATACCGACTGACCCCTTTGAAAATTTAAAGGTTCTTAGTAGTCATTGAAATCACGATCTCTTACAAGTACACCCAACATGGCGGACACAAGCTTCCAGGCTAGCGCGGTAAAAACCGTTCTGCCACCACACGACTAACACGGAGTTACCTTACATATCGCTCCCGGAGAAAAGGCAACGTGAGGTTGATGCACGATCTTTTATAGAACTCTCAGAGCCTATGACATCAGCAACTGTACACAACCTTTATGCTTCCGCTTAACCAAACATTCCAAATGATTGGGGATATAGAAAGCGTTCCAACTTTAACAGTGTATAGTCTTATCTGCTAGATGCCTAATGGATATTTAGTGGGAAATTTCGAGTGATTAGTTTTAATTTTTATTTAATTTTGCATAGTGATACCAAGTCTTTTAGCAAGTGGGTATTTCCCCAGTTCTAGAAAATTTAAGTACTTTTTATGGTCACCTGCTGAATTACAATTAATCCAAATGAAATTAGTGCCAAAGTGTTCTACGTTAATTCCTGAGTTCAATGGTGTAAATTTTATAAAAATCGATAGCGAGATAGCGAAGTTATGGATATAACAAAAATCGGGTTTTATTCAGTTTAGTAAACACTTGATTTCTAGTTGATAATTCTTAAAGTATAGTTTGTATCAAAAAGGAAAAACTATCAGGATTTTCTTTGAATTTAGTTACGTGTTTTAAAAGTTATTTTATCTCTGGAGGTGACTTGGTTTAGTTGCAAATAATTCTTAATTAACCCACATGTGTTTAGTGGTGAAATAATTTCAAAAACCTATATAAAATCTGTTCTACTACATGGAATGTTCTGAAATTTGGATATGTTAAATTAGATTTTTAGTTCTTTCAGGAAATCTACTTTTTAGAAATTACTAGGAATATGTGATAAAAAGTGAAGTGCATTTATCGAAGTGTTTGAAAATTTATTTATGCTATTTACAAGGTCAGAAACTACGGAACTTTAGTGAATTCAACTTTCTTTTGAATTATTATTGTTTTAAAATTACTTTACTTCATTCAAAAGTGTTCAAAAATAGTGAAATGGTCATGTAGCAGAAATCTATTGTTTATGAGTGGGACAATAATGGATTATCCTATTCCAGGTTGGTTTAAAGTTTTCTTACTCTTATAAAAAGTTTATTTAGTGCTTTTATTAAATGTTGTGGTTTTTTACTGCTTTTAAAATGGTTTATTTAATAAATTAGGTTGTAGTATCAGCTTCTACATGAAACGTTCCTATCATAACCTGTCTTTGTAATAAAACTTTATGTTAAAATGAAAGCTTCTTCCCTCCTTTATACTTGAAGCTAAGAAACTAGAATTTGCCAAAATTCTAAGGTGCTTACAGTCCTAGTCTTGTTTGTTGGTAAGAATGGTGGGGAAAGAAATAAATTACAGATGGAGGCACTCAACAAATTACCTAAAGCAAAAATTCATTTAATACAAAAACAGATGAGCAGAAAAATTACAACTCTGTAATAAGCAACATCACAATGATGATAATACTAATTGTCTTATGGTCAGACTAACCTGTTACTGTGACCAACTCAGTTAAAACACTTACATTAACAATTACCACAATGTCCATGTAATAACACTCTATATGTTTAACCATTAGACATTGCCTCAATATACCAGAAAATACAATTCATCAAATAATTTATTATACAAGCAAGGAGAGTAAAGTAAGCACTTGCTTACCTAATTTGATGCCGAAGGGTTATGGAACATAAGAAATAACACAAACACAAATACACATATCAGGTCATATGAGAGGAAATGAACCTCGTGACAGTGTTGATGGGTGTACATATGGTAAACCATATCAGGTAAATTAAAATAATTTTATGTCGATCATTGAGTTCAATACAAGGGTGGCAGCATGGCACAGAACCAAGAAGACAAGTTGGAAGTGTAATATCATTAGAAACAATGACAAATATTATCTAAATACTAATAACAATAATTTAAATTAAAAATAATAGAAAAATAAAGGGGTAAGGAGAAAAAATATTAACAGTTTAATCCTCTTTCAAAAAGTTTGCAAAGGGAAACAAAATAGGCAATGCTTACCAGGATTATGGCATGGGACAAAAGAGTATTAGCATAGCCTAAATCAGCCATATCTTTGGTATCAAGGATATGTTACTAAGAAGGAGTAGTAGTTTCAGGAAAGACCAATGATCTAACTATGAACATTTTGTTGAGTTTTTTTCTCAGTTGTTAAATATTGTTTTCAATTCTCACAACTCCAACAGAACATAATTAATCTCTTATCTTGCTTGATGGGTATGAAATTATCTTAATGCCTTGTGTGAACCAGGATACATTAGGCATATGGTAGGGAGAAATGATGATGCAGGGAAGTACCAGAGAAGTGACAGAACTGAGTTACAGAAACTTGATCAGAATATTGCTTGAGTTTCATGAAGTAATATCAGACCAAAATAATGGATATCAAATACAGAAGCTGGAGACAGTGTGTAGTAGGGTTAGGTAAATTGTTTGTGCAAATTACCACAGAACACAATTGGTAACAAAGTACATTAAAGAAGCTGGATTGACATTCAATATAAGACAGTAGGTGGATTAAGAGAGTGCTGGGAGTATATTGGATATATATTGGTGGTGGGGTTGGATGGATATTTAAATAAGTAACAGGAGTGGTTCATCAAAGCTAACAACCATGACCATAAACTAACACTTAATTTCAGGTGAATGGAATGTAACAAAATTTTCTTTAATTTAATTTAATTGTGATGGATTGCTTGCTCCAGTGCGAATACCCCCCCCCCTCTCATGTACCCTTCTACTTTTGCCCTCTACAAATTTCAACTTTAAATTGTTTCACCATTTTTGGTAAATTATTCATCAATTCTCCTGGTAACTTATTCCAATCCCTAGCCCCTTTTCCTAAAAAAGAAACTCTTCCCACACCCTTGCACCTGAAATCAAGTGCCAGCATTGTGGTCATGGACATTTGTTCCCTTCCAAGCATTACTTTTAATTCTTACACCAATATCTTTCCACACTTCATCATCAATATATACCTTTGTACACTCCATTGACCCTTTTCAGCCCTCCTCCTGTCTTCCAATGAATCCCCTTCCAGCTCTTTTATCATATTGGTTACTGATTGTGTTCTACAGGTAATTTCCAGAGACAAATCTAGCAGCCCTTCTTTGCATCCCCTCCAACTTCTGTATTTGATACTCAAAATGTGAGTCCAATATTACACCACTATATTCAAACAATGGTCTGACCAAGATTTGTAAACCAGTTCCTTTACTTCTCTTGTACATCCTTTGACCACTCTCTCCAACAAGTGAAGGATTTTTAAAACATTTTCGTACTACCTGTCCAACGTGTATGCCCAGTTGAGTTTATCAAATGTTATGCCAAGATATTTAGTTTTCAAGTCTTCAACAAACAATTCTTTTATCACCTCATAATCATAATCAGCCTTTAGATTTTATCTGTGTATCTAATAAGCTGACACTTCTTTTGATTTATCTTCATCCCATGTTTACCAATCCAGCTAGATATCCTGTTCACAGTCCTCTACTGTTTTGGTCCTTTTAAAAAGCATTATGTCATGTGCAAACAAACTAGCTTCTAATAGTAAACCATCAACATAATCATTCATTAAAATAATGAATAACAAGGGTCCCAATGACACTCCCATTTTTACTTCCACTTCTTTTCATGCTGCATTTCCTACACTGACTTTTTGCTTTATGCCCTTTCAAAACTTCTTCTACCCAGCAAATCACTTTTTAATCCACTCCAATAGTTTTTACCTTATTTACTACCTCACTCTGTCTAAGGCCTTTGAAAGGTCAAGTGCAACACTGTCAATTTGGCCACCCTTGTCCATTTCATCCAAAGTATCTTGCATATATCCCATTAACTGAGATTCGCATGAATATCCCTTGCCTAAAGCCAAGTTGCCAACTTGAAAACCACTTATGCACCTCACATGTGTTTGCATATCAATCTCTCCATTAATTTATCTACCACTCATGTCAAACTAATTGGCCTATAATTTTTTACTCATTTCTCACCCCTCCTTTATAAACCAGAACTACTATCTCACCTTTCCAGTCCTCTGGTAAGCATCAACTATCCGAAATTAATTTAAATAATAATTCAAGATAAGGAACAACATCACATCATGGTATCTTTAAGACATCTGTAGTGATATTATCTACATGAGAACCTTTACAGTTTCTTCAGTTTTCTTAGTTCCTTCATGATATCCTCAGGATGATATTCAATTCCACTTGAAATCCCTGCCTTTTTCAAATGCTCAGTAACTTCTTCTCCATCCATTATCTATAATTGTCTCAACACCTTCCCTTCCTCTCAGTTTTCTAACATAGCCATAGAAATTTCTAGATGCATCACTCAGTGGTTCCTCTTGCAACGATAATACTCTTCATATACCCATCTTTAGCCACCTTCTTTGCTGTTATTAATTCCATGTTTAGTTGTTTCAAATAATCCCTACAAGCCTGCTGTCTCTTAACTTTGTTACATTCTCTTCTTACCAACGCTTTTAACCATGTCACCTCCCTATTGTAGTATATAGGTTCTCTACTTCTCTTTTTGTTTAGTAATAAATTTTTCTTCTCCCCTTCTTATTATCTGCTTGAACTCTTCCCACCTTGATTCATCTGTACTTGTGCCATCCTTACATTTGCTGAAACTTTTCCTGAAATATCTCTTTAAGTTCAAAATGTGTGCCTTTTTATAATTGTATCTATTTCCCCCTTCAATTTTGGCTACTGGTTACTGAATCCTCAAATATCTATGACAACTGCTTCGTGATCACTTATATCTTCAGTTACTTAACATTCCACAAGGTTATCTTCTGGTTTTAGTACGGAAGATATCGAACATGTTTTGTTCGCTAATGTTCTTCTCTACGACTTGTGTAAACCCTCCTTCCCTTATTAAGGTATTTGCAAATCTCTGTTCCCTTGTGTTATTAATCTAATTTTCTAACTGGTTAACACCTAGTAAATTGAAATCATAACCAATAATGACAATTATTTTCTCACCTCTCAAATCTGAGTATCAATTTAATTTCTCCCCAAGAGCCTCGGCTTCATCAGTTGTTCTTCCATTGCGGTAAGCAGCCAATAACCTGATTTTTTTTTTTTTATGCAATGGAATTGGAGACTGAAAATGACAAACAATTTACCTGAAACAGTGAAAAAGAAATAAAATCATAACTTGTAAAGAGCGGGGAAAATGTACGCAAAATATTTAAGATATAAAATCTGTGAAAGTGAGTGAGTGAGGTAATTTATACTAAGGTCTTTGCTCGATTGTTATTTAATTAATTTTTTAAACTCTATTGGGAGACTGTCTTTATCATAGATGGTTCTTATCACTGTAGCAATGTTACTAATACACTAATTCATATATGGTAAATAGACCATCCTTCCACAGTTGCTTGTTAAACAGTTGTAAATGAAAACACCATCTTTTAACAGCTGGTTTTATTCATATATACTTAGACAGATTTCACCCTTGTGGAATGGGCCATTGTCAGTGACTACTGATTGTACATACATGTTGGTGTTAAGAAAATTGCAGTATTAATACACATAACTAACTAATAACAAACTACACTCTACATCTATCCATTGCATCTACACTAAGCCATTGTGTGGGACGTTGGAATCTGCTCATGCTGATATTTAGGTGATGGTACACATATTGTGAAGGTCGTTTTGGACCTAAGGGTTTGATTAAGAGAAATTAATATTATTCAGAATAGTTGCTGTAGTTTGTGACTCTAACTTGCAGTGGGTCTGGTTGGTTAAGACAGATGCAATTCTGCATAGTTTATTGTTCGGTAAAAATGCTTACAGCAAAGTCACCTTTGGCTGGTTCATTCCAGTCAGCTATGACACTAATGCATGTTCACTTTGGAACATAAGTAGCATTACTCTTGCTCATTCTTTGTGTAGACTTGAACCAGTCAATATGGGTTAGCTAATCGATCACGCCAACTCTCGTGACTTCACCTATCACTAATGTCTTCCAACCAAGCTGCCAGGTGTTGCATCATAGTCATTTGATCCATCAGTCAGTATTGGAAGCAGTAATTTAGCTTCAAGACGATAGCATTTGGAGTGGTACATGCAGGACACGTTATCAACTGTAAATGTACAGTTTTCAGTGGCCATTAAATGGACTCACTACCAGTTAGTCGTCTTCTCATTCTAATTGGATAGTTTATATCAGCTAGTGCTAAGCCAGTCCTAGCCTTCTCTATTCTCAGTTCTCCGACCGTAAAATGGAGTGGTTTCAGATATCCTGATAAATTACTACAATTAGTATTCCACAAGATGAAGAGTTTCACGGAAAAGCAGAAGACTTAGAAGAGGCCTAAAACCACAAAGGTTAGTCACTCCACTTCAGGTCTACCACTCACAATGTCCACAAATAGGCTAACAACCACTCGGACCCCTGACAATTTGTCCATTTGCAATAAACATCATTTACAGGGTCCTGGTTAACACACATTTAATCAAGATGTTTGTGGATTTTATACAAACACCTTTCTCCACTTCCTAAATGTAATAGCAAGTCTATAATGTAGCACACAAATGCAGCGTATTAAGTTCTTATACTTTACTACTAACAGCATTACAATAAACTCTAAATGTTAATTAAACCCTCCCAAAAAAGAAATTAGACAGTTATAACAAATAAATCATTACCCAGTTTTCTACCAAAGAAGTGTATCATTTATGAAATGGTGATCAAAATTTCAAGAATGAAATTTGTTGGATATTTTTAAAGGTTTTGATATGGTCTGTTTTTAGATTTTGATCTAAAATATATAAGTTTTACATTTTATTCTCTAGTTAATTTATTATGTTTTCAAAATTATTAAGTCCTAATGGGTGTTTCTTATGAATGTTTTAATTAACCCCAGCCCCACGATATTTCACATAACTAAGCACCACAGAGAGCTCAATAATGTAAAGGTAAGCATTAGGTGCTCATGTTCATTGTATCTGTAATGTTGATAATTACTATAGAATCTAATGTACCTTTGTCATACCCATAGTCATTATACAATTTATTGTATGTAAATAACATTTTGTTTTTTTGTTGTTGTCAGTCAGTCTTTCGACTGGTTTGATGCAATCCTCCATCCATCCTTTCCTATCCTGTGCTAACCTCTTCATTTCTACTTACCCCTTACAGCCCACGTCCTCAAGTTATCTGTTTCATATATTCTAATCTCTGTCTTCCTCTACAGTTCTTACCTTCGACTGTTCCCTCCACTAACAAGTTAACCAATCCAGCATGTCTCAAAATATGACCTACCAGCCTGTCTCTTCTTTCTGTAAGCTTCTTCCACAAACTTCTTTTCTCACCCATACATTTCCAAAACTCGTTCATTTCTTACTTTGTCTGTCCACTTAATTTTCAGCATTCTTCTGGAGCACCACATTTCAAATGCTTCAATTTTCTTTCTTTCCGGTATTCCTAAAGTCCACGTTTCACTACCATAAAGAGCTGTGCTCCACACAAAGAGTTTCAAAAAGTTCTTTCTAATTCCTAGATCAGTATTTGAAACTAAAAGGTTTCTCTTTTTCATGAAAGCTCTTTTTGCTAGTGCTATTCTGCTTTTGACATCATTCATGCTTCGGCAATCAGGTTGTAATTTTACTTCCCAAGTAACAGAATTCGCTTACTTCTCCTATTGCATCCGATCCTATTTTTATATTTAATCTACTAGTATTGGTATCATTTCTGCTACATTTCATCACTTTTGTCTTGCTTTGATTTATATTCAGTCCAAAATCTTCCTTTAGTATTGTGTTCATGCCATTCAGTAACTTCTCAATATCCTCAGCCCTCTCTGCTAACAAGACAATGTCATCAGCAAATCGTAGCATACTGATTTTTTCTCCCTGAAAACTTATGCCACATGGAAATTTTTCTTTGACTTTCTTCATTGATTCTTCTACATACAAGTTGAATATTAACGGGGATAGACTACAACCTTGTCTCACACCCTTTGTAACTGATGCATGTCTCTCGTGATTCTCTACTTTTATTATAGCCACTTGATTCTTATATAGTTTATTAGAGTATTCTTCTATCTCGATACTTTAGACCTGACTTCTTCAAAATTTCATCTTGTCCCACCTAACATTATCAAAAGCTTTTTCTAAATCAACAAATGCCATAAAAGTATCTTTCTTTTTCTTGATCCGCCCTTCGAGTATTAATCTTAAAGACAGAATTGCTTCTCTTGTACCGCGATTTTTCCTAAACCCAAACTGATCTTAATTTTGAAGCATGTGATGTTAGACTAATGGTGCGATAATTCTCACATTTGTCGGCTTGTGCTTTCTTTGGAAGTGTGAACAAGATATTTTTATTAAAATCAGTTGGAATTTCTCCTGTTTCATAACTTTTTGATATCAGCTTGAATAATCTTTCGATTCCGTCCTCTCCTAGGGATTTAAGAAATTCTGCAGGGATCTCATCAATTCCAACTGCCTTATTTGCTTTCATGTCATTCAGAGCTTTATTAAATTCTGTCCTCAAAACAGGATCTCCTAAGTCATCAATGTCAACATTATCTTCCTTTTCCATTACACTATTGTTCAAGTCGTCCCCATCATAAAGTTTCTCAATGTATTCTTTCCATCGGTTAGCTCTATCTTCTGAGCTTAAAAGAGGTTTCCCATCGGCAGCTTTAATGTTCATACCTCTTTTCTTCATTTCTCCAAAATTCTGTTTGATCTTTCTGTAGGCAACATATACTTTACCTATGACCATTTCCTTTTCTACTTCTTCACACTTTTCTTGTAGCCATTTTTCTTTTGCTATTTTGCATTTCCTTTTTATTTGATTTCTAAATTGCCTGTACTGCTCTCTTCCTGCTTCATCCTGTGCATTTTTGTACCTTCTCCTCTGATCCATCAGCTCCAAAATTTCTTCTGTGATCCAAGGTTTTCGGGCAGATTGTTCCCTAAAGCCTAATGTTTCTTTACCAGCTTTCATTATCTCGGTCTTTAATGCATTCCATTCGTCCTCGGTTGAGCTCCTTTCAGGAGTTACTTCTTAGACCCAAGTCTACTATTTCTACAAATTTTTCTCTAGTGCTAGATTGTTTCAGTTTATTCACTTCCTGTCTGTTCTGCTTATACTGCTTCCTTATTCGCTTGAATTTCAGCCTGCACTTCCATTATTATCAAATCATGATCAGAGTCTATGTCTGCTCCTGGGTATGCTTTACAGTCTAGAACTTGATTCCTGAATCTCTGTTTGACCATGATATAATCTAGCTGATATCTGCCTGTATCCCCAGGACTTTTCCACGTGTAAATTCTTCTTGCATGGTTCTTAAACAGTGTGTTTGCCACTACTAGCTTATATCTTTCACAAAATTCTAGCAACCTGCTTCCTCGTTCATTTCTTTCTCCTAGACCAAAACTTCCTACAGTATTCCCATCCCCTTATTGCATTCCAACCACCCATGATTATTAGATTTTCCTCCCCCTTCACATATTGAATTATTTCCTCAATTTAGTGTATATTTTTTTCTATTTCTTTGTCATCTTCCTGTGATGTTGGCATATACACTTATGACATATGGGACCAAATAAAATAAAATGAATTAATGAAAGTAGAAATACTGGAAATTTGCAAAAAAAAAGAGTCATTTTGTAAATAAAAATTTTGATGGTATGTTTACAGGAACATATAATGAGATACTGTTTATGGGGAAAAAATGAAAACCTCTGCCTTCTACTTGCACATAAATAATATTATCTTTATTTGTGCTGACAGTACAAGGATAAAATAAATTACACAATTGTATTTAATTGTAATAATACCTACAGATGAAAAGGGGACTCCGTTTGCGTCGATTCAAATCAGAAGCAAGCATGCATGCAGGCGATGAAGAAGCAGTAAAGCAAACATCTTCCTCTACAGCAGCACCTATGACACTGAGTGTTGAACCAAGTGGAGGAGGAGAATCAGATGCGACCGAGCTTTTAGGTGGCCTATCACATGCTGTATCTCAGCCTGATATAAGACGGCAAAAGATATCACCTAGAGCACATCGCCCAACAGGTATAATTCCAATGAAGACAATGTAAAATTATTTTTTTCATCCATGTTTATAATAATTGATGCCCAAATTTAAAATAATGCTAATTTATGGATTGATATAAAAAAAGTAGGTGTTTAAGATTGTAATGAATTTTGCTTGTACAAGGAATACTAACAGGTGGTAAGTATGCAAGTTGAGCGCAAAATGATTAGTACAATTTGAATTTTTAGTTACATTTCAGTGCTGG
Organism: Vandiemenella viatica; assembly: GCA_031002005.1. NCBI lineage: Eukaryota > Metazoa > Arthropoda > Insecta > Orthoptera > Morabidae > Vandiemenella > Vandiemenella viatica. The sequence goes on from JARYHS010013630.1 coordinate 346,547,243, forward strand.
CTGTCAAAACAATTGTGTACCCATATTCTTAGAAGTTTTATGTTGTACATCATTCCATTCAGAATAATACCTTCTTTCAAGTTTACATGGTTAGCAGTTTAGCACACCTACACAGTATTTTTTATAATTATTTCAGTTGTCTATACCAGGTGGAAGGCACCTTGTTTTTTACACTTATTTTCCAACACAATGCCTTCAATGACATTTTACTTTTCACATTTTCTATTAAGCTGTTAATATGTTGAGTCCCGTGAAAAAAATTTAATTTAATTTAATTGCAATGGAGCACATGCTCCGGTGGCAATTTCCCTACACACCCAACTTACCCCTATCCTTCACTCCCCTACATTTGCCCTCTACAAATTTTAACTTTAAATTCTTTTAACATTTTTGGTAGGTTATTCATCACTCTCCTTGGTAACTCAATCCAAACCCTGACACCCTTAAGTAAAAACGAAAATCTTCCCACACCCTTGTGTCTAAAATCAAGTGCCAGCTTGTGGTCAAGGTCATGGTCATCTTTTCCCTTCCATGAACTACTTTTCATACCTACTGCAATATCTTTCCATACCTCATCGCCAGTATTTGTGCTGTACACTCCCATTACCCTCCTCATCCTCCTCCTGTTTTGCAATGAATCCCATTCCAGCTCCTTTATCATATCTGTCACTGATTGCATATTGTGATAATTTCCAGAAACAAATCTAGCAGCCCTTCTTTGCCCCTTCCCCAACTCCTGTATTTGATACTCAAAATGTGGGTCCCATACTACACTTCCATATTCGAGCAATGGTCTGACCAAAGTTTTGTAACCCAATTCCTTTACTACTCTCATGTATCTCCTCATCACTCTCTACAACAATTCCAGGATTTTGAAACCTTTTCCTACCACCTGTCCAATGTGTCCTGCCCAGTTATGCTTGTTAGCAAAAGTAATGCCAAGATATTTACATTTCAAGTCTTCAGCAAGCAATTCTTTACCCACTTTATATTCATACTTAACCCTTTGTTTTTTATTTGTGTATCTAATTAGCTGACTCTTATTTGCATTTATCCTCATCCCATGTTTACCAACCCAACTAGATATCCTGTCCAGATCACCCTGCAACTGTTTATAATCCTCTATTGTGATTCTTTTATACAGCATTATGTCATCTGCAAAACAATCTAATTTCAGATACTAAACAATCAACACAATTATTCATTAGAATAATGAATAGCAATGGTCCCAATACGCTACCCTGCGGCACTCCCATTTTTTCTTTGATACCACATTTCCTACCCTAACTTTCTGTTTTCTACCCCTTCAAAATTCTTCTACCCAGCAAATCACTTTCTCATCCACTCCAATAGTTTTTAACATATTTACTACCATTTTGTGGCTTACTCTGTCAAACGCCTTTGAAAGATCTAGTGCTACACTATCAATTTGGCCTCCCTTGTCCATTTCATCTGAAATATCTTGCATATATCCCACCAACTGAGATTTGCATGAATATCCTTGCCTGAACCCATGTTGCCTACTTGAAAACCAATTATGTTCCTCACATACATTTCTGATGTGGTTGAATATCAATCTTTCCATTAATTTACCTACCACTGATGTCAAACTGATTGGCCTGTAATTTTTGACTCTATTTCTCACCTCTCCTTTATGGACCAGTACTACTATCGCACTTTTCCAGTCTTGTGGTAAGCAGCAAGTGTCCAGACTCAATTTAAATAATATTTCAAGATAAGGTACAATGTCACATGCGGCTATCTTTAAGATATCTATAGTGATATTATCTGCACCAGCCCCCTTATGTTTTTTCAGCTTTCTTATTTCCTTCATGATTTCTTCAGGATGAATTTCAAAATTTTTAGTATCTTCATTTCTAATCGTATTGTTAAGCTCGTTCTCTGAATTAGACCTTCCCGTTTCTGATTCATTGTTCCTAATGCTCTCACTAAATCAGTTATTTAAAATCTCTACCTTTTTCAAATCCTCAGTAACTACTTTTCCATCCTTATCTATGATCATCTTTACACCCTCCATTCCCCTCAGTTTCCTGATATAGCCATAGAAATTTCTAGATGCATCAGTCAGTGGTCCTCCTGCACTGACAATAATCTTCATAAACCCATCTTTAGCCACTTTCTTTGCTGTTATTAAGTCCTTGTTTAGTTGTTTCAAATATTCCCTACTACCCTGCTGTCTCTTAACTCTGTTATGTTCTCTTCGTACCAACCTCTTTAACCTCCTCACTTCCCTATTATAATACACAGGTTCTCTACTTCTCTTTATTTTCTGCTTTGGAATGAATTTTTCTTCTACTAACGGCATAGTTCAATTGTGGCTGGTCACAGCGACTTAGGACCTGCATGAGCTCCACCTTGGTATGCTGTGCCTCCTTCACCACCTTCCTCAGGTCACTCTCTATACTATAACTCGCGTTTCTATCAATACTATTTCCCGTACCTCCCACTATCACTACTCTATCGTCCTTAGTGAAACTCCTACAAAGGGAACCTATATCCTCTATTACCTGGCCTAGTGTTGCACTAGGTTTGAAAAAACTTGTGACCTGGTATCCTGTACCTAACTGATCCTGCAGAAGAGGGGCTACACCTCTTCCATGGCTACTACCTTGCAGCAGAAACCTTTTTTTCCTATTCTTGCCCTGAACACCCTTATTCCTAAAGGTCTGCTGCATCTTACCTACTCCTACATCTATACGAGGCTTTTCTCCTCCTGACTCTGGCAACAGGTCAAACCTATTTTTTCCCACAATTACTGAAGTGTCTGGCTTCTTCATCCTGTTAACTATATTTCTCCTATGACCTGTTACCAGCTCCCACCCATCCTTCTCAACTTCCTCCAACCCACTATCTCTACTTTCAGTCTCTACAGCATGAGCCTCGACAAGCTCAGGCTGTGCCTGCACAGTCTGAGCCTCCATAGGCTGAGCCTCCACAGAGTGAGCCTCCACCGGCTGAGCCCCCACAGGCTGAACCTCAACAGGCGGAGCCACCACAGGCCACGCCTCCAGAGGCTGAGCCTCCACACTACGAGCCTCAAGAACCCTGATCCTTTCACGCAACTCCCTGATTGTTTCACCCATCTCCCACATCCTATCCTCCGTAAGACAAAGTGAACAAAACCATGGGAGAGCCTCATTTATTTCCCCCGTTTCCTCTTCCCCACATGCCCAGTGATACCACTTCTTACACCAACTACAACCCTTTCGCAACGTACCTACGGCAGCCGCCGCAGTTTCCAGTCATGATTTTCCCAAATACTTCATACGCCTTCTAAAGAAACCTTAAATTTATTTGATAAAGTAGTCTAATAAAGTTTATACTATATTTTTAACATTTTTATTAAATGTTATACGTGCTATACTCGACTAAACTGTTGAATATATATATATTAAATTGAATCTTTATGAATAATAACTAGGTAAAACTCCTTAAGAACCAATGAACTTAAGCTTATGAATTTTGGAATGAACTTATGATGAAGAGCAGATACTATTTAGTGCTAATGTGGATAACAACTAATTAGTTACTTATGAAAGTTTTTATTTTTATAAAATAAGAATAGGAAGTTTCTATTTTAGTGTATTAGATGACAGTTAAACACAATGATATTTCACACAAAACAGGTTAATTACTAGGACATACGTTTTGTTGTTGTAAACTCGATTGCGGTATCGATAGTGGAACTTAAAATATCGATATTTTATTAACCTATTGTAAACAACTGGATGTTATATTTGAATACTTATGTTTATTATTTATAATTTCTAGTTGTTTTATTACTGTTCCAGAACTAATTAATTAACAAACTGTGTTATTTTAAACCAAATAGAGTCTTAATATAGAACGATACAAAAACCTTAAGGAACGAATTTCGTACTATTGATTTGAATTTTTACGGTATATAAGAATTGAACACTGTAAAATTACCTATCCTATAGTATTAAAATTAATCTAACTATCAAGATTATGCTAAATTATCAAGCTTATGCTAAATTTAATTAAGTGAAACTTGCAATAACTAACAAAGAGACCTTAGCAACAATGACACGAGATTTAAAAACTTTTATTTATGGAGTAATCTTAGATAATTATTCTCGCTAACAATAATCGTAAGAGTTTATATGATATTTATAGTTTTTAAAGTAATTAAGTCTACAAAGACTTAGCTGATGATGCAAAATCGCTGTTTTGTGAGCAGCTGTCAACACACACAGTCAAACGATGGCACAACCAGAGATATCATAATAAGTTGAAGGCCATGACGAGTGAAAAACATACATGACAAACAAAAATATATACAATATTTCGTTTTTTATACCTTATTTATGTTTTAGAAAATGAGTCATGTGGTTTGGGAGGTGTGCACATGCTGAAGTTGACCACATGACTGAGTTTTCTCATGAAAGACAAAGATATACCTATATATTATAGGTGGTGAAGAAATTAACGTATATACAAAAGGGTATGGAAAGTTGATAAAATTTGGAAGAAATTTGTTAAAATTATTACTAGTTAAAAAGACAAAAATTAGAAAGCTAATAATACTAAGTGATGGGTCAGAATATAGAATTTAATTCATGGTTGAGGTCAGGTGGGTGGCTGGTGTCCAGGATATTTTGATATGCAAGTTCCAATCTCTTAAGTTCGGAAGCAGTGGTGGTTTTGGGGAAAACTCTGATTGCTCTCACAGTGAAGCAGTCATTAAGGTTGTCAGATTTGTCATAATTGGCATGTTATGGCATTGGAAGATATAAGTTGCAGGTGTTGACTGTTGGTCTGTGGCCATTCATTCTGACTGAGAGTTGCTGTGTAGTGAGGCCTATATAGGAACCATTGCACGGGCAACAGGTTAGTTGGTGTTGTCGAGCATGTAGCAAGATGCCCATTGATGGGAAAGATTTCCCCTGTAGGGTTGGAGTATGTTGTAGTAGGTGGATGTATGCTGCAGGTTTTGTAGTGAGGCCTATTGCATGGAAAAGAACCATATGGTGGTTTTGGAGAGTCTGATGGAAATTTGTGGACCAAGATGTTTTTGAGACTAGGTGGTCTGCTAAAACATGTCCATGGGACAGTTGGTAGAATTTTTGGTAGAAGAGTGCACATTTCCAGAAAGGAGCAAAGGAAGTCATGCTCCTGTTGTAAGATATGATTGATGGACTTGAGGCTAGGAGAGAATTGGATGACAGAGGGAAGTCTACATTTGGATTTTAGAGATGCTGGGTGGGAGTTACGAGGAGGGTAGGTGATCACACGGGAGATTTTTTTATGTACATGATCTGCTGGGTAACAGCACAAAGTAAGGGTTTGGGATAATTTCTTGGAGTGGTGGTAGAGGGATTCAACATCCGAACAGATGTGTCTGCCATGGTCAGCAAAGCTGTAAGGGAGGAAACGTGTGGTATGGAATGGCTTGACAACTGTTGAAGTTAAAATATTACTGCAGATTAGTGGGTTTGATGTCGACAGATGTACGTAGGACACCCTGCCTGAGTGTGATGTCCACATCAAGGATCGTGATTTTCAGGTGATGGTATGGCTGTTGTTTAGGGAATGGAGAAATTTGAGGAGTTGGCTCTCATTGTGATTCCAGATCATAAATATATCATCTATTTATCTGAACTACACAGTGGGTTTAGAGGGGGTGTGGTTCAGGAAATATTACTCCAGGCAACTGAGGAATAGGTAGGCCATGTGGGTGCCCAAAGCAGTGCCAAAGATCTGGTGATATCTATCCAACTTAAATTTTTCAACTTTTGGTTTTTACATTTTTTAAAGTCTTTTAATATCAAGTTTATGTTAATATTATCCCTTTTCAATGTTACAGGCTATAAATTGTTCCCCTTTTATCTGTTCTGGGAAGCTTATTTATCCATAACAATATCTCTCCACTGGAATTAAAAAAACTATTTTTCAATGAATTAACTAATAAACTTTCATTTTATATATATTTTATAATGATTATGTGCATGTTATTTTATATTTAAAATGACTATATACTTGTGTTTTCATAATTCTCATATAAATGTAGTATATCATTACTCTCTTCATTATTTAATATGTTGTAAATATTGCATATTGAAAGAATCATGCCAGTTATAATCTGAAGCCCACACACAAGTCTTACTTTATGTGGAATTCACAGCATATGATGTGTTAAACCATAGTAAAAATCGAATAAAAAATTATAGAATAAAAAAAAGTATTGTGTGGCGGACTGGCGAATCTTTTTGCTTTCACTCTGCCACTTCCCAAGAGGTATATTAAATTGAGGGTAAGACTCTATGTCATGTGAGGATATATTCACATGTACAATTTATTTACATCAGGTTTATATACATTATCAAGCATTCCTATCTCCCTTGAACTTTTCCATATGTAAAAGCTACTACTTATGTCTACCAACTGACATCCCAGATAAGATTCCCTAATGGTTTCATCCCACCTGTTAGGATTAATGCTGCTGGTGTATGCTCCTGGCTGCACCCATCATTGACTCGACTGGCATCTATGGTTGTCGTCCACTGCTAACTGCTGAGCTTAGCTTAACATTGCGAAGACCAGCTGAGAGCTACCTGCTCTGATGAGAGACCTGGGAGGCAGACAGTCTCGGTCCGCCCAGGTCCACCCAGATCAGTCCAAATCTGTCCCGTGCGGCAGAGCTCCTTTCTCCTCAGTACTCCTGGATTTTTATACTGACCTCCCACCATTGAAGACCCTTCGACAAGTGGTAGGGAGGGTTCTAGACCAATCATGGCTGCTGTTCCTCTCCCATCCTTTGCCAAATGCTGTCATGATTAAATTTTGATATTTTATGTCATTACACATAACAATTATGCTGACAGTTCAGAAAAATACTAGCAGTCTAGTATTAATGTTAATCTACACAGCTATGTTAAATAATATTTCAAGTTTATTGCTTTTCTTTTCAAAGCTAACAATTATGCAACTAAGGAAATGGAAGCGGCTTCTAGGCGATATAAATAAGAAAAGAAAGGGAAATTAACCCACCACATACCAAAGTGGACGGATGCGATGAGAGAACACTAATGCTGACAAACAAACAACACAATATTTCGGCATATGCCTTGCTCACAAATAGAAAAAACGGGCCATTAGGCTCGGAACGTGTGTGCACACCGAACGTTACCCAATGACTAACCGTGTTGTGGTGAGGGGGGGGGGGGGACGGATAAGGAGTAAACTATCGATATCGGTATACAATGTCTGAGATAATATATTTAATATTTGGCAGGCGATGGTAAGAGAAAATGTAGTAATAGTACGGTATAAACATAGCAAAAAAAAAAAAAAAAAAAAAAAAAAAAAAAGGTAGTGATGGGTTAATTGGTAAATACCCACCTGGACTTAACCACCGTTAAATTCCAATTAACCCATCACTACCTTTTTTTTTTTTTTCTGCTATGTTTATACCGTACTATTACTACATTTTCTCTTACCATCGCCTGCCAAATATTAAATATATTATCTCAGACATTGTATACCGATATCGATAGTTTACTCCTTATCCGTCACCCCCCCCCCCCTCACCACAACACGGTTAGTCATTGGGTAACGTTCGGTGTGCACACACGTTCCGAGCCTAATGGCCCGTTTTTTCTATTTGTGAGCAAGGCATATGCCGAAATATTGTGTTGTTTGTTTGTCAGCATTAGTGTTCTCTCATCGCATCCGTCCACTTTGGTATGTGGTGGGTTAATTTCCCTTTCTTTTCTTATTTACAAAGCTAACAATTATGAGACTTAATAGCAATGATCAAATGTCCCTGAAATTACAATATTAGAATTTCCTCAACAATAAAAGATTCTCTGCTGATACCTCATAAGTATTGTGAAAACTGAATGGTCTATATCACATTTATTCTTTGTCATTCTGCAATGGGTATCCTAATTTAAAATCTAATTTGTTTTAATACCGTATAAAAGAAAATGCAAAAGACTATTGTACTATAGATGCCACAAAACTTTCAAAGGTGCCAAAGAATTTCTTGAGAATCAAAAGCACTATGTCTAAAAATGTCTGCAGCAAAATAATTTTTTTTTCTCACACAAGGAATACACAACTTACTGGGTATAGATTTAGTAAACATTTCACCTATGATAGCTGAAGGCAAGAGGGCTGTGCCAACAAATTGAATTGCAATCCTCAGTAACCACCTGCTTTGGTGTAAGCTTTACTTTTTTGATAATTGTTCATGTTTCTTCCTCATATATCAATACTTAAATGTATTTCTGCAAATCTTTTGATTTTAGGAGTAACTCCATGTAAAATACAATGTTAATTTAATTAACATAAGTATGCCATTCTCAGTTACAAATGCATCACTGAACTGTTGTATAATTCTGTAGACCTGAAAGTTCCTGCTCCATTAAGACCAGACCATTACTCTGGTGTTGAAGGCAAGGTTGTGCAGGCCCAAGGATTGCATGTTGCCCGAATCGCGCAGCTCTACTGTCGTGTTCGCCTGCAAGGGTAAGATCATACAGTGATTCAAATTACTTGTTTAAAGCAATATCTATGCAAAAAATGACCTGAAATATATTACATTTCTCTACAATAGAAAAGCTTTCTTGTGATTTGATGTTTGAGCTTAGATTTTTTCTAGTGTGTCAGCTATTATATATTTGTAACCTAACCAAAACCATTTAGAAGGGGGCCTGATGCACATAATTTATAGTATAAATAACTTTTATAAACATTTTCTTAATAATAAAGTCCTGTTCACCTCCAAATATAACATTTTTCTAAAGAACATAAAATTTATAAAGACTAAAAGTTAATAGATTTTGCTACATCAATAAGTGTAAAATGAAAATCAATTTGAGGTATAAAATGTATAGGTTTTAAATTTTATCTAAGGAGATATTTAAAAAATAAAGAATTTGAATTTTGTAAATAAAACAGCTATAGAGATAAAAGTAGGCTTAAATGAAGGAGAAAAATTCACTTGCTAATAATAATATAACAGTTTAGCAGTTATTCCAGAAATAAAGGGAGAAAAAAGGAATTTTAGTATTGAAGCTTGATGGTGTCACTATGTGTGTCTTTTAAAAATTAATAACAGCTAAATAAGTAAACTTAGTCAGATATTTGCCATGACTAAAAGATTTAATTAAATTAAACTATGACATACTAAAATTTTGGGAAAATCTGAGTAAAAATAGAGTACCTTATGAAAGTGGCATTTTTGCAATTCACCAGAGAATAGTATTTTCCCATGGGACTGCACTGTTATTCTGGAACAAGTCAGCTCAAGGTTAGCCAAAGCTATAAATAGAGTAGACGCATCTCCTTGTGGTGCACAGTCTCCATCCAATTAGCATAGTATACATGTCGCTTCGCGAGGTACAATTTAGTAATGTAACTCCTAAAATTCTAATTATTTAGCCTTAAAATAAGTTTGTGGACATTATTATTCATTTCAAGAAAACTTTAAACTAAATTCAAGGAAACAACTTTTTTTTTTCAGTGTGTTAGGAAGTCAATAGTAGCAGCGGTCAAAATTATCGTTAAAACTATTACTAAGGTTACTCTGAACTTTATGGTGCAAATATAAGTATGTTTGCCAGAGTGTATGCTTCTCTATAATTGTTGCGCCTTGCAAGATAACCTGTAATTTTCTAAATGATTTCAAAGTTTTATACTGTGTTAAATATTTTCAAAAATTGTAATCTGTTACCATTGGTCAACAAACTTTCAGAATATATTTCGAATCTGTGACTTGCTTTCATTTATGGGTGATCTATTAGCTATTACCGGGTAAATTAATAGCTTGGAGGCCATTTAAGGAACTCTACCATCTTTGATAAAAGGTATCAGTACACAGGCATCACGATCAAGTTAATGTGAATGTTGCATAACCTCAAGCAACATTTCATCATTACACAATGTATTGTAGCTTTGATGGGATTTTCTTGGAACAAACAAGTTGTGAGCATAACAAAATTATCTAAATCCAACTGCACTATAAGGTGACTTATTTGAAATTATAACACACATTGTTAAGTTTATTGTTCGATCGGCTTTTATTCACAAATCACATAAAATTCCACACCACCACCACTTTAATTAATTTATTTGACCATTTGAATAAGGGTATCAGAACTTCATTTTCAAAGTTACAAGTTCTAGCCACATATTGAAATGCACATGCTACTGTGGCACAATAAAGAGATACTTTGCAACCAAACTGCCATTCAGAAACTGATACTGAAGCTGGCTGACTAGAACTGACCACAATAATCAAGAAACTAGCTCTCTTATATTGCACTGGTGGCATCTTGAAGTCTCTAGATAGACTAGACAATTAATATTAGCTGAGCCCGCTAGCCCCCCCCCCCCCCCCATCCCCTGAATCCGCCACTGCTGCCCAACATTAAAGTCTGATGTTAGTTCTGCCTTAACTTGTGACATTTAAGAGTGGTATTGGGTAGAAGTGGAATAAAAAACAATGACTGGGGTTCAAAGTTTACCTAAACCTTACAAAAATTATATATAAATAAATAAAATTCTTTGCATAACAGCATTTTTAAGTCACTGTATGTGTATAGGAATGACAGGATAAGTAAACTAACCACTAACCACTGATGAATACAGGGGGACCATGACAAACACATAAACACAGACACATTTTACAATATTTTGGTATAAACCTTGATAAAAAAAAAAGATGTATTTAAATACTGAAGATTAGGAATTCTGACATAATTGCCACTGATGAGCAGTGGCTAAAACATGAGTGGGCAAAGTTGGTTATAGATGAAGAAATGGAAACTAAGTTTGGGGCAGGAAAAGAAAGAAAAATATGGGGAGAATGATCATTGTATATTTTCTCTGAACAGGATCTGTCATTTTCCTTTCAGCCAGTTTGTATTGCTAACCCAGTTATCACTTTCTAAGCCAAGATCTGATGCTTGAACATAGAAGCAAGAACTGAAATTGTTAGTATTATGAGAGGTGGCATGAGCATCTATTTGGTAGTCTGGATTACAGGTAAAAACAGTATAGCTGTTGCCATTCATTCTAAAAGATAGTTGATTTGTCTTAAGACCTATGACAAGAAGCAGGAGATCAGCTGGTTCTTGGGGTAGGAGATTTCACATGTCACACAACCTTTTCCTTAAAATTATGGAGACTACCAAAAACTTTCTTTACAGTTCTCAATATGTTTATCTCTTGTTACTGTGGCTTTCCAAATGATGCTACACTGATGTACTAAAAATCAACAGTACAATACTCATTCAAACTTCAGGGGATGTTAGTGACTGCAGTTATTTTCAGTGAAAATGCTACTAACAAATATCTAGTGATCATTAACCTGTTATGAAGGCCCTAAAATGACAGCTTTAACATTAGTATTTAACAAATGAGGGGGCCACTGCCTCAAAATCCATAGCATCATTATCTCTAGCCATGAAAGTTTACATGGCCATCATAGTATGAATAGGGAGGGAAAAAAATGGAAAACTGGACCCTTCATATTGTTTTTCCATGTGGCTGCCAGGGGATACTAAATACCCCAGGCTGCCTGGTGACGAGAGTTTTCTGACTGCATCTGCTACTCTAAAACTAACCTAATGGCAGAACATAAGAGTTTCCATCTGTTTGTGGAGAGTGATAACTATATTCTGCATCATGAATGTCAATTTATTTGTGCGAATTGTGTAGTTTTTGAGATGTAACTTGTGAAACATTCTCCTAGATGATTGTGTAAAACTGCCTATAAAACACAATTAAGATGGCCCAGGATTTTTGAACCAATATGGTAGTATTTCAACATGTACAGTCAAAATGATGGGTAACAGTAGCCTTCTGCTCTCTATCTGAACACGATTTCATCTGAGAGACAAAGCATTAATATCACAGACAGAAAATTAAAGAAGTGGGATCCATTTTCCACAGTACCACTTTAAAAATTACAACTATACGATGTCAAATTGTGACTATACGATGTCATGGTAGCACATGTTCCTTGCAGCTTCTTGCAGCTCAGATAGCAGTTACTTTGTATTATTGTTATTATTATTTACTTTTGTAATGAAACAAAGTTGATTGTGCTACTTATATGAAGCTGTTTCTCTGTGTTTTACATTTATTTAGAAACAAAACAGTAAGTATTAATATTGCACCTTGCATCAGTGAAGTTTTTCTGTCACAGAACGGTAAGTCCAAGCATGTCACGAGGTGGTAGCTCAGGTGCTGGAGGCCGCACGGTTGCCAAGTCACGGTTGCTGCCAGCAGTGCCCAACCCTCGGTTTGACCTCGCTTTCCAACTGGACCAACCAGAACATGTTCCCAGACATGCTGCCCTGCTGTTTGAAGTGCGAGGGACAGGAAAGGAGCTTGTTGGTGCACGTAGGGTAACACTGCAAGACCTGCTTTCAGGTACAGACTATTCATAATTTTTCAGTACTATCAGTAGATCAGCATGATAGATGAGAAATTGAGATTATTAAAAGAAAACTCTTGTGTGTGTTGTTATCTCTTGATACTACAATAGTTTCCACAATGAAAACTGTTGCATTCACATTGGCAAATGTATTCATAACTGTTTGGCTTATACTAGTAGTCTCTAATCATACATATTATTTCTATAAGGTGTTTTTTTTTGTCACAAGCCATTATCAGCCTTCATACCTAACCAAACTCGATAAATAAGGTATCATTTTAAAGATTAAGGTATCCGCTTTGGTCACATCATATTTCAAGAACATAATTTTTCCAAATTCGACCCTTAAAGGCCAAAAATGTAAATATGTCTAAAATGCAGTTTTTAGTCCCACAAACCATCTATCTCAATCTCAGTGTATTCATAACTGAAATAGATAAATGGAGAATCATTTTAAAGATCTGATATTTCTGCTTTGTTGAAAACATATATTAAGAAAGGAAGTTTTCAAAATCTTATCCTTAAAGGGCAAAAGTATCAATATTTCTGCAGTACTTTTTGTGTCAGAAACCTTTTATCTCCCTTGATGTCTAATTGATATAGATAAATGAGGTATCATTTTAAAAATTAAGGTCTCCATTTTGGTCACATCACATTTTAAAAAAAAAATTTTTTTTTTTTTTTTAAATTTATCCTTAAAGGAGAAAAGTATCATTATTTTCATAATAAAAACTGTGATATCTGGCCATTCCTTGAATGTTTCATGTTATTTTTTTAATACTCTTATATATCAAATTATTTTCTTCTTTTGTCAGATGCCACATTAAAAATACTATTCATACCATTAAATAAGGATTAAAAAAAAAAAAATAATATTAAGCTAATGTAATCGATGACATGTTAAAGGAATTAACAATATACTGCGTTAAGGCTGGGGGAGGGACATTATAACATTCCCATAATACATACATGTTGTTTATCACATTCATCCTTTTGTACTGTACTGTACTGTATTTGTCACCAGAGAGAGAGAGAGAGAGAGAGAGAGATGGTCACTTTGATCCCATGTGAGAACAGGATTGCGGATGTGAAAAAATACATTTATTACAAATATTAGTAACAATGTAGCAGGAAGAACTGCCATGAGGCAATATTTATATAGAGAAAAAAGATAAATTACACGCAACACTCACCAAAGTTGAAGAGAGAAAGGTAGCAGCAACAAAAATAGCACACAACACAATATTTTGGGTAAAACCCTTTGTCAATAACATAGACTTGTGGCCATGCTTGCACAAGTGATTGTGGTCAACACAATCACACACAAAATGAAACTGAGTGGTGGGTAAGGATTGCAATCCCGCAGTGTTTTCAATCCCATGAGATTTTGCGGGATTTGCGCTAATCCCATGGGATTGGCACCAACAGCTTATTAATGCATATTTTTAAAACATAGCTATTTAAACTGTTAACAAATTAAATAATAATTGTTGATTAAATTAATAAATCAATTTTAATGTTAAAGGAAAAATATTACCAGTCAACAATTTTTCAGTTGACAAAATGATAAAAAAAATTTAGCCTGTCTTAAGCATATTTCGTGGTTTTACGTTTTTATTTTTAACTCTAAACCAACTTTTAAATAAACAATCAAAAAGTGAAAATATTCAGTCTAAGGTTATACTATGTACCATACAATAAATCACATCAGTTTGAAAACATAGTATGCATAATGGCCGTCACCAGATTTTTTATTTTGACTATAAATAAACTATTTATAACAACGAACAAAATCATCACATTTCACAAAGTGAAGTGAATATTCTCTGCAAAATGTAGACTTGGCTCATAACAAGATCTCATAACTTTTTGTCACTTCACAAGATGTGGCCTACTTTTACAAGAATTGTTTTTGAGGGATTCATTATTACATCTCCTGATTTATTGATTGATATCATAATTGATTCAATGTTATTAAAAGAAACTACTCACCAAGACGTAAATTGTCAAGTATTTTGGTCTTACTTTAAGAGGCATAATGACTTTTTTAGTGTGGAAATTAATTTTTTATGTAAGAAATGAGACTTTCTCGGTGTACGATTGCAATGAAGTCCTTACAGGTGTATCACTGGATTGTGTTGTAAAAACATGAAATTTCACATGCGAGGAAGACTGCGGAGGCAGCCATCAAAGTATGGTGTTTTACAACACAATTCGGCGATACACCCTTGAAGACTTAATTATAACTTTTGTTACCCTTAGTTGAAATAATAACAAGGAGTTGAAAAAACACATGCTATTCACTCAAAAATAATGTATTGTGGCGATCAACCAAATCATTCCAGAGCAGCGCATGTAAGCGTAAAAGCACATGTGTATCAAACACATTGAGGTGGCTGCCGAAACAACAATAAGTCAAAGGATATACAACTGCTGTTATTAGCTGCTATATAAATAAGTATTCAATCATTAAAATTACAATAACATTATTTTGTATCAACAAATAATAAAATTTTCAGCAGCAAATACAGGAATTTGTCACAATTACTTTATCTACAAATACAGAAATAATGAAACAGTGAACAAAAATCTTTAATTGTGTAGTCCAGATGACATGTGCGACACATAAAAAAATACTTATTATATAGTTAGAAAATTGAACTAAATATCAAACATAACTAAAATTATGGAAATGTGTACACAAAACAAATATATGAATATGTAAAAGTGTATCTATTTACTTACGAATGACAAAAGTTGACAAAAACAAACATTTGTTTCCCACAAGTAAAATGCCAACTGCAAGGGTACAGCCAAACAATGCAATACATCCGAAAGAGACTGAGTGGGGCCAGAATACAATGAAGGGCAGTGAGTCATGCAAACTGACACACGTTTTTGCCCCATTTTGTGGATTCCGGATCTGCTTAATTTTGTGCTGGATCTGCCAGACTGTCTAATGATGCGGGATCCTGCAGGATTGTAATCCCTAGTGGTGAGGGAAGCAACAATCATATAATCGTAAATATTAATAGCAAAAAATAATAATAACAACAGTATATGGAAAAGAGGACCTTTAAAAGATGAGAAATACAAAATGCTTTTAAAAATATATATTAAAAAATTGATACCTACATAAAAATTGATTATTCTGATCAGTGTTTGGTTTAACAGGGTGTGGCAGGAAGGTTTTATCTGATATTGAGGCCCGGTGGATGTCTGGTGTCCAAAAGTGCTGGTGGGCCAGTTCCAACCTGTGGAGTTCAGATTGGGAAGTCGTATTGGGAAGAACTTCAATGGCTCTTACTGTCAAGCAGTAACTGAATTCACAAATTTTATGAGTGTTGGCATGGCAAGTAACAGGGAGATCTAGATTTTGAGACTAAACTGTCTGTGTGTAACCATTCGTTCTGATGGATGACAACATTGGAAGTAAGGCTGATATAAGAACTTTGGCAGTGCTGGCAGGTGAGCTGGGATATGAGATAGGATGCAGTGCCAGTGGCATAGCCTATGATGGGCTAAGTTTCCATAGAAGTAGGGTTGTAATTGGTTGGATGCATACTGCACATTTTGCAATGAGGTTTGTTACAAAGAGAAAGATCCGAAAGGTGGTTTAGGAGCATTAGAGCATTGGTATTTGTGCACAAGTATATTTTTTTTATATTAGGTGGCCTGCTGAAGGTGGCTCGTGGTGCGATGGCAAGGATAGTAGGGAGAACTTGGCACATTTCAGGAAAGGACCTTCCCACTATCCTTCCTGCCCCATCATGTGTCACCTTCAGCATACCACCTAATCTGAAAAGTATACTTGTGCATAAATACCAACCCTCTAATGCTCCTAAACCATCTTTCAGATCTTTTCATTGTAATAGACCTCATTGCAAAATGTGCAGTATGCATCCACTTACCAAAACCTATTGTAACCCAACTATTGTAAAAACCTATCCCATAATAGACCAAGCCACCAGCACCACATCCGATCTTATATACCAGTTCACCTGCCACCAGTGCCAAAGTTCTTATATCAGCCTCACTTTCAATGTGTTATCTATCAGAATGAATGGTCTATGTCAGACAGTTTGCTCTCAAAATCTACACCTTCCTGTTTCTCGCCATGCAAACACTCATAAAATTTGTGAATTCAATAACTGCTTCACAATCAGAGTCATCAACGTCATTCCCAATAACAGCTCCCAAACTGAACTCTGCAGGTGCGAACTGGCCTACCAGCACATTTTGGACATCAGACATTCCCTGGGCCTTGATCTCAGATCACCCTGTTATACCCAACAGTGGCCAGAATAATTATTTTTTATGTAGATATTATTTTTTAAATATTTTTAAAAAATTATTACTATTATTTCTCACGTTTATAGATCCTCTTTTTCATATATTGTTATTTTTTTGTCATTAATATTTCTGATTATGTTATCATTGCTTCCCCCACCACCTCCAATGGTTAGTCCCATTCTGCGTGTGACTGCAAGTGCTTGCTCAAGCATGTCCTCATATCGCTATGTTCTTGACAAAGGGTTTGCCACAAATGATTTTTTGTTGCTGCTGCCCTTCTCCCTTCAACTTTATTGAGTGTTTGGTTTAATTTATCTTTCTTTTCCATATAAATACACGGTGTGGCAGCATAACTTCCCTTTTTCAAAACTTAATAAAAACCATTGTATGAACCAGAAAATTATTGTTTGTTTTTTTATAATGAAGGCACATACATAAAGTTTTGTTTTACTTAGTTTTGAAGATCAAATCAGGTAGATAATGTCCCCATTCTGCACACTGAGTAAACCGATTTCTGGTGTTTGTCATGACTCCTGCCAGCATAGCAGGTGTTATGTTGGCAATTTCTTCCTGGATGTTAGTCTTCAAATCTTGTAGGGTCCTTGGACGGTTCACATAAACACGGGATTTCAAACAACCCCACAAAAAAATCACAAGGGGGGAGAGCAGGCGGGCCACTCCAAATCGCCACTAGTTGAGATGAGGTGCTCTGGGAAGTGTTCCCTCAAAACAGCCATTGATGCTCTTGAAGTGTGCACCATCTTGTTGGAACCAAGTGTCCCCTAAGTCCAAGTCATCTAACTGTGGGGAAAAAAATTCCTGTAACATGTTTACATACCGGTCTGAATTCACTGCCACTGTGACTTCATTTTCTTCAAAGAAAGAGGGGCCAATAATTCCACCTGAGGAAATTGCACACCACACTGTGAATTTAGGTGAATGCATAGGACTTTGATGCAATTGTTGAGGACTGGTGTGAGCACAGTAGCACATGTTTTGTTTGTTGACGGATCCACACAAATGAAAATAGGCTTCATCACTAAAAAAAAAAAAAAAAATAGCGTCCTCAGGAACGTCTTCCAGAAGAACCTCACATGCGTTCCTCTGAGAATTGAAGTCAAGTTCAGAAAGTTCCTGCACAATCGCCATCTTGTATGGATGAAAATAAAGATTATCATGAAGAATTCTCCTCACACAATGATCAGAAATTCCAAGGGCAGATGCATGATTGCACTCAGAATGCCTTGGTGATTGCAACATTGAAGCTCTCACTGCCTCAATATTCTCAGGTGATCTAATGTACCAAGAGACTCCAGTTCTTTGTCTTGTTGCACTTGCAGTTTGTCTGAACGTAGTGACCCACGTAACAATTGATTTCCGGTCTGGGACAAGGGCCAACAGGGCTAACTAAATTAAACCAATTCAGAAATGCACGCTGGGTTGCAATCAAAGAACATCCATTCAAAAAGTAGGCCTCAATGGCAAACGCACGCTGCTCACTGTTCCAATGCATGATGGTGACTGAACTGTGTAGGGACAAAACTTTATAGTCACGTCTCTCGAACAAGACCACTAGCGCTGAGCTACAATATCAACCGACTGAATGGTGTGCATTTTAAAAAAGGAAGTTATGCTGCCACACCCTTTATTAAAATATCAATAATATTACTAACAACTGATAAGGTTAGTTACTTAAAAAGCCATTAGTATAACAAATTTCTGCTGTAAGCTGCAAATAAATATTATCTATGTTAGTTACTATAAATATAATTGCTTCATTTGTAAACAGTTACAATACAAAGAAAAACCATACTCCATTTTATAGTCCAAAATACGGAATTAGTCCTGTCAAGGTCGTGCAACCTTGCCTCCACTCCCTGTCCGCACTACACCCTTTGCCCTCAGTTACCAAATGTTCTTACACTGCCAGTTGGTTTGTAGTTTCCACTGTGGTTGGTTTGTTTCGCTAGTTTAATGGATATTATTTTGTCTTTATGATGAGTGACGTTGTAGAACAGAATCCTAAATGCGATGCGTTACCGGAAAGGAGTAATATCGGTGTTCGTGCAGGCTGTTCAGATATTAGAAAGCAAAATAAAGTTGTCATGGCAAATGTTTTCAAGTATTTTAGCAACCTTTCCCACAGCGAAGAAGCCAGGAGGAACACTAACTTTGCTCAAGCACAAGCATTGACAGCGTAGGCTTGTGGTATTTCCAAAAAGTCAGTACAATGTATCATCGGTATTTTAAGTTCAGCAGAAACTGAAGATATGAGCCCTGTTTTTGAATCACCAAGAAAGAAGTATAGACAGGAGCACAAATGCACTGAACTGGATGATTTTAATAAAGAAGTAATGCGCAGGACTGTTTAGAGTACTATGACCAAGGAGAATACCCAACAGCCATGAAAATATGGTCCGATCTCTGTTGTAAAATCAGCTATTCAGGCTCAGAAAGATCTGTTATCCTTCTTCTGAAAAGGCTGGGTTTTAAATTTAGAAAGTTCAACAATAGACAAAAAAATTTAATTGTATGCAGTGATATTGCAGCCTCAAGAGCAAAGTTTTTGTGAACTATGAACTCATTGCAAACAAAGGATGCTAGGCCCATTGTTTACTTAGATGAGACTTACATTAATCAAAATCATATGAACAAATATATTTGGCATGATTCAAGATGTAATAGAGGTCTTAAAGTTACTCTTGGCTGAGGAAGTTGTCTTGTTATAGTACAAGCTGGTTCTGCACATAAAGGTTTCATACCAGGAGCCAAACTTGTGTTTTGTGGCAGAAATGAATGGTGAGATTTTTAAGAGGTAGTTTTGTGATATATGTTGCTCGCTGGAAAAAGGGTTCATTATTGTCATGGAGAATGCCAGCTATACTTCAATTCAAACAGACAAACTACCATCTTCAAACTGGCGTAAAGGAGATATTATTGAATGGCTACATAAGAACAGTGTTCAATTTTTTTCTGCATTAATCTAGGGATGAACTTTTATGCAAAGAACAAATTGGAAAAGCCAAGAAGGTATTTGAATTGGATCAATTGCCAAATGAAATGGATCATCAAACAGTTCGCCTGTGACTCTATCATTGCCAGTATAATCCAATCGAACTCATTTGGGCTCAACTAAAGCGGGATGTTGCTAAGAACACGACCTTCAAACTTGCTGATGCCGAACGACTTACACACGAAGCTTTAGACAGCGTTACTCAAGAAGATTGGGCACATTGTGTAAGACATTCAGAAAGATTACAACAAACTGATTATGTTAAACAGTGTGCAAGAGACACAGAAATGTATCAGTTTGTGATACAGCTGGGTGAAAGCAGCGACAATAATCATTAGTCCAATGAATCCGAAGATGAATAAGTTACAGAGAGGATAGTGGTACACAGCTCTGAAAATAAGCCAGTTTGTAAGTTTTTCAATTATTTCTTTAGTAACTGAGTGTCTTGAGAAAGTAACGGAACTACGAGTATCTTGCTCGTCGTAAGAGACAGAAGCCGTCGGCCAGTGTTGGATGCGTGTGCAATGTGACAACATTCTCGCAGATAAATTATTAAACAAACCAGAAGGATTCATTTAAAGATGCTGCTGTGTTTTCTAACATTAATTTCAATATTTTCTCATAAACTTTCTCACTGGAAGTTATTACATGAACAAATAGAATGAAAGTTAGCCAGCAATAACGTTTTACAGTACACAATAGGGACAAACAAGTGATTTGTATAAATTTTTAATTTTTTTATAACATTCTTCATTATGTAATGAATATAATATATTCTGTACTACCAGCCGGATAATTTTTTCAGCTATTTTATATCATTGGTTTCGCTTTTTTCGGTTGGTTGAAGTGAAGAAAGAAATTTCATTCATTAAGTTCATGGGAACTAGTTTTTTTTTTTTTTAAATAGTCATGTAAATATTTCAAATTAAATAACACATCACCTTGTTGCACAAATTCAGTATTATTTTTTAGAATTTTTTCCCACATATTAATGAAATTTGATTTTTCTGAGGATTTGCAACATTGTATGGAGATGCACTGACCTCAACAGGTCTATTTTCATGGCGGCTATTATAGTAATTATGATCAACATAGTCACCTTATACTTTCATGCATCAAATATTTAGTATTTTCTCAGTCATTCATATATAGCATTTTCTCAGTCATTCATACTTGCCACAGTTTGTATTTAAGGTAGTTAGACTTTTGTAGATAACATTTCATTTCTTGTGGTAGGACAATGAATAAAGATTAATATATTTTTCTCGGGCTTCCAGCCATGTTAATATATCATATTTGCGGGACGTTTCGAAGGCGTCCATCTCTGCATCCATTCTCAACCAAATGTCAGTGTATAACTGTTTGTTTATTCAGCCGCTGCTACGGAAACGGTGGAAAACAAAAACCAACACAACGCGATTACGTCATCCGCTCTTCTGCTCGTTACCGGCGCGAAACTGTTTCAGCATTTTAATCGCCGGGTTCCAGGCCGCACTGAGTTGATAACCAGTGTCCCTGTTGACTAATAAATCAGTTAATATTATTTCTACAGCCTCTGTAATAACGCTGGCCCAAAAATCTTTGACCCGGGCTAAAATGGTTGTTTTCTCAAATTCAAAAGTGTGACCTTCTTGCACACTATGTTCGGCCACCGCAGATTTTTCTTCTTGCCCAAGACGAACATTTCTGGCGTGCTCTACACATCGCTGCACAATGCATCGCTGCGTCTGTCCAATGTAGCCGTGGCCACATTCACAAGGTATATAATATACACCAGGGGTTCGTAAACCTAGGTCATCTTTAACGCTGCTGACCAAGTTACTAATTTTAGTAGGTGGTCTATAAATTGTCTTGACTCCGTGTTGTGATAGCAGTCTACCTATTTTGAAACTTAGGGCACCCACAAACAGCAGAAACGCAAGGCCCTTGGTATCACTCTGATCTCTTCGTCGATTTTCCTTCTGTTTAAACACACGAGTAATCTGTCCCTGATTATAACCATTATTTAAAAACGTTTTCCGGAGATAGTCCAATTCACCAGCCAGGCTATGTTTGTCACAAATCCTTTGTGCTCTGTGTACCAAGGTAGTTAATACAGAGTTTCGTTGTGCCGGATGATGACAGCTGTTGGCATTTAAATATAAGTCGGTATGGGTAGGCTTCCGATACACAGTGTGTCCCAGCGAACCATCAGCACGTTTAATAACAAGCACATCAAGAAATGGCAGGCAACCGTCCTCCTCCAATTCCATTGTGAACTGAATATTTTCATGGATTGAATTGAGATGCGCAAGGAATTGGTAAAGACTGTTTCTGCCATGGGGCCAAATCATAAAGGTATCATCGACATACCTATAAAAACACTTCGGCTGGAGTGGTGCATGGTTTAGTGCCTCTTCTTCAAAAAATTCCATGAATAAATCAGCAATGACAGGAGACAACGGCGAACCCATTGCTACACCGTCCACTTGTTCGTAATATTCTCCTTCAAACTTAAAATAAGTGGTTGTCAGCACATGGTGGAAAATATCAATCATTTTTTGATCAAAATACCTCCTTAACAGATCTAAGGAGTCGACCAAGCGAACATGAGTAAAAAGAGAGACCACATCAAAGCTCACCATTAAATCACCAGGATCTAACTTCATGTTGTCTAAGATTTCCACAAACTCACTGGAATTTCGAATACTGCGATGAGCCTTCCCTACGAATGGGTGAGAATATCTTTGAGGTATTTAGCCAAAAAGTACGTAGGGCTATCAATTGTACTTACAATAGGTCACATAGGTACTCCTACTTTATGTACTTTCGGTAGACCGTACAACCTGGGAGGAACAGGAGCACGGGGTTGGTGTCATCTTTTCACATCTTCTGGTAGTTCTAAGGAGCGGATCAGCTTCGTAGTCAAGCTGGTTAGCTTAGATGTAGGGTCACGGTTAATCTTCCTGTATGCTTGGTCCTCCAAAAGTTGCATAATTTTACTATGATAGTCCATCTTGCTTAAAACCACCGTGCAGTTAACCTTGTCTGCCGGAAGAATGACCCCGCAGGGGCCTGGTACGCAAGTGCCAGGTACGGGTTTGGCGAACCCGCGGTTCCCGAGCTGGAAACTTGTGAGCGCCGCAAGTTTCCCACACCGTAAATTCCTACCATGCTTCAACGACCACCGCAGGGCGTGGCGGTGGAACGTTGTGTGCCTAGGAGAACAGGGATCTTGGCTTCATCGCCCGGATCGCGAGGATGGTAGAAACCTCTATAAAAAACCCCTCAACCTCAAGGTCAGCCACGTGCCGAGGAGGTGAATGGGTGATGAGGGAGATCACTCATTAACGTGCAACCTCAGGGGCACCTGCGCACCCCTGTTGTATAAGCATTCCTTTTTATACTGGTTTTTCTCGTGGGACCAAAAATTAAGCCTCACAAAAAAAACCAAGAACCCTGCGGTACGGGTGTGCCGCAGGCAAATAAAAATACACCCAATACGAAGAAGCGGGCAAGGGTTGATAGCCCCCCCGCCTCTGAGGGACACCGTAACGGGAAAGAATGTTCGATTTCGAACGCTTTCGTTATCATGCAGAGGTTGGAGGGGACATTTGAAAAAGTGTCCCCGTTTTATATTAATAAGGGTTTAGAAGGGTTAGTTGGCACCCTGAAATCAATTAAAAAGCTGAGGAATGGGACGCTGCTGCTGGAAACATCCACCAGTAGGCAGGCTTCCCAGCTCCTTAACTGCGAGAAGCTCGGGGAGTTCGCTGTTAAAAGCGAACTCCACAAATCCTTGAATCGATCAAAAGGCGTAGTGACCTGCCGGGATATTATGGATTTAGCAACCGAGGAACTGGTTAAGGAGTGGGAAGATCAGCAAGTGGTCGAGGTGCGTCAGATTACACGGAGGGTAAATGGCAGTCTTGAAAAGACTGCCACCTTCGTCCTGACGTTTGACACTCCAGTGTTGCCCAAGTGTATAAAAGCTGGCTACATCAACCTGAACGTCCGTCCGTATGTTCCGGACCCAATGCGCTGCTTCCAGTGCCAGAGGTTCGGACATACGACGGCGTCATGCAAGGGCAACCCCACCTGTGGTAGATGCGGCAAGGGGGCACATGAGCCTGGTGCCAATTGCACGCTCCCACAGGTGTGTGTCAACTGCTCCGGGTCGCACCCGGCCTGGAGCAGGGAGTGTCAAGTGTATCTTGAAGAGCGCAAGATACAGGAGTTGAAGACCAAAGAGCGGATACCTTATGTAGAGGCAAAGAAGAAGGCGAAAGCGCTCGCCGCTCCAATTTTTGGAACAAGCTTTGCCAAGATGGTCTCGACTCCCGTCAGGAAAGAAAGTGTTGCTACGCAGACATCCTTTGCAGACATGGGCACAAGCACAGTGTGCTCATGTCAATGCAAGTGTGGTGCCAAATCCACCAAGGTCATCACACCAAAGACCGCGGATGTCGCTAGCAACACTTCTGCAGCCTCGACCAATCCAGCAGCAGTAACAAAGACCCCACCAGCAGTCAAGTTAATAGCACCTCCTATTCCACCGCGGGCTATTGAAATGGTAGCGATACCATTAGCTAGCGGTGGAAATAGAGGTGACCAGAAGATCAGAGGTCCCAAGTTTCGACAGACTGATCCGACCCAGTTTGTCAAGTCCCCTTCTTCGTCCCCTCCCAGACTGTCAATCAGTAGGGAGAGTATGGGGAAGAAGAAGAAAAAGAACAACGAGGAATTTGAGGAGTCCTCTGGGTCGGAGATGTCTGTCTCCGCTTCCGGGCAGGAAGAAACGGAAATGCTGGTGGACGTGTCTGGTCCCGTTCCTCAGCAGGAAATGACTGAAGACCCACCCGAACCGGGGCGGGTGAGGTTAAATAGGTAAGGATGGCTCCCATACTTCAGTGGAACATCAATGGATTTACAGCTCACAAAGAGGAGTTACACCTCTTAGCACGGTCTGATCCTTTGTGTCTCTGTCTGCAAGAGACACATTTCAGACCATCACACCAACCTGTGCTAAGAGGATATGATGTGTACCGTAAGGACGATACCGAGGGTGATCGAGCGAAGGGCGGAGTGGCCGTGTTTGTTTGGAACACTGTCCACTCCGAACCCGTTGCTCTCACCTCTCATCTACAAGCAGTAGCGGTGAAAATACACGGTCCAATACAACTGACCGTATGCTCTATCTATCTGCCACCCAGTTTGTCCGTCGACTACGACGACCTGGTTGGCATTACACGACAACTCACTCGGCCCTTTCTCCTATTGGGAGATTTCAACGCCCACAGTGCGGTGTGGGGTTCCACCACCGATTGCCCCAGGGGCCGAGTGGTTGGTAGATTGATAGAGCAGGAGGAAATTTGTATCCTAAATACAGGGCAAATGACTCATTTCACCGCTGCTACTACCGGTACGTCCTCTGCCATCGACCTTTCTTTGTGTTCTCCTTCAGTTGCGGACTCCGTGCAGTGGGAAGTGGAACCGCGACCTTCACGGAAGCGACCACTTCCCCATATGGATGCACTTAGGTCCCGAGATTAGAGGAGCGAGCGCCCGGCGCAAATGGAACGTCAGTAAAGCAGACTGGCAGCTTTTCTGCCGTTCTGTTGTCCTGGAACCACGTGACAACATAGAGGAGAAGGTGAGTCACTTAGCAGAAGTGATTCACCAGGCTGCTGACGTTTCTATGCCCAAAAGCTCCGGAACGCTGCGAAGGACGCCCGTCCCCTGGTGGAGCGACGAATGTCGCTACGCTATTCAGGGTCGTAGACGGGCGCTGCGGCATTTTAGGTTGCACCCCAACATCTGACAACCTAGCAGCGTTCCGTATAGCAAGAGCTAAGGCGCGCCGGGTGATTAAGGAGAGCAAACAAAGGTCATGGCAGAACTTTGTGAGCAGTATTAATCGTTCCACACCTTCGTCAAAAGTATGGGAGTCTATCCGCCGTATATCCGGAAGGGTACTCCCGCCCCACCAGTATCTGGATTACTAGATCACGGACGTGTAATTACCGACGAACGAAGCATAGCGCAGCTGATGGCGGAGAACTTCTCCGCCGTCACATCGTCCGCCAACTTTGATCCTCGGTTTCAGCGGCGAAGAGTCGCTGCCGAGAGGCGCCCGCTGTGCTTCGATTCGTCGAATACAGAGGCCTACAACTGCCCATTTACATCCTGGGAGCTGGAGTCAGCGCTAAACAGCGCAAACGACACTGCTCCAGGGCCGGATCAGATCCAGTACCAGATGCTGAGGCATCTTAGTAAAGATGCTAAAGAGTACCTTCTGGATATTTTTAATGATATTTGGACCGGTGTGACACTTCCCCGACTCGTGGAAAGAAGCAACGCTCATCCCTATTTTAAAACCTGGAAAAGACAAATTGTTGCCAGGTAGTTATCGTAGTATTGCCTTGACAAGCTGCGTGGGGAAGACACTAGAGAGGATGGTCAATCGCCGCCTCGTCTGGTGTCTTGAATCCCGGAATCTGCTGAGCCGCTTTCAGTGTGGGTTCAGGAAGTCCCGTTCCACCCTGGACAACCTGATCCTGCTGGAAGCGGCGATACAGGATGCGTTTATCCGCAGCCACATCTGGTGGGGATATTTTTCGATATTGAGAAGGCCTACGATACTACCTGGCGGCATGTTATTTTACAACAATTACATGACTGGGGTTTTAGGGGAAACCTGCCCCGTTTTTTAAAATCATTTTTATCAGGACGTTGCTTCCGGTACCGAGTCGGTAGTGAAGTGTCAGATCTTTTTATCCAAGAAAATGGTGTTCCTCAGGGATCAGTTTTAAGCGTGACCCTTTTTCGCTATTGCGATAAACTGCATATCATACGTAATAAGGAGTCCCATCCGGTACTCCTTGTACGTAGATGATTTTTTAATTTTTATCGCATCGTCCAGCCTGAGAAGCGCTGAGCGGCAGTTGCAGCTCACGTTGAACAGGCTGGACGAATGGTCAGTGCACCACCGGTTTTCGTTTCTCTGCTGAGAAAACCCGGTGTGTACTTTTTACTCGTCGTAGAACTCTTTTACCGCAGCCCCACCTTACCTTGAGGAACACTGTTTTACGTTTACTGATACTGTTCGTTTTCTGGGCCTCATTTTTGACACAAGGCTCAACTGGCTACCACATCTCAAAGATGTGAAAGCCAGAGCCTCAAAAGCCCTAAATATTTTAAAATGTCTATGTGGCAGGTCGTGGGGCGCTGACCGCTCATGCCTGCTACAGTTTTACAGAGCCTTTGTACGGTCGCGTCTGGAGTACGGTTGCATCGTTTACGGATCGGCACGGGACAGTTATCTACGGATACTGGATAGTGTCCACCATGCAGGAATTCGGCTCGCCACGGGTGCTTTACCGCACCAGCCCCATACCCAGCATCTGTGCTGAGTCTGGCTAGCCGCCGCTTTCTATCCGGCGGCAACTCCTCATGGTGCGACACTATGTACATATTGCCACAACTCCTGGCAGTCCCGTGCACGACGTAGTACTGAAACCGAGCAACGAACGGCTTTATGCTAATCGCTGTAGAGCGACCAAGCCTTTCAGCCACCGTACAAAGGCCATTTTAGAAGAATACGGATGTCAACTGCCCGCTTTTTATCACCAGGGATGGAGTAAATCTCCTCCCTGGCTTTTAAAGAGGCCCAGAACGATTTTAGACCTGTCGCGGTACAACAAACTGTTTACCGCTGACAGGGTATTTCGAAGTGTTTTTAAGGATGTTTTGAATCACCATTGCGATTTTACCCCGGTGTATACGGATGGGTCTAAGCAGGCTAACGGAGTGGGTTGCTCCGTTGTGTTCCCTCGAGCGACTCATACATACAAGCTGGATAGCAGGTGCAGCGTTTACACTGCGGAGTGCTACGCCATGCTAAAGTCGCTCCAGCATATGAAGGTATGCCGCGACATGAAGTATATCATATGCTGTGATTCCCTCAGCTGTATTCAGGCGTTAACAGCCATGTACCCAGCAGACCGTCGAGTCCAGGACATCCAGGACGCCCTTCTTTCCCTACAATCATGTGGAAAGGAGGTTTTATTCTGCTGGGTACCCGGTCATGTGGGAATCAGGGGGAACGAGGCAGCCGATGTAGCTGCCAAGTTAGCCTGCAACAAGGTCGAAACCAACTTTGATCCGGTCCCAAAGTCTGACCTTGCCTCGGTAGCGAAGAGAATTGTTTTTGAAGCATGGCAGAGGCAGTGGCTGGAAGTAGAGCATAATAAGCTCCGGCTGATCAAACCCACCGTTCAGCCGTGGAGCAGCTCCTTCCAGCGGGCGAGGAGGGATGAGGTCCTCCTAACTCGCCTCCGTATTGGGCACTGTCCTCTGACTCATAGCTTTCTTCTGCGCCGAGAGGACCCTCCGGAATGCGATGCTTGTGGCGTACCTTTGACGGTGCGCCACATTTTAATTGACTGTGTATTACTTTTAGACTTGAGGGCAGACGTTGGATTGGCCAACGATCTGTCCCTCATTTTAAACAATGAGACCAGCAATGTGGCGAATGTTTTAAAATTTTGTGTGTTGGCCGGTCTAGCGCCTAAAATTTTAGGCAGATTGGCCTAGTTATAAACTGGATGGGTGGCCTTTTTACAGCCACCCATTCATGAGCATTGTTATTATTTTTTATATTGTTATGAAACATGTCTCGCTGGCCACTATACAGCTAGCGAGACTTGTAATGTTTTTAATTCTCTTTTAAAAATTTCTTGGCCCCTTTACAGCCATCCAGTTTTTTGTCAGGTTTAAAGTACCAGTGGCTTCTTTAAAGCCACGCCTAATTTTATGATCTATTTTATTTGCTGTCTGTATGGCCGACCCCTTTACAGTCGACCATGCAGACAGTATTTTAGAACTTTCTTAAGCCACAGTTTTAGCTGGTAATTGTTAGGGCGCTAATGACCCCGCTGTCGACGCGCCCTAAAACAACAACAACAACAAACAACAACAACGGAAGAATGACAATATTTTCGTCTTTCTTCAACTCACGAAGCGCACGCCTCTCTTCACTTGAGATGTTTGATTTAGGCAATTTACCTTTACAAAGCACCCGACATGTTTCACGCCTTATCTCCTCCGCTTCTTCCGCAGGTAGCGTGCGAACTGCAATTTCAACACCACTGATAATCTCCTGATAAGGCACAGATTTAGGTACCGGAGCAAAATTGAGGCCCTTCGATAAAACAGATGACGTAGCAGGATCAAGTTCTCTGTCTGATAGGTTAACAATAGTTCGCGCTGAAACATGTGGCTTCGTGGAAAATTTCATTGAAATCCGCTCAAATTTCGAACATTGTCTGGCCGACACACGTTGTCCATTCGTAGGGAAGGCTCATCGCAGTATTCGAAATTCCAGTGAGTTTGTGGAAATCTTAGACAACATGAAGTTAGATCCTGGTGATTTAATGGTGAGCTTCGATGTGGTCTCTCTTTTTACTCGTGTTTGCTTGGTCGACTCCTTAGATCTGTTAAGGAGGTATTTTGATCAAAAAATGATTGATATTTTCCACCATGTGCTGACAACCACTTATTTTAAGTTTGAAGGAGAATATTACGAACAAGTGGACGGTGTAGCAATGGGTTCGCCGTTGTCTCCTGTCATTGCTGATTTATTCATGGATTTTTTTGAAGAAGAGGCACTAAACCACGCACCACTCCAGCCGAAGTGTTTTTATAGGTATGTCGATGATACCTTTATGATTTGGCCCCATGGCAGAAACAGTCTTTACCAATTCCTTGCACATCTCAATTCAATCCATGAAAATATTCAGTTCACAATGGAATTAGAGGAGGACGGTTGCCTGCCGTTTCTTGATGTGCTTGTTATTAAACGTGCTAATGGTTCGCTGGGACACACTGTGTATCGGAAGCCTACCCATACCGACTTATATTTAAATGCCAACAGCTGTCATCATCCGGCACAACGAAACTCTGTATTAACTACCTTGGTACACAGAGCACAAAGGATTTGTGACAAACATAGCCTGGCTGGTGAATTGGACTATCTCCGGAAATCGTTTTTAAATAATGGTTATAATCAGGGACAGATTACTCGTGTGTTTAAACAGAAGGAAAATCGACGGAGAGATCAGAGTGATACCAAGGGCCTTGCGTTTCTGCCGTTTGTGGGTGCCCTAAGTTTCAAAATAGGTAGACTGCTATCACAACACGGAGTCAAGACAATTTATAGACCACCTACTAAAATTAGTAACTTGGTCGGCAGCGTTAAAGATGACCTAGGTTTACAAACCCCTGGTGTATATTATATACCTTGTGAATGTGGCCGCGGCTACATTGCCAGACGCAGCGATGCATTGTGCAGCGATGTGTAGAGCACGCCAGAAATGTTCGTCTTGGGCAAGAAGAAAAATCTGCGGTGGCCGAACATAGTGTGCAAGAAGGTCACACTTTTGAATTTGAGAAAACAACCATTTTAGCCTGGGTCAAAGATTTTTGGGCCAGCGTTATTACAGAGGCTGTAGAAATAAGATTAACTGATTTATTAGTCAACAGGGACACTGGTTATCAACTCAGTGCGGCCTGGAACCCGGCGATTAAAATGCTGAAACAGTTTCGCGCCTGTAACGAGCAGAAGAGCGGATGACGTAATCGCGTTGTGTTGGTTTTTGTTTTCCACCGTTTCCGTAGCAGCGGCTGAATAAACAAACAGTTATACACTGACATTTGGTTGATAATGGAGGCAGAGATGGACGCCTTCGATACGTCCCACAAATATGATATATTAACACGGCTGGAAGCCCAAGAAAAAAATATATTAATATTCAACGACGTGAAAAATTACGATCCTACATCAATGAATAAAGATGCTCCAATGAATGTTATCCCTTTCTCTACAAGTGACTTGTAATCTTTGTGAATGTTTTAGATCTATGTATGTCAGCATTAAGATTGAAGTGTTCAGGATTTGCCAACACAAAAGATAGTATGGAGTATATTAGCAAAGTGTGCTTTACTGAGTCAGTCAAAATGATGTAAGATGTGAATGCACCCTTCTGTACATTGCTTTTTTTTAAAAAAGATATTTGAAAATGCTAATAAGTGAAATCAGTCTATAGTTCTCAGGCTTTGAGGTATCACCCTTTTGATTATTGAATTTTTGAGTTATTCGCAGAAGATACCTTAAAAAGAGCTATTACAGATATGACTGAAACTCTGCTAATGCTACATTGTTTTAGTATATGGGTGGAAATGTAATCATAACCAAATGACTTTTTATTTTTGAGAAATTTAATATTTTTTTCTATTTCATTTTGACTGGTGGGAAATAGACACATAGATTCTGTTTTTGGTACAAGGATCTAAGTACTTTTACAGCATCCATATTCAATCCAAATAAATTTCCATTTTATTTTTTCAGCAACTGTTAAGAAGTAGTTTTTGAAATCACATCTTACAGGAGAAGGGTCATTTACAAGTTTATTATTAACACATAAAGTTATAGATTAAGTTCAGGGGACGATACAGTGGTTTCACTTTTAATAATGCGCCAAACACTTTTTATTTTATTATAGGAGCTGTTAATCTCACTTTTCATAGCCAAATGCTTAGCTTCCCTAATAACTTTGATCAAAATTCTACAGTAAGCTTTGTAAGGCTGTCTAAGCATCACATTATTGACCATTGTAGCTTCTACACACAGTTATCTTTAGAAAAATGAGGGGAAGAGAGGGTGTTGAAATGCTAATAGATAAGGATGGAGAAGAAGTTACTGAGGATATGAAAAAGGCAGAGATTTCAAGTAACTGGTTTAGTGAGAGCATTAGCGACAATGAACCAGAAATGGGAGGGTCTAAATCAGATAACGAGCTTAACAACACAATTAGAAATGAGCAGCTCTTGAATTATTATTTAAATTGAGTCTGGATATGTGATACTTACCAGAGGACTGGAAAAAAGTGATAGTGGTTCCAGTACATACAGGAGGGGTCAGCAATAGAGAGGAAATTATAGGCCGATCAGTTTGACATCTGTGGTAGGTAAATTAATGGAATGATTGATATGCAACCACATCAGAAATATATGTGAGGAACATAAGAAGGCAACATGGGTTCAGGCAAGGATATTCATGCGAATCTCTGTTGGTGGGATATATGCAAGACATTTCAGATGAAATGAACAAGGGAGGCCAAATTGATAGTGTAGCACTAGATATTTGAAAGGCTTTTGACAGAGTGAGCCATTAAATGGTAGTAAATAAGGTAAAAACTGTTGGAGTGGATGAGAAAGTGATTCTCTGGCTAGAAGATTTTTAAAAGGTAGTAAACAGAAAGTTAGGGTAGGAAATACAGTATCAAAAGAAGTGGAAGTAAAAATGGCAGTGCCACAGAGCAGTATATTGGGACCATTGCTATTCATTATTCTAATGAATAATTGTGTTGATTGTTTACTATTAGAAATTAAATTGTTTGCAGATGATATATCTTATAGCTTCAAACGATCAATTCTTATATATATATATATACGGCTATGATGATTTGAATGAAATTAATATTTAAATAACGTTATAACTTTTAAGATTACCTAAATAGTTGTCTCCCCTACAAAAAAGCGAGTTTACAAAATACGAATGATTTTTCACTTGGTATCTCAAAAACGGCACCTCCACCATCTCGTAGAAAATTCAGGTACCAGAAAGCCTACAAATAATTTCTCTTTGATATCAAAGAATATTTAAACCAACAGTTCTTGTATACTGGCTGACCCGTGGAAATATTAGTACTGTAAGTTTAATTGTAAAACATTTAAAAAGGAAGATAATTAAAAATTTATCAATGGTTTTGTCAGAGGTGATACTTTACAGAAACTTCTTTGAAAATAATATTACTGGTACCAGTTATAAAGTAATCATTGTTTACTTTTTGACTGTAAAAAGTGGTTGTTAGTTGGTCATTATATACTACCATGCAAGGTTGAGCATAGTTTTATCGGAGTGAATGAATTTAGCACTGATGATAAATTCTTATAGAACTCGACAAAACATATCAAAAATAAAGAATAAATGTTCTTGATATCTTGATTGGTTTTCGAGATATAGCATGTCAAAAATCAGTTATCGGTATAGTTCCTTGTGCTTTTGACGACGTTTCTTCTGGTCCAGGCCGTATTTCAATCTAACAACAACCATTAGGAACAAAATAAAACTCTGAAAGTACATTTCCACCGTATAAACATTGTGGTTTTGGTGAATTTTTTTTCTTGTCCAGGCCGGGTCTAATCCTAACCTCTTCACTTGAGACATCAGAAAAATAAATTATTTATTTTTGATTTGTCTCGATGAGTTTCATATGAATTCATCATCAAACTTGGCTATGGCGAAATTTATATTCTGGTCCAGGCCGCATTTCAACCAACCATGTCAATTTTGGGATACTATATCTATATGTATATTTTTTACTTTCAATTTTTCTCGTCGAGTTACATAAGAATCCATCATCAAGAGTTATCGTAGAATCCCCTGAATTACCACAAGTCTCTCACCATTAATTATTCCCTGACTGACATTAAGATTTCTATTTAACATAATAATAGCAGTTTTAGTTAAAAGCAATTTATGAGGCGGTCTTGCAAATGGATCTAGTGATTTGGATGAAATTTCATATGTAGTTAACACAATTCTTTTTTTAAAAAAAAAAAAGCAGCAATTTTTGTATTTGGTTTCTCAAAAACGGGTCTAACCTCATTACATAGAAGGTAAGCCTACTGATGTTAGTTAAGCTACTATTTGGTTAACCGTGCACCTCAAAATATCTATGAAGCCTTCAAGCCTTTTACTTTAATCAAACTTTACTCAAAATGTTGGATATTGAACAGAAATCAAAAGATGCCGAGCGAAGATCGGTCACCCAGGTACTTGCTGTACAAAAGGACCAAAATGGTAGATGACTGTAAACAGCTGCAGAGTGATCTGGACAGGATATCTAGTTGGGTTGGTAAACATGGGATAAAGAGTCAGCTTATTAGATACACAAATAAAAAACTAAAGGTTGATTATGATTATAAGGTGGGGCAAGAATTGCTTGTTGAAGCATTGAAATGTAAATATCTTGGCATTACATTTGTTAACAAGCTTAACTGGGCAGGACACATTGGTCAGGTAGTAGGAAAAGGTTTCAAAATCCTGCACTTGTTGGAGAGAGTGATGAAGGGATGTAGGAGATAATAAAGGAATTGGGTTACAATACTTTGGTCAGACCATTGCTTGAAAATGGTTGTGTAATAACAACACACAGGAGTTGGAGAGGGTGCAAAAAAGGGCTGTTAGATTTGTTTCTGGAAATTACCACTGAATGCAATCAGTTACAGATATGACAAAAGAGCTGGAATGGGATTCATTGCAAGACAGGAGGAGGGTGAAGAGGGTCATGGGAATGTACAAGTCCTGTATTGGTGATGAGGCAGGGAAAGATATTGGTATAAGAATTAAGGGAAAAGATGACCATGATTGTGTTCTGCAGTAATTTTCAGAGACAACTGTAGCACCCAGCTTCTGAATTTGGTACGCAAAATGTGGGTCCCATACTACACTACCATATTCAAGCAATGGCCTGACCAAAGTTTTGTAACCCTATTCCTTTGCATCTCCCTTACATCCACTCATCACTCTCTCCAACAAGTGAAGGGTTTTGAAACCCATTCCTACTACCTGTCCAATGTGTCCTGCCCAGTTGAGCTTATTATTACATTTTATGCCAAGATATTTACATTTCAAGTCTTCAACCAGCAATTCTTTCCCTCCTTACAAACATAATCAATCATTAGTTTCTTTTATCTGTGTATCTAATAAACTGGCTGTTCTTGGCATTTAACTTCATCCCATGCTTACTGCTCCTGCTAGATACCCTGTCCAGATCACCCTGCAGCTGTTCTCAATCCTGTACTGTTTTTAGCTTTTTATGTAGCATTATGTCACCTACAAACAACCTAACTTCTAATAGTAAACCATCAACATAATCATTCATTAGAGTAATGAATAGCCATGGCCCCAATATTCTACTCTGTGGCACTCCAATTTTTACTTCCTCCACTTCATTTAATACTGCATTTCCTACACTAACTTTTTGCTTTCTACCTTTTAAAAATTCTTCTACCGAGCCAATCACTTTCTCATCCACTCCCATCATTTTTACTTTATTTGCAAACCATTTTATGGCTCACTCTGTCAAATGCCTTTTTGGCTTTACACTTCATTGACATCAAGGTCATTAGAGGTGGGATGGGACTGGAAGGAATTCGGCCATGGCCTTTTGAAGGCATTTGCCTGGAGTTATTTGGGGAAACCATCGAAAACCCAAATTTTGATGCCCGGATGGTGATTTGAACTGGCGTCCTGCTGAATGCGAGGGCATAGGTCTAGTGCTACACTTTCAATTTGGCCTCCGTTGCCCATTTCATCTTGCATGTATCCTACTAGCTGAGGTTCGCATGAATTTCCCTGCCTAAAGCCATGTTACCGATTTGAAAACAACTTAAACTCCTAACATATATTTCTTATGTAGTTACATATCTCTCCTTTAATTTACATACCACTAATGTCAAACTGATTGGCCTATAATTTTTTACTCTATTTCTCACTCCTCCTTTCTATACGTATACTACTATCAAACTTTTCCATTCCTCTGATAAGCAGCAATTTAAATAATATTTCAAGATAAGCTGCAATGTCATGTCATGCTATCTGTAAGACATATGTAGTAATATTATCTACACCAACACATTTGGTTTTTCAGCATTCTTAGTTCCTTCATGATACCCTCAGGATGATTAAAAAAATTTTGGTCTGCTCATTTCTAATTGTGTTGTTAAACTCATTCTCCGATTTATACCCTCCCATTTCTGATTCATTGACCCTAATGGCCTCATTAAAACAGTTTCTTAAAATCTCTGCCTTTATCAGTTCCTCAATTGCATCAGTCAATGGTCCCCCTGCACTGACAATACTCTTCATAAACCGATCAGTAACCAACTTCTTTGCTATTATTTATTCCTTGTTTAGTTGTTTTAAATATTCTCTACTACCCTGCTGTTTTATATCACTGTTATGTTCTCCCTGAAAGTTCAAGTTCAAAATCTGTGCCTTTTTATAATTGTGCCTATTTCCTACTTACCTATTGGCTACTGGCTTACTGAATCCACTTTTATCCATCAGAACTGCTTCGTGATCAATTATTCATTACATTTTGACAGATTGAATGATCTGAAAATTCCTAAAAGATAATCTGTCTGGTAACATTCAGCAGCAAATTTTTTGTTGATGTCACAACAGGGGATAGTTTCCTTTTTTATTATAACCAATTCAATTTTATTACAAAATATATTGAAGTTTCCAGTGGGAGCTCTAAAAACTGTCAGTACTTAATGGTTGTTATCTAATTCTGACTGTATTGTACAACATTCAAAGTCTTGTTATTTACTCTAATTTAAGGATTTAGTCTCAGTATTTCTTCTTAGATATATTGCTGAACCACCAATCTCATCTCTGACCTACAATAGACAAGAAGCTTGTCTATATCCGCTAAAGGGAAGGAGACAAATTTCAGAATTTTTTCAGATGGTGCTCCGTCAGACATATGAGATTTACATTACAATTAAAAGATTTTTGGGTATCTTCTATAGGTAATATTAACTCATGAAGTTTGTTTGAGATACCCTTAATGTTCTAATTGAACAGAGCTATTTTTGACTGACATTCTTTATTTTTGACATTTATTATTATTTATTTTGGGTATGATGCTATATGACATGTTTTTGGCATTAATATCATTATATACATTCCTTAAATAAGTCTTTCTACTCTTGACTTTTGGCCTTATAGACAATGTATGGTACAGATGGTATTGTATAAGTCAGAACAGTCTTTAAACATAAATGTGTGTGTGTAGAAATGCATGTTTCTGTGTAAACATGCATATTTTTCTGTAAACACATGCAAAAAAACAGACCCACACATATTCAAATTGGATGGTACTGACAGTGAAACTGCCATTAACACACTTTACAATATTTCCGTGAATAACCTTTCTCATGGTACAAGTGAGACTTGTGGTATTGGGAAAGATGTGTACACAGCCAGACCTATCACAGTAGTTTCTAGGTTATTTATGAACACTAAGAATAGTCTCTTTCCAAGCCCAGGGATCAAACTTTTTGGCTAACTGTATTTCAAATGTTTGCAGTATGATCCACAGTTAACCTTTTCACTGCTTGACCTCTTACAGCAAGAAGTTCTAGCTTCGCAAGCAAGATATTGTAAATGATGCAGATTCTCCTGGTAAAGAATACCACAAAATATTGTGTTTAGTTACATAAAAATCCTTTGTGATTTCAAGATATAGCAGACACTTAAGAGTGCTAGTAGAATTATTTGTAGTATGGTGCACTAGGACTGTGATCATATCATATCTCTACTGGTCTCATTCAACCAATCATTCAATATCTCTGCAATTTTCAAATCCTTGGTAACTTCGCCATTCTTATCCACAACTGTCAGAATACCTTCCGTTACGCTGTTTTCTAAATTAGCCATAGAAATTTCTAGATGCATCGTTCAGTTGCACTAATATTCTTCATAAACCCATCTTTAGCTTCCTTCTTTGCTGTTGTTAATTGCTTGTTTAGCTGTTTTAAGTATTCCCTACTGCCTTGCTATCTCTTAACTCTGTTGTGTTCTCTTGTCACTTAACTTTTTAACTTTCTCACCTATTGTAGTACGTAGGTTCCGTACATCTCTTTATTTACTGGTTCGGGAAAAAAAAGTTATTGCCAAATATTCATTAGACTTATCAAATGATGGAATTCAAGTAAGAGTTTGATGTGGTTACATGAGTTTTTAAATATTAGGAAATATGGCTTTTTTCTGTTTGTTTATTAAATATAACTTGTAGTTCTATAAAAAGAAATTACTTATGACGATATTTATGCAATTAAAGGAAAACCCTTTTTTTAAGAGCTTTTATATCTTTGTCTTACAACATACGAGGGCCGTTCAGAAAGTAACCTCCGATCGGTCACAGTGCGGGTGGTGGGGGTAGTCGCGACACCATCTGTGCATTCACGCACTCAGCAGGTCAGTCGGCATCAAGCCGTGGTCGAGTGAACGTCGTACCTGCGCTAGTTTAGTTTTTGTGGCAGTTTGAAATGTGTGCTGCAATAGAAAACCCCGCCAAATGTGAAGTGCGTGCTGTCATAAGGTTTTTTACAGCCAAAGGATATTCTGCAGCAGCTATTCATCGTGAGCTTTGTGCCGTGTACAGACCAAGAGTTATGAGTGAAGGAGTTGTCCGTGAATGGGTATGTTTATTTAAAAGTGGACTAGAAAACATTCATGATGAAGAGAGGAGTGGTAGACCATCATTGGTGACTGACGAACTCGTTCAAACAGTTGATGCAAACGTTCGTAAAATCGACGTTTCACAATGTCGGAGTTGTTTACTGTTTTTCCGCAGATTTCCAAGACTCTCTTGTACGAGATAGTGACAGCAAGATTGGGTTACCGTAAGTTCTGTGCACAATGGGTGCCCAAAATTCTTACCGACCACCACAAAACTCAAAGAATGGCCTCTGCATTAGACTTTCTGTCACGTTATGAGGATGAAGGAGAACCATTGTTAAACAGAATCGTGACTGGTGACAAAACCTGGATTAAGTACATGAACCCTGAGACAAAAGAACAATCAAAGATGTGGGCACATTCAAATTCGCCTACCAAACCAAGAAAAGCCTTGCAAGATTTTTCTGCCAGAAAACTGATGGCAACGGTGTTTTGGGATGCCAAAGGGGTGTTGTTGGTTGAATTCATGGAACGTGGGATGACCATTAATCAAGACGTGTACTGTGAAGCACTAAAAAGCTTACGACAGGCTACACAGAATAAACGCCGTGGTATGCTGACTTCCGGTATCGTTTTTTTGCACGATAACGCCCGTCCTCACTCTGCTCGCAGAACAACGGCCCTTCTTGAGTCCTTCAAGTGGGACATTATCAACCATCCACCTTACAGCCCAGATCTGGCGCCAAGCGATTATCACCTCTTCATGCATATGAAGAAATGGCTCGGGTCCCAGCGGTTTGATGACGACGAAGAGCTCAAAGATGCGGTCACAGGCTGGCTCCAGGCACAAGCGGGTGATTTTTATGCAGAAGGAATTTCAAAGCTTGTGAAGAGATACGATAAGTGCTTAAATCGCTATGTAGAAAAATAGTGCAAAGATGTAGTTGTAAGATGTATATATTAAAATACTTTTATTTAACTTGGTGTATTTTTTTAAATCAACCGGAGCTTACTTTCTGAACGGCCCTCGTAATTAAAAGTAGGAATAATTATCTTAATTTGATGATATTTTACTGGCAGGGTTGTAATTTGCTCAAATATTAGGTGACATTCTTAACACCAGGTTTTTTTTTTTTTAATCCAATTTTATATATATTAATGTGTGTGACCAAAGCCTTTCCTGGCATGTTGCTGAAGTATAATCTTCACAGGGTTACTGCCAGATTATGGCATGGAAAGATGAACATTTGATGGCATATTTTGCATCATCTTCAGCCCCTGTATGAGCTCCACAACTGCAGTTCTAGCATGCACTCATGATTTGAGGATGGTGGTAGAGCAAGTTGTTAAAAGTTTGTCTTTCCACTACATCATTATATTTCAAGTTTATTTTACATTAGTGTGCATTTTCTAGTTTAAAATAGTTATGAATTTAACATCTGCATTATACTTGAGGGTCTCTTATGTTTTATACACTTTCAACTTCAGATTCAATAATACATTATAACAAATTTCGTGACAATTGTTGGCCAATTATTTGGCTCAGACACTTGTTTGAAATGAATGATTCACACTCAAACATAAATTCTTTCAAACAAACTCATTCTTCAACTTGTAATTGCAATAGTTTTCCCACATTACGAAATTAGGAAACATTGCTTTATGGATTCCTTTTTTGAACTATCATTTAATTCTATATACCTATATCTTAATATCAAATTATTTTTAATATTACAAAACAGAGAGTGGAGCATGGTTTTATAATATTACTTGAAAAATGTGTTACTCAATAACAATGGAATAATTCATTATGAATTCATAATAAAACTATTTAAACTTATCTTCAGCTGCAGCACCTGGTTCAAATGAGATTCACACTTGGCTTGCTCTCAATAATGGTGCATCTTTGGAGGTGCATGTGGCTCATGGCAGGGAGCTTAAGAAGACTGGCAGGAAGATATTTCGTAGCTGGTCAGTGCATCGTATTGGGAAAGTATGATGCTGCACAAGGGACATGCCAACTCCAGCTTGAAGTAATAATCACATAGAGAGACATAATGTCTGCACACTATGTATGGTTGAATTTGTTGTTGCAAATGTTTATTGAAACTGTGACATGGCATGACATGAGTACAGTATCTATTTACAGTCTATTTACGATACATATTTATTTGTTATTTACACTTGCATTTTTATTGTATTTTGCAAACTTGTGAAGTTCAGTCTGCTCCAGTGGTTTGTTTTGCTAAGCACTTAACTTATTCCAGGAACAGCTGTAAATGATTATGGTTTAATGAAAGTGCATTGTGGAACAAACAGATGATCTCAGTACAGAGTAACAATTCCAAGGGCTAAAAAAATCATCATACTGGCTAATCTATAACACTACTTCTGTAAGTGAGCTGCATGTGTGGGTTTGCTAGGCCATAATGCAAAAACTAAAGCAGCAATTTTAGTGTTGTTTTAAAATCTTATGGTCTAGCTTAAGATCTGTGAAACATCTTATCACTCTATTCAACCAGAAAATATAGAAGGAGATGATGATAATTAAAAAAAAAAGACATCACAAGTGCTCTTTCTATGAAAGACCACCTTTCTTTTATTTAATTAAATTGTAATGGAGCACACACTCCAGTAACAATTTTCCTACACACTAATTTTCCCCTTTTTTTGTACCAACCCACTTTTGTCCACTACAAATTTCAACTTCAAATTCTTTTAGCATTTTTGGTAATTTATTAATCATTTCTCTTGGCAACTTATTCCAATCCCCAACCCTCTTACCTATGAAATAAAATCTTCCCACTCTCTTGTGCCCAAAATCAAGTGCCAGCTTATGGTCATGATCATCTTTTTCCTTCCATGCACTACTACTAATTCTTACACCATATCTTTCCACACTTCATCACCAACATACTGTTTGAACACTCTCATGACTCTCTTTACCCTCCTCCCCTCTTCCAATGAATCCCATTCCAACTCCTTTACCCTATCAATTACTGATTCTGTGCTGTGTTATTTCCAGAGACAAATACAGCAGCATTGTTTGCACTACTTCCAACTCCTGTATTTGATATTGAAAAAATATGGGACCCACACTACATCACCGTATTCAAGAAATGGTCTGACCAAAGTTTTGTAACCCAATTTCCTTACTTCTCTGGCACATCCCTTCATCACTCTCTTCAACAAGTGAAGCATTTCAAAACCTTTTCCTGTTATGTGTGCTGCTCAAATTCAAAGGTATTTATATTTCTAGTCTTGAAACAATCAATTCTTTCCCCGCCTTATAATTTTAATCAGCCTCTAGTTTTGTTATCTGTGTGCCTAATAATTTAACACTTCTTTGAATTTATCTTCATCCTATGTTGATCTACCCAGCTAGATATCCTGTTCAGATCACCCTGCAGCTTTTCAGTCTTCTAACGTTTTGATCCTATTATATGGCAATACATCATGTGCAAAACAGTAAACCATCAACAAAATCATGCATTCGGGAGGACGGCGGTTCAAATCCCCGTCCGGGCATCCAGATTTGGGTTTTCCCAAATCACTCCA
This sequence comes from Vandiemenella viatica, assembly GCA_031002005.1. Lineage (NCBI taxonomy): Eukaryota > Metazoa > Arthropoda > Insecta > Orthoptera > Morabidae > Vandiemenella > Vandiemenella viatica. The sequence continues at coordinate 346,588,832 of JARYHS010013630.1, forward strand.
GGCAAATGCCGGGATGCTTCCTTCAAAAGGCCATGGCCGAATTCCTTCCCAATCCTTTCCCGTCTCTAAAGACCTCGTTGTTAAGAGACGTTAGGCAGTTAAAAAAAATCATTCATTACAATAATGAAGAGCAATGGTCCCAATACGTTACCTTGTGGCAGTCCCCTTTTCATTTCCACTTCTTTTGATTCTGAATTTTCCACCCTGACTTTTTGGTTTCTACTTTCTCAAGAATTCTTCTACCCATCAAACCCTCTTTGAAATCTGTTTTGTTTTTTGACTTTAGCTATTTATTTTTTCATTGCTTTAAATGTATAATACTAAAATATTAAACATCCCTGTGCCTTAAGATCCACCAAATATCATGCTACTATACTAATCTACATATTCTGTTAGCATAGTTTTTTAACTGATTACATATTTTCCTCACTTTCCTGAAATACAGAAAAGTAAAATATATGGAATATATTAATCAAACTACATCTTCATAGATGCACTTCAGAAAGCAAAACCAAATTTTGGATTTAATTTCAGGTGCTTAATATTGGTATACATAGACACAACAATAAGTACTCATGAACTACAACTTTAACTACATAGCAATGAAAAGGAGACATTATGCCAAGACACATAATTTATTTTAGATGAACCATCTATAAACTGGATTAGCAGTAGTAATTTTCATTGACACTATTTAGCAGAGCCCAGTCCTATTTGTGGGTAATGTCCTCTTGGCATTGGTGCCGATAATAGTTGAATTTGTTTGAGTGTAAGTTGAAATGCAGCCTGGATACCATACAACTTCACTGGGCGTAGTATTTCAGATGCCCTTCTTTCGTGCCATATGTATTACTATTACTATGTTCAATTACAACCTAAAACCAAACAAATTACATTTATATTACCATCTTGTGAGGAGTGGTATCAGCAGTGCAAAATTAATCAAATCATTGTGTGAGAAACAGTGTACAAATAATATGAAATTATATTTTATTTTTGTATAGGTCCATGGTGCATTTTAAACAAAAGCATAGATTCCTTTAGGATGAAAGTTTATATCATTTTGTATGCATGATGGAATGCAAGGAAATATTGGAAAATGGTGTCAAATACAATTCAATCATGTAGCACTGACAAACTATTAAAAGAATAATTCTGTGATGTTTCCCATAAAATCATCTGCCTTTCCAAGCCAATTTCATTAACCAGTAAAAGAAATTAGCATCCAGTTGGAGACGGGCCGATATGTCTCAGATGACTGGCAACCAATCATAAATGGACATTTCCAGCGTATTGGACTGTGCCTGGCTAAATGGTGTCAGTGAAAATTACTACTGCTATTTCAATTCATGTACGGTTTGTACAAAATAAAAAAAAATATGTTTCTTGGCGTAATGTCTGCTCTCTATTGCTACCAAAATAAAGTCTTTATTGATGGGTATTTATTGTTTAGTCAACCCACACTTACTTCACTGTAAAAGTTGTGTAATCTGAATGGATCAGTGCCATAGATTGCAATTTTTCTTCCTTTCCTGCATGTTTGTTGTAATAAGAATAATGTTTTATATTTGCATTCTTTACATGGATCTTACCTAATCTGATACATGTGGGAAAAAGAAAAATAATTCAAAGCCTTCTTCAAGTGTTGTGCATTCTTCTGATGTAGTTAGCAGCAGAAGTGACCTTTTTTCACCTCCATCTGCTAACAAAGTGATATGTCAACAAAGCATTGGTTAAATGTTTGGTATCATTTTTACCGGTAGCAATTTATCTCAAGTTGATGTTGTCCAATTCATTGTAAACTTTTTCGATGCCAACATGGTTCTGTTACATGTTGTAGAATCCGATACATTTGAGAAGCTAATTAAAACATTGAACCTCAGTAAGAACTCAGTTTCCAGGTGAACATTGGGTAGACATATCGTTGATGGTTAACTTGCGTTAAATTTGGAAAAAATATAATGATTTAATGATTATCAAAGTTAACTTTTTAAGTAGCAGATTAAATATTAACAAAGTTAACTTTTGGATTAACTGTGCCCAGTTATTCCTATTAACAACATTCACTGACAAGTTGTAGGACTATTAACCTGTTTGAAGGCACTATTTCACACTTTTTTCTTAACTGAGTTGTCTTCTAAAACTGGACCTTTGAATGTTCTGGCTAAACTTACTTTCCCCTGAATGTAATATGACAAATTTACAGAATGGATATGGGAAAGGAAGTATCCATTTCAGCTTCATCAAACTAAAATCCACTTAGTTTTTTGTTTAAATGATTAACATATATGAGCAACTATCATTTGGTCTGTTTCCCAAAGCTGAATAGAAGGGGTTTTTTTATTTAAAAAAAACACCAGTGCCTTATAACAAAAAACTAATAATTTTTTCTAGTTCTATGGATGCTGTGTAAGTAAAAGATATGTCACAAATTTAGTTCATTATCTAATATTATTATCAGTTCTTGTTACTTTTACATACTTAATTACATGAATAATCTATAAAAATAGAGTTCGGCCATTTTTTATTTTTTGCAAATTTTTAGTGTATCAGTCATTATAAAAGTTTTATGACAATATTTTTGACATTAATGACAAACATGCCATGTTACAGTTCAATCTTTTGCTAATATACAATTAACCACGTGCAGCAAATGATAAATATTCTGGCTGGCATTGTGGGAGGCATGTTCCTTATGCTGCAACCAATTCTTGATGGGCTAGCTATTATCAGTTGTGTAAGATCACACTGTAAGCAGAAAACTGCAGACATAATAAGGATCAGGTGGTTAACATTTATCTAAGAGACAAATTGTACTCTTTCAGTTCCCAGTCTATTGTAATGCTCACTCTCCCGAATAATTATAAAACAACTGATTTTATTCGTTGTTTGTAAAGAACAGATTTACTAAATCAAACTTTTAAAATATTCAAAGATAAGTGATTTATTTCTTGTGGCTGTATTATAAATATGTCACAATTTATCATAATTCTGACCTTCTAATTGGCACAGAAGCAAAGCATATTAACACTGTTTAAAAAATTTCAGTTGAACTATCAATAGTTGAATTAATAGAGATACATGACTTTATATGACACATAAAGGGAAAGAAAAAAAAACACCAACAACTTGAAAAGAGGATACAGAAACAAATGATAAATATTACTGAATATCTTATCCTGCTTGCATTAAATGATAACAGCTGCAATTGAAAGTGATGCTGGACAAAAATATCAATCATTAACTTGCTTTGCAGAAAATATTTTGCTGATGTAGATATGAATTGTATTATTGTAAATACTGAGACACTCATTTTCATTGTAATTATTATCATAGATTTAAATATTATATTACTCATTAATCCATTTCTAACTGTTAATTACTTTTATCATTACTAGCAGTTAATCAAAATAAATGAAACTGGCACATCCAAATGTGTATAAATAGCCAATAGCCATTTCTAGCAAAGTAAGAAAAATATTCATTTTCAACTAGTAACTACCAGATTTTCTGATACAAAATTTTCTTATAAGTGACGGAGTAAACCAAACAATTATACAAATCATTTTAACTTTATCCCTTTATATGCATATTATAAAGAACTTTTTTTCTTTTTTTAAAAAAAAAAAAAAAAAGGTTCACATTCAATTTCTTTAATAGTTTATTCATATGAATCTAAAAATCAAACAATACTTGACCCTGATTTAAATGTCATTGTAAAGGGTACTTAGCAAAAACTAAGATTGCACTTTAAAGTTAGTATGATTACATATCCTAAATAATGAATAGTACAAAAGTCTATTTTTAACAGTCAATTTTCCTAAAATATATAAGATTGCAAGGAAAAAAAAAAAAAAGAAGCTGGATAGCAAAGTAAAAATAAAGAAATAAACTACCACAGATGATGGCACAATGGGGTTGACACACAAACACACATGAAAAACTGATTTTTTTTTATGTATACCCTATTTCAGTACAAAAACATGGTACACATAAGACAGATGTTCACTGTTTTCTTGTGTTGAGAAAGGATATACCCCCAAAAATTTCAATGTTTCCTTTGTGTTTATATATTTTTCATGTGTCAACACTGTTCTTTTACTGTCTGAAGTTAGTGGTGGTTTATATTAAGACACTAAACCACCACTTATCATATATGACAGCGTTGAAATATGAGAAGCACATACAAAACATTATATTTATTGGTTATATAACCCTTTCTCCGCATTAGAACAAGGCAGGCAGTAAACAAGTGATATGGGCCAATTGCTACAATTTGTGGCAGTTGAATACAGAAAATAGATGAAGCCATATTCAAAAATGGAAAATGGACAAGGAGTGGGGATAGTGAGTTGAAGATAATATACTTGACATTTGAAAAATTAGTAAATAATTCTTGTAATGAACATAAATTCAGAAAAATATGAAATTATTCATCACATCTGGTGAGCGGTGATTCATAATAGATAGTGGTATTAAGGGATGGAAACTGAAGATGAGTTGTGATTGGAGGGATTTAATGGGATCTTAATTTGAGGTGGTTGCCTGGTGCTCATTTTGTATTGTTAAGCCAGTTCCCAACACCTAATTTCAGACAAGCTGCTGCTGTTTGGAAGGATTCATGGCATGTATGGTGAAGTTTAGTAGTTAAAATTCTTAGTATCATATAAGATAGCTTGACAGTTACTGGCTGGCCTGAATTCTGTGTGAATGCCATATCATTCTTGTTGACAGTTCATGAGTGGTCAAATCTATATAGGAAGTCGGACAATAGTTGCATGTTAACTGGTGACATGGGAAAGCTTTTTGTGGTGACAGATTAGGCGAAAGAGATGCATGTGTGGCCTGTTGTATGGAACAAACTAGAAGGATCACAAAAACAGAATTTGTGGCCTAGTAGTTGACTGTGGTTAATGGGTTTACTGAAGTATGTTCTGGGAGGGGCAGGGAGGATTTTTAGGAGGAGGGATCTCATTTCAGGGCAGGCTTCAAGGAAATCATAGCCCTTCCGTAGGACTCAATTAATGGATTTGAAACCATAAAGTAATGTGTGGCTGATAGTGGACAATGGTTGGTTTTATTGGGTTTAGTGCGGTTGCTGTAGTATGGAGGTTGTGATGTAACATGAGATAGTGGCTCTCTTTTTTTAGCTAAATTTGGTGGATAATTGTGGGATATACAAAAGGCATTCACCCAGAATCCAAAACACCCTGTAGCTGCTCATACCACCTTTTGTGATACCAATAATTTTAATTCTTGCTTCACCGTTTGTGCCCTTAGAGTCCTCCCAAATAGCTGCAGTCCATTTTGAAATCAGAACGTGGGAAATAGCTTACCAGTAAAAATTGGGCACCATGCAACCACTAGGTCTCGACCTATAATAATGTCCACTGATTCCCTTATATATTCCTCCTATCTTCAATTTCTATCCCCTAATATCTCTACCTAATATGAATCATCTTTTTTTTTTTTTTATTGCTTTAAGCCCCGTCAATGTTGAGGTCATTAGAGGCGGTATGGGATTTGGGACAAGGAATGGGAAGGAATTTGGCCATGGCATTTGAAGGAAGCATCCCGGCATTCACCTAGAGCGATTTGGGAAAAACACAGAAAACCCAAATCTGGTTGCCCGGATGGGGATTCGAACTGGGGCCCTTCCAAAAGCGAGGCCAGAACATTAACCATTCACCCTCCACGCTTGGTAAATATGAATCACCACTCACTGAAGATGATGTTTAATTGTATATTTTTCTGAATTACTATTTATTATATTTTTTATATATTCAATAAAATTTGATACCAGCTCCTTTATTCTTACATTTTTATAAAATATTTACTAATTTTGCAAAATTTGGAAATATTGTCTTCAACTCATTACCCACATTCTCTGTCCTTTTTCTTACTTTTTGAACATATACCAACACACTCCCTCTGTTCAATTGTTAGTAATCACACAATTGATTCATAACACCCATCGTGTGCATCTACTATTGAGTAAAGTGTTTCAAATTTGTTAATTTCTTTTTGTGTGTTGACAACGTCCTGGCATCATCTGCAGTCAGAAAAGGTATAGTGTGAGACAATATTAATAAGGAAAGGAAACATAGAGTAGACCAACCATACAACAAAGTTGAAGGAAGGAGAGCTGCAGTGATACAATAAGATTACACAAACACAAAATACACAATATTTCAGGCCCTTAACATGAAAACAGAAACACACTGCCCACAGTCAACCGAGCCACATGGATATAAAATAATAGCAACAGTTAAAATGGTGTTAGGCATATACATATATTAATTAAACATAAGGATAGGACAACAAACAACGCTTACTACAGATGACAGCAATAAAACACAACAGAAACGTACACACTATGAATTGCAATTACGAGGTCCTTCATCAGTGGTAAAACAAGCTAGCCATATGATAGAGGTGTCTATTTTATTCTATCACTGATGAAGGACTGTAGACCAAATGAATACAATGTTTAGTATGTGTATGTATCTGTCACAGGAAGTATCTGTATGGATATGATGAGAGAAATGGAGCTGATACATATCACAAAATAAGATATGTGCTCTCTTCAGTACATTCAAAGTTTGATTATTCATCATGGATTCAAGACCAGTAGGTTGAAGAGATATTGAAAGATAAAAAGAAAATATTAACAAGGGCACATATAAGTAAAGTTAATAACAGAAATATAATAATGGTATACAGAAAATTAGACTGGTTTGGGTAAGGTCAATAGTAAGCAGAAAAGAAAGTAAAGAAGTCAGTCAGAGAAAGCAAATAGAGACAGGAATGAAACATGGTCCAAATAGATCTCATATAGTAATGAGGAACATTTTATAATTTGGAAAAAAACTGAACATTTGTGTTGCTTTTAAGTTCTAACATTATATTACTCTGTTATATTAGCTTTATTTTATATTAGAGCCTTTGTATTATTTAAAATTTAACTCAAGTATTTAAGCCAAAGAGATAGTTCAGTAGACGTTTTCAGACATAATCGTGAGAAAAAAAAGTCCACTAACAAATAACTTAAAAGTAAATTTTTAAAGGAAAGTAAAATATATATATATATATCAGATGACAATTTCGATGACTGTGATTGCACCTCAAACATTGCCACTGTCTTCTCATAGTATAACAAATCAGATTTATATATCAGCTATTTTTAGTGCCTAAGATTACATAATTTAGCTGCTAAGAAATTTAATGTGTTGGAGTAAACCGATGAATTTATAACACAAATGGCAAAGTAAAATTTGGGAAAATAAGATAAAATTGTCAATTAAAATTTATAAGAATAATGCATCAAAGATCTAAAATATTTTATACACCTTGACTTCTTAAAATATTCCCTTTTTGCAGAGATGACTGGCCTAAAATTTTTCATTCAATCTTCCTCCATGTGATACTCTGTCTTCAAAAGGCTACACTGAGCTTATTTTCAATAGAATATAAGTAATAATGTAACTGTATTGTTAAATAGTGCTAAATGTTTCTCAATTATACAAGTTGCCATACATATGAGCACAAAACAAGAAAATAAGATGTGTATGATTAAAACACAAACTTGTAAACTGTATAATTGTAAATATTACTTCTTAACTTACTTTTACATTCCACTGAGTATGTTTCTGAAATTAATTTAATTGAAACTGTGCAATTTCTGTAAGTGTCTTCATTGAGTCTCATGTACAAAAAAATTAATAAAAAATTTATATTTTGTATTATTTCCTCTTTAGTGTATTTTATTAATTCTACCTTGCATATACTGGTACAGAAAACTAAGCTTTTTTTCCCCTTCTGCACACAAAGCAACAAAACCTGGCATTTACATCACAGTGAGCTGTTACAAACATACTTTGCTCATAAACTGTTGTTCGTTTAACACATTCAAAGATACTCTCTTCCCATTTATCTCAGGAGAAAAACACAGATACATGAAACTTAAATTTTATGTTTGAAGTAGAACAGAAGTATGATATAAAATACCTTAGCACATCCTTTCAAATTGAGTGATAGGTGCCCAGTTTTGCCAGATGATACATTCTTCAAAGTAACCTAAAAAAAAAAAAATAGTCACTCAGAAGACTGTCTCCTGCCTTTGCTTTAAACATAGGACTCAGAATAGCTTGCTGGATGAGATGCTTTAATGGATTTAAATGTCCAGTTTCCTCTATGCTCCATTTGGAAAATTGTGTTTCCAAGGTACGATTTTCAACTACGTGTATGAATCCCTGTAATATTTGTTTTCCATCTCTACAATCTGGATTCATTTTTTTCAAACTTATTATTTGGAGGAGATCTGCATATTTTATTTGCTTGCTTCCCAGAAAATTATAAAAAAGCATAAGAAGGGACAAAATTCTTATTCCATCAATGGTAAATACCCATACTTACAGTTAAGACAGTGTGTACTAAAATGTGAACTCCACACAATATTCTGCTCAAGAAGGATTATTATCTAAAACATTTACATGTGAGAGTTCATTCATATATTTTTATTTTTGCATCAATCTGCTGCTAACTGTAGTAAGTAATTTTTTTCCCTATCCTTATTAGTAAATACATCAGAGGAAGGTACTATTTCTTACTAATGACGCCAGCAGCATATACAGAGTGTTACAGAAAAATGTATACACACTTCAGGAGAAGAAAAAAACATGTGGAAACGTTTTCATACAAAATGTTTATTAGCCTGAAAGTAAGATAAGTCTGTTTGAAGTTTCCAATACACTTTCTGGGGTAAATGTTTATGTTAAGTGTTCAAACTGATGGCATTCTGCATCAATGCATTTCTGAACACGGGTTTCGACTGATTCGGTAACTACCGCTAAAGTTTCCAGTGGGATATCTGCGCACACTGTTCTAATCTCATCCCAAAGTTTGTTCAGGTTATCTGGTTTTCTTCTGTACACCTGGTCTTTCACTGATCCCCATAAGTAAAAGTCCAACGGTGTTAGATCTGGAGAACGCGCAGGAAACTCGATTGGACCCCTGCGTCCTATCCAATTCTCTGGAAAATGTAGATCAAGGTATGCTCTTACATCCCTATGGTAGTGCGCAGGGGCGCCATCTTGTTGATAATAAATCCTCTCATTACTGTACAGTTCATGAATGGCAGGTAAAATTGAATCGTTAAGCATTCTCAGATAAAGTTCACCGGTTAAAGTACCTTCATAACGGAAAGGACCAATGAGTCCCCTACGAGTCAATCCGCACCACACATTTACACCAGGCAAATTCACAGCCATTTCCACTGTGATGTGGGGATTATTGTCACCCCGGAACACAATTGTGTCTGTTGACAGTTCCATTGAACTTGAACTGTGCTTCATCTGACCAAACCACATTCCCCACAAATCCCGGAACATTGTTAACCATGTCCCGAAACCATTCACAAAATTGTAACCTGCGATCTGAGTCGTCGTCGTTTAACTGTTGCACCAGTCTGGGAATGTACACTTTAAACTTGCCTTTCTTCAGAATGCGTAGCACGCTGACATGACTTACACCACTCTCACGCGCACATTGCCTTGTAGATTTTTGTGGCAACTGCTGAAAGCGTTCCAGCACCGCAGCAGAGGACTCGTCACTCGTAGCTGTGCGAGGTCACCCTGATCGGCCTTTGTGTACATCACACACTGTTCCATGCAGCTCGAATTTGTCACGTATACGGGTAATTGTTAACCGTGTAGGTGGATCTGTACCAAACTCACGTCTCCACTGTCTCTGGACAGCAGCCACATTCTCAAATTTCCAGTACCACTTCAACAATTGCTTACGCTCTTCAAAGTTCAACCGTACTTCCGCCATGTTGATATCAGTTAAGCACCGCTGCCCGCGTCACGGCCCTAGCTTGCTGCCACCTATTGAGCAAACATCACACTACGTTTATACCAAATTTCATCCTCTCAAGCGTGAAAACGAACTCTCTATGACCTTTAAAAGTGTGTATACATTTTTTTGTAACACTCGGTATTTTCGTGTATCAATACTTTATTAGCAGATGGAAAAAATGTGACTGGGTTGGAGTCCAGAAGAAAATAAAACTATTGTCATTTGGCATGGGTTCTGAACTGGACCAATAAAGTAAAGGGGTGGACTTAAGTACAAGAAAGTAGGTGCAAGACTAAATCATTTTTAAAGAAATTAACTCTTTGTTCCTGATATAGTCATTGTCTACATATGGCATTGTTTCTGGATTCTACAAACTGCAAAGGTCCTGAAGTACTATGCTGAGGAAGACATTTAGAACATTCGAACACATCTATTTAATAGATTTGTTAATCATGTAAAACTGTTTTTTGCTTTGAATGTGATACTGAATATCCGATTTATTTTTTTAACTGTGGACAGATTGACACTTTCTTGTTGAATTTTCTCATAAAGTCTATTGAATTGGAAAACAGTAGAAAAATAATCCATAACTGAAGACTGAACACTGTTATCCTTGCCATCTGGTTAAAGCCATGTCAATTTCAACATTTAACAGTCTTTCTACTGATATGTTATCACTTTCTGGAGAATAAGAATGTGCAGTTGTGATGTGAGAACTTACGTCTACAATATAATTCAGCCAGAATCTACTCATGTAACAGTCAGAACCAGTTCATGGTGGTCATGTTTTCTGCAAAGGAGTACATCAAGTTTCAGGCAGTCAAATGTCATTGTCCTCATCCAGGTTGTTTACATTAATAAAATTTCTAGCACCTCCTTTATCCATTTAGGTCACAATCAGACTTCCCTTATTAGGAGACTCATTTCCTCAAAGTTTATGGTGTTCCTGATGTTGACTGAATACTGGAACATTGGTAGATCTGTTGCTGTTATTTAGTTTATAATGAATGCCTAGTCCTAGAAATCTGTTTTCCATTGTGCAACTAAACTTACTTATGTAAACATGGCCATAGCTGGAGGATATTCAATAAACACCTGCTAACCATAATATTTAAATGAGTATGCGCACCAACACAGTGTACTGTCAATCTGTAGATTGCTTAGCATGCTGGTGAAAAATATGGTATAAGCTTAAATGACAATGAATTGCCTTAACAAATGAGATAACAAACTCTCTGCACAGCAACTTTTGACTTCATAAAGACTGATCAAGATTTTTTTTCTTTTTTTTTAAATCACATAGGATAATTCCTCTGAAACATTACTGTATTTATATGTTCTACTGCTACTTTGTGATTGACCAGGGAAGGGAAGGTATTCAGACAATTATGGTTAAGGATGGAGAAGAAGTTAGCGAGGATTTGAAAAAGGCAGAGAAATTAAGTAACTGGTTGGATTCAATATTAGGAAGGAACTAAGCAAACAAACAAAACAGCCTAAAGGTGCTGATGTAGATAATAGTACTGCCAATTCCTTAAAGAAAGCAGGATGTGACATTGTAACTTATCTTGAAATGTTATACTTGCCGCTTACCAGATGACTGGAAAACTGAGATGGTAATACCAGTCCATTAAGGGTGGGAAACAAATAAGTGTTGAAAATTACACACCAATTAGTTTATTTGGATAATGGAAACAAAAATACTGCCGTTGGGCACTAAAAATAAGATAGGAAAGGAAAGAGGACTCATCACTTACCACAGATGAAGCCAGAAGGGCAAGATGAACATGTAAAAAACACAAACAAATTGCACAATACTTCCATGAGAAATCATATTTGTGTGAGAGGCGAGACATATGGCAAGGGAAAGATGTGATCACAATCAGACCCGCCACATGAATGAAACAAAGGTAGAAACACGGGGTGGGGGTGGAAGTGCCAGGGATGGGGGGATAAGGTTAGAAGTGGAACAAGATCATCTCTGCAGTGCCTGTTTAGAAATTATTATTGAAAACAATCATTTAAAATAGAAATTACAATTTTATTTGATTTGGATCAGATATAGGAGTAAATAAATCTAGGCAGAAATATAAACGATTAAAAATAAATTTAAAAAAATGAGAGAAAAAAATATATATATGCAAAGTTAGTAAGTGACAAGTTTAACCTAGGTTTAGGCCAGGGGTGTCTGGTGTCAAGGATATGTTGGTAAGCTAGTTCCCATCTGTGGAGTTCTGAAGGGGTGAAGGTGTTTGGAAAAACTCTTACAGCTCTAACTGTGAAACAGGTGTTGAGGTTGTTTGAATCATGTGAGTTGGCATGGATTTCCACTGGATGGTCAGGGTTGGAAGTAGAAAAATTTTGCCTGTGGCCATTCACCCTGTAGGATAGTTGTTGAGTGGTGAGGCCGATATAGGAAGCATTGCAATGGAGTCAGGTGAGCTGGTAAATAAGGTGGGTGGTAGAGCATGTAGCATGTCCAATTATGGGAAAGAATTCTCTTGTGACAGGATTAGAGTAAGTGGTGGTGGCAGGGTGCATGCTACATTCTTTACAGCGGGGTCTGTTACAAGGGAAAGATCCCTGTGGAGGTCTAGGAGAGTCAGATGGTAAATACTTGTGGACCAGAATGTTATTCAGACTGCGTGGTTTGCTGATGCAAGTGTGGGGAGCAGTGGGTAGGATTTTGGGAAGAAGGAGATGCATTTCAGGGAAGGGCTGTAGGAAGTCATGCCCATGGCAGAGAATCTGGTTGATGGATTCCAAGCCAGGAAAGAACTGTGTGACGAGTGTTGGTCCACGGACAGCTTTAGGAGGTGCAAAACGATAGTTGTGGGAGATATGTTTTTCCACGAGGTCCTGGGGGTATTGGTGGGAAATGAGGGCATGGGATAGTTTTTGGGAGTAACTGGAAATTTACACTTGGTCAGAACAGATGCGTCTGCCACGGATTGCAAGGCTGCATGGGAGGGAACGTTTGGTGTGGAAAGGGTGACAACTGTCAAAGTGTAGGTATTGTTGTAAGTTAGTAGGTTTGATGTGTACAGACGTGTGGAGGGCCCCCTGTCGGAGGGTGATATCCACGTGAAGGAAGGTGATACAGGTGTGGGAATATGACCAAGTGAAATTGATGGACTGTTATTGAGTGAGTTGAGGAGTTCAAGGAGGTTGTCTTCCCCATGAATCCAGATTATAAATATATCATCTATGTATCTGAACCACATGAGGGGACTGAGGGGGCAGTTCTTCAGAAATTTTTCCTCCAGAAAGGCCTGGAAGAGGTTGGCATAGGACGGGGCAATGCGGGTACACATGGCAGTGCCACGTATCTGGTGATAAATCTTGGAGTTGAAGGAGAAGTAGTTTTCTGGAGAGGATAAAGATGGCAAGGGATATGATGAAGGATGTTCTGGGAAGACTGTCCGGAGGGCGCATATCCAGGAAGTATTGAAGGGAACTGAGGCCTTCAAGGTGTGGAATATTGGTGTACAAGAAAGTTACGTCAATTCAGACAAGGAGGGAGTCTGGAGGTAGAGGACTATGGACAGACGTTCCAAAAAATGTGTCTTTGATGTAGGAAGGAAGGTTTGGCACAAAAGGTTGGAGGTGTTGATCCACCAAAGCTGAAGTCTGTTTCGTTGGAGAACCATATGCCACAACTATAGGTCTTCCCGGATTGCCAGCCTTGTATATTTTGGGGAGAAGGTATAAGGTGGAGGTGCGGGGATTCTGAGGTGTGATAAGGGATAAGGATTGTGTAGAGAAGCCTTGTAAGGGGCCCAGGAGCTCCAGGAAGGAGCGAATTTCAAGGCAAATGGAGGAAGTGGGATCTGTGGCGTGTGGAGGGTAAGTATTAGTGTCAGAAAGCTGTTTAAGGGCCTCCACATCATAGTCACTGCGGTCCATGACCACAGTGGTGGAGCCCTTATACACTGGAAGGATGTTGATGTTTTTGTCCTGGACAGTTCTTTCATGACCCAGATTTTGGTAGGGTTGAGGTTATTGGAGTTGGGAATAGAGTGGAGGAATGATTTTGAGGATAGATTGGATGAGAATAAGTCTTAAAAAAGAAGGAGGGGATGGTTTTGTGGAAGTGGCGGAGGATCTAGTTGAGATAGTGGTTTGAACTGCTCTAAGCTGGACTCAATCTCACCCAGGTGGTGGTCACTTTCCGTTGTATATGAAAAGCTCACCATTTTTCTAATCAAATTTCCTGTTTCCACAAGATGCTTTGTATATTGCACCTCTCCCTAACTCAACATCTTAAAAAAATTCTCACTGAGTGCAGGCAGTTGCAACAGAAATGTTTACAAAAACATCGGCACAAGTTATCTAACTTATTAAAGAGCTATCTTGAGCTAGGCCTGAATCTTCCCTACCAACACCCCTCACATATGCAGCACACACAATCTCCTCCCTGGTTGCCAATTCCCAGTGTCTTGTCCACATCTTTATATACCACTCCTATCCCCACTACCACCGACCCCTCGTGCCACTGCCCCACTTGTGGTCACACCACAACGGTCGAAGGTCAACCTCTCATCCACTTCTCTGTTTGAACCATATTTATTTTTTATTTTATAACTTATTGGTTTACGCCTCGTCGACGGCTAAGCAGGATGAGACTAGGGACAAGGAACAGGAAGGATTTCAGCCATGGTCTTTGAAGGAAGCATCCCGGCATTCGCCAAGAGTGATTTGGGGAAACCATGGAAAAACCCAAATCTGGATGCCTGGACGGGAATTTGAAAACGAATCTTCCCGAATGCGAGGCCAGAACGTTAACCGTTCACCTACCATGCTCGGTCCTGAAATACAACTCTCTATCCTATCCAAGGGACTTTCCTTCTCACCTACTCCTAAGTTCAACTATGCTGCTCTGGTCCGGGACTCTTTTGCTTTCTGCCGCACACTCTGCTGGCATTATCACTTTGTTACAGAAACAGAGAGTGACCACCACCAGGGCGAGATTGAGTCCAGCATAGAGCAGTCAAACCACCACTCCCAACTACATTCTCTTCCATTTCCCCATAAACATCCCCTCCTTTTTTCAAGACTTCCTCACATCCACCCTATCCTCAAAATCTTTCCTCAAACTCTATTCCCAACTCCAATAACCTCAACCCTACCGAATCCGGCCAACAAAGAACACCCACCTTATACCACAAAGCTGGCAAAGCGATCACAATGAACTGACGCCTTCCCCCACTCCAGGGTGGCCTTTTATAGCTACTGCCTAGGGTTGTGCAAAAATATCAGAACTTCCGAATTATCCAAAACTTTACCGGAATGATTTTTCTACCAATTGGCTTGACATTTTTATAGTGTGTAGTTCCATGTCTAAATGTCGACATCAATCCTAGTGAAAATTTGTGTCTCTCAAATAGGTTGACAGTAAAAAAATATTATATAAATATTATCAAAAATTTTCTCTCACACTTAAGGTATTAAAGCTATCAAGCTAGAACAAGTTTTGGAATGATCTGCTCCTCCTCCTCTATCTTGTAGTGTAAAATCATGCTTCTCTTTAAATGTTTAACTAGGTGAAAAATACTAAAAAAATCCCTAGATCTGAAAATATCAAAACTACAAGTTTAAAATATGTTCCAAATGACTAAGATAGTGATTCTGTTCAACTATGTTAATAGTTTTCCTATTGGTTCAAAATTTCATTCTTCGTTATAAATTTATCCAGTCAGATTTTTTTAAAATAAAAAAACTTTTACCTAATGAGTAATAAAAATTTATGAATATCTTGAGGTATGAATCATTCTCCTATCTATAAAACTGTGGCTTCAGGAATTTTTTTATCAAATTTTCCCGACTTGTCTCGACATACTGGCTTCAACTTTAAAATCCAAATATCTTGTCAGATAAAATTTC
This sequence comes from Vandiemenella viatica, assembly GCA_031002005.1. Lineage (NCBI taxonomy): Eukaryota > Metazoa > Arthropoda > Insecta > Orthoptera > Morabidae > Vandiemenella > Vandiemenella viatica. The sequence goes on from JARYHS010013630.1 coordinate 346,604,570, forward strand.
TATCAGTAAAGTGTTATACTTTGTTTTACTTGTCATTACCTAAAGCACCTTTAAAAAATTAATGAACACTTTCTAATACAAAATAAGCCAAACACTATATTGCAGCTATGTTTACATTAGGTTATGACTTCATATCACTCTTTACCTGTACTTAACCCTTGAAATACTTAAGAAAATGGTTTTGAATATGCTTTACAATAGAATTGGTGCTAGCTTGATATTCTTTAAACAAATTTTGTAAATGAAATGACAAAATTTAGGTTATATTACAAATTACTGTATGATAATGATTTGTGGTAATTTGTACTTCTGTCATAACAATATCCAAAAGAGCAAATTCAACAATAAAACAAAAGATCTACTGAACAAGAGGAAAGAAATGAAGATTCCGTCTGATGACATGATAGAGTATTTTAAACTGTGTAAAACTTTAAGTAAAAACAGGAAGGCTGATATAAAGTGGTACAATGAAAACATTGTAAGGGATAGTATAGAAAAGAAATTAGGTTTAAAGAGAGCGAAACGAAAGCTTATACTTGGTAAGAAGCAGATGATAGCAATGGATAGAAACAATGGCAAAATTACTGACAAAGATGAAATTTTGGAGTTCAGAGGTTTTTATGGCAGCTTAGATGAAACTCCAATATTCTCTGTCCCCCCTCTCTAATGTATCCACATTGCCAGATATACATCATCCATCTGAAGTCAGTTATGCTATAGACAACGTGAAAAAAGGGACGGCCACTGGTGACAATGGTCTCTCTATTGTTTTTTGAAGCTAATTGGTGAAGAAACTATCAATAACTTGGCTAAAATCTTCTCTTACTGCCTACACAATGCATCTGTCCCTACTTCATGGAATAAAGCTAAAATCATTCTGCTATACAAAAAGGAAAGTACCTATTAATAACATCAAAAACTACCAACCTATATGCTTGTTGGCTGTTCTGTACAAAGATTTTACAAAGATCTTGTTGACCCGAATCAGTTCCACCCTTGGTTCTGCCCAACCCACTGAGCAAGCAGGATTCCGCAGCAGCTTTAGTACAATTGACCACATTCTTGCCCTGTAAGAACTCCTTAGCCGTGCAAATGAATACCAGATGCCTCTTTGTGTAACCTTTGTAGATTTCAAAAATGCACTTGATTCAATAAGACGCAAGGCTGTCCTGCAAGCCTTAACTTGACATGGCATGGATACAGACAGATTGTATTAGAATGCTTCATAACATCTGTCACCTTCTCACACTTTGTCAACATTAGAGAACCAATTACTGAATTCCGCATCAAAACGGGTGTTCCCATCTCTCCAAAATTATTTTCAACTGTCTTGGAGATGGCAATGTCAAAGTCAGAATGGACGGAAAAGGGAATTAGAATCAATGACAGAAGACTTAACTTGAGATTTGCTGCTAATGACCTTGATGAACTCCAAACCTTGGTTATCGACCTCCGAGTGTAAAGCAGTTGGCCTAAGAATGAAACTTTCAGGAAAAAAAAAATATGTCTAACAAATGGGCCACAGAGGGAAATGTACAACTAGATAATGAATATATTTCTGGTGAAGGCTGTAGGATACCAGCCGAAAGCTCAGGTAATGAAATAAACAATGCAGCATAACCAAAAGTCTATTAATTATGTAACAAAGATGGCCACGGAAGTCTCAGAGATCATTTGATAATAAACCTTTAATAAACGTCAGATAGTACATTTATCTTGGCCAGCTTGTAAACATGAAAGGTGATGTAAGACCCAAAATTTTCCGTTGCATCAAGCTGAAATGGCAAGCTATTGGGAGGCATTCTATTATCCTGAAATCTAAAATGCCTGCAAATCTAAAGCAAATAGTAGTTTAACCAGTGCATTATTCCTGTGCTGACATATGGCTGGACTCTAAATGAATTTACAAAGGTAAACTAAGGCCTGCTCAAAGAGCAATGGAAAGGTTAATACTAGGCTTAAGGGGGTAGGTACACTTATCAGGTTTCAAAAAAAAGATTTTTTTATTATTCTCAAAATCAGTTTATAGTTTTGGCTTCATTTTAGTGAAAAAATTATTTCAATACCTTTAACAGTGTGATTAAGCAATGCCCTGCACGATTGATAGCCATTTAAATCCTACTGCACTTGAAGGTAATCCAAATCTTTAACCTTAAATATCTCAAAACAGCAATTCATCAAATGGTTTTAAAGATAACTTTTTTCCTTATGCATAGATCTTTTTCAAATTTGCAGGACATGTTCTACATACTAAGTACTACAGTCTGAACCATTATTGTTTATGCAGCTTTTCCCAAATGAAAAATATGCCTTTATATTTAAGCAAAAAAAAGCAAAATTTTTAATTTCTTGACAAAAAAATTTATTAATAAAAAATATAGAGTTAAATATGTTATATTATATGTTCAACTTGTTGCCTTGATATTAGTTTACAATATTAAAAGAACATTTCTGAAAATTTTCAAATACTATGCCTTTTATCTTTAAAACCCTTTACAACAATATATTTTTCACTGTCAATTTGGATGGTACATTATCCTATTGTTAAACAATATTTTTATTTTAAAAATCAATTTTTATATCTAGCTATAACAGTTCTATGGAGCTATGAAATTTGAACCCTCAAATTTAAATAGATTTGGAGAAAATGACATCTCAACCATATCAAATATTTGTATGTGTTAGGTGTACCTACCCCTTAACGAGAAAAGACAAGAAAAGAGTAATTGACATTAGGTCCGTCACGAAGGTCACAAACATCTTAGAGTAGACAGCATCCGTGAAATGGGCTGGCCATATAGTGCAGAGAAAAGACAAAGGTGGACAAAATCAGTGTTAGAATGGAACCCAAGAGATCACCACAGACGAGAGGAAGACCACCAGACTGATGGGAGAAGGACATATGCAGGGTTGTTGGAATTAACTGGCAGAGGATCGCCCATGATCATTCAACCTGGAGGAAACTGCTCAAGTTCTGCCTGAATTCATGACTTTAAAAGGCCACATCAATAAATGACTGAACTGGCTGATAATGGTAATACACAATTTAAGTACCCTTATAAAATGAGATTTCACAGTGAACAATTCTGGCGATAGAACTCTTGACCACAATGCTACATTCTGTTCATTTCACTTTTTTTCGAAACTTGATGATGGTATTTTGTCCGCAAAAACAGTATAAAATATTGGCCACTATAAAATATAAAAGATGCTGTAAGGGTAGGTTCAAAAGTTACTGGCCTGACTTACTTAGCAGATGGATACAAAAGTTTGAATTGCCGCACTTCGAAGGTGAAATTTTGAGACACTAGTGCCAATATTTGCATTCTTCTCCGCAAGTTCCCATGCGCCAGAGAGAGGACCAAACATAACCTGTACGCACCATGTCAAGTGTGGAGTATCGTGCGGTGATGAAGTTTTTCACTAAAGAAAACATCACAAGTGTGTAGGAGGAAGTGCTGGAAGACTGAAGGCAAAAGAAATTGCAGTGAGACTGGGCTTGTCGAAAACCAGTGTCCTTCGAATTATCCATGAACATCTGGGTATGAACAAGGTCAGTGCATGTTAGATTCCAAAAATTCTGTCTGCAGTGCAGAAAGCAGAATTGTGCTCGAGAGGTTTTGAAGCTGTGGAAAGAGGAGAAACATTCATTTCTGAATTCCATCATCATTGGTGATGAGCCCATGGTCCTGTACTACGATCCTTTGTTGAAACGAGAATCAATGGAAAGGCATCATGTGGGGGAATCTCCGCCAAAAAAGGTGAAAGTGTACCAGTCGACGAAGAAGAGATGGCTACTATTTTCTGGGGTAATGAAGGAATTTTATTGCCTGATTTCAAGGAAAGAAATACTTCAATAAATGCAGTATACTATGGCAACTTGATCATGAAACTCCAAGACGCCATAAAAGGGAAAAAGTGCAGTAAAGTTTCATGAAGCATGAGGCTCCTGCATGACAATGCACCTGTCCACACTGCTTTGTATGTGAAGGCCATTATTAAAGAATGCAGATTCTCCAAACTCCCCCATCCACCATACAATCCCCGACTGACTATTTTTTGTTTTCTAAACTGGCGTCTGACCTTCATGGATGCAAGTTTTGGAATGATAAAGACTTCAAGAACATTTTGACAACAAAGAAAAGAAATATTTTCTGATGGAATAAATATGTTAATTCCACATTATAAAAAATATATTACAATAAAGGGAAATTATATTGAAAAGTAATATACATATTTCATTTATCTGAATGTCCTGAAAAATATATTACAATAAAGGGAAGTTATATTGAAAAGTAATATACATATTTCATTTATTTGAATGTCCCTTCCAACTTAGGGTGGGAACTTTTGGACCTACCCTCATACACTGTGGTTATACTATAATGCATCCAGGACCAGTTTGGTAGTTAGTGTTCTATTTTTCCTTGTCGGTTGTAAGTTTCAAAATGTTGTAAATTTCCTTCTGTAGTGTGAAAAAAGGCATGAAGTAACACTGCTGCATTAAAGCAATGTTCGGTGATATGGTAAATGCTCTTGATCGTATCAAGTAAAGTCACAAACACACAACCAATAAGTGATTGCCTTTAACACATCATAGTTAGTTATCACCGTATTTGAAGCAGCCATGGGCCTCCAATGTAGCTGCACTCTGCAAAATAATGCAACGAAAAATTACTTCTGCTGTTTACGTTTATAAGCTACTAAAGTCTGCTTTCCACTGCTTCTAAAATAAAGTTGTATAATTTCATGAGTACAAACAGTACACCACACACAAAAAATAATTCTATGAGATGGTAAAAATGAATGATAAAAAATACCTACACCAGACAGATAATTTGCACCATCTTCAATAGGTGTGCATAAAAATTACACAATCAGATACTGTAATAATCAGTCTTGAATGGAAAAAGATATTTTTCCTAATAGTGATGTACAAATGAAAAGAGGAAATTACTACTTTGGGTTTCACAGAACTTTCTCTGCCCTTCTTTCTTCTTTTGTCTTTGTGTATTCTACTTTCATACCTGTATTTTTTTAAGAAAATAGTTATTTTCCATGCTGCACTTTTTATATTCTTTGAGAGAGTCTTTCCTTTCATGCACTGCATGGTTCCAAGCATCATGTCACCACATTAAAAATGTATGCAAGTATTACTTCCTCACTTCATATACTGGAATTGTCTCACTTACAATCCTATCTCTAAAGTTTTGAAAAAGAAGTTACACAGTTACCTTCCATCATTTGAAATAGTGTATCCATGAAGATATTTACTTATTGTTCATTATACCCAATTAGCCATAGCCGAATTTGTTTGTTGGAAAAAAATAATGATTCCTTCAGAGATCTCACACAAATCAAGAGGGGAAGATGACTTGGTCTGAATGGTTGCTGAAGTACTTTCCAGTCATAGTGATGCGCTCACAATAGTAAAGTTAAGGTGATATTCACAACTGACTTACAAAGCTGCTAACTTTTAAAACTTTCTGTATAGATCTTGGACCACAAAAATTTTAACAATAGCATTTAATCTACCACAAACTAAACATACAAAAATTTGTATTCTAATCAACATATTTAAATGAAATAGCATCCACTTATTTGTTGACAGATATAAACTATATCACAAACATAGCACTGGTAAAAACTAAAACTTTGCAGAGAGAAAATACATAATTGCAAGGAAGGGGAAAATGACTCATCACTTGCCATAGTTGAAGGCAGCGATGAGATTGTCAAGTGACTGCTGCCAGTAGGTTATAGAGCCGCTTATATATCATTTGAAGTCCACGCTACGCCATCATTTTTCCGGTCGATGGTGATGGGAAATGTTGGCCCCTAGCAGAAAGCTTTTCTATTGGCAGGAACCATTAGCTACTGGCAGGTACTGTTGATTACTGGCACCCAAGAGAGGTGCGTGTTTTCCAGAAGTCCTGATGCAGTCTCATTTTCTGAATTGCTGGGTTCCACACCTTACTTAACTGAACCCCAGTATCTCTGTTAACGAGATCCTTCAAGAAACAGATTTCGATAGCTTCAGAGAAAATTCTATCCCAATAACCTCTCGTATGTGCAAGAATACTTGCTGCCTTGAAATTAAGGTCTGCAACAGTGAAAATCAGTGTGAATAGGTGCATTCTGGGCTGGAGTGACGTGAATGTGTGAGCATTGCAGAGGATCTGCATGTGTTAATGTCATGTATAATGTTTCAGTTGAGGAAGAAGATGATGAAGCTGAACATTAATTTTCATTCAACGAGTTAAGTGACAAAAATTGTTTGTTGTTGCATAAACTTGCACATTAATTTATAATTCTGCAAATTGTTTTGTCTCTTTCTAAGTTTATTTCTGTCAATTCACATATAATTCCAAGAGCACAAAATCTCAGCGTGCTGTTCTAATTAGGCAGAATGATGCAGACAGAAGATAGAGGGTAGTGTAATGGTGTTTAAAGATGAGCTCTGTGCATTGCTTCTGAATGTTTTGATGTGTATCTCGCCAAACGTTTATCCCATGACCGATGTACCATTCCAATGAAGAAAATGTGTTTGATAAGAGCTCTTGTGTCCATAACTTTTATAGTTTTTCAGAAAATCTGGATTAGTTATAAAATAAATCATGTTTCATACCTGATTCAAGATAAAAAGTGAGTTTGGTTTAACTTTTACACAGTAGTTACATCAAAAACAACACATTTATTCAATGCTTAGCCTTTCCAAATTACTTAAGAGTCCAATGAAATGATACAGCGGCTGATATTTCAAGAGCCACAAGATATTAATACTGATTATAGCATTTAAGCCATACTTACGCCCCTTTAACCAGAAAAATGTAGACATTGACACCTCAGAGATGGGGACTCTCAGAACTTATTTCTTCAGTACTAAATAACATCTCTGCCAATTTTCAGCTCTACATTATTTTTTTCTGACCTTCATACCTATAATGTCTGTGGAGCAACACGCGGCACTCTTGTCCTAGCCCCGATTCATTTGTACTTGTTTCGATGCATATCTCGACAACCGTTTGAGACAAAAAGACAAACCATATACCATCTTAATGCTGAAACTGAGTACTACAACTCTGGTTATATGTCTTGACATGGTATCTATAGTGTTTTAGCTATACATAGTTGTTTTTTTTTTTTAAAGAATTCGTTTCACACTGCCTTCATGATAAAATGCGAGTATTCCTTCACTTTTAAGCAATAATTATGCCCAATACTACACTTTTATACAGTGGTTAGCCTATTCCAATTACCTAGAGTGCAATAAAACATTACTATGGCTAACATTTTAGATGTTACGAGTTTACACTGATTTGGCACTCAAGTCCTTTTGACCTGAAAAAAACTATGACTCAGACACCTCAGAAGCTGGGACTTTTCAGGATTTTTTTTTTTTTTTTTTTTTTTTTTTTTTTTTTTTGTGGTTACTGCTTGGACAAAGATGGTTCAAAGACAGAAATGGGAGTGGGATATGGGTGATGTTAGCATATTCAAGGGAAGCAACAGCATATACTGCAGAAATCATCACCATTATAAAGCATTGCAAAAACAAGATACACGTTCAAATAATATTATCATCCTACTAAGCAATGGGTTTAATTTATCCTTGTTCCAATGTGTAGATAAAGATCACCATCCCAAAATGAAATTTACAAACATTTTATTTCAAAAATATATAAAATACATTACAAACAATGATTTATTTAATCATCTGAGAGCTGCACAGTATGTATAAGTTGAAAGTGTAAGATTAATGCTTATCTCTTTCTCCGACTTTTCTTTTGTTTGAAGTTCACAGACACCTGGAAAAAAGATAAATCAAACAGGTCAGAGAAGTTAAAAGATGATGACTTCCAGGAGAAAAAAAAAAAAAATAACTAGCATTACCTTTCCATACGATTGTAAAATGCTTTCTTTCTTTTTTTCTTTTCGTTTCTTCATTGCTAAATATTTCCTGCCTTTATCACTGGATACACCACCAATTTTTCCAGCATTCTTAAGCATCTTCTCCTCCTCATCTTCTTTTGCCTGTCTTGCTTTTAGAGTTTTAAAGTCTTTGTAGTTTAAGTACTTGTTTTTTGGAGGTTTTGCACCAAGTCTAATGGCTTGTTCTATTTTTGCTTCCTGTTTCTTCTTTGCATCAAATCCTGTCATTCCATACTTTATAACCTCACGTTTGAGTCTTTTGACAGTAACATCGCTGTACAGTGTTTTATCATCATTAATTTCTTGCTTATTGACTGAAGTAACTTTAGTACTATTTTTTCGTTTATTTTCAAAGACAATGCACTCGAAAGATGATTTTAGATTTTTTTGCTGTTGAGAACATTTTGTTGGTATGAAGGATAATTCTTCAGTTGCATCCATTACTGAAATTAAACAGATTATAACATTCACTTATCTTCACTGAAACACATAAGTAGCAACCTGTTACATAACAATTTCTAACAGAGTATTATGTACATTGTGTTAAATTTAAAACAGAAACAGCTAACCAAAACATTAAATCTAAATAACAACAAAATAAAAGTATTACTGATTAAATTCAATATTTAATGTGCCAGCCAGATGAATAGCTCAACTGTATTTTTTATTTAGAATTGTGATATACACGATAATCCTTACATTAATCATTTTAACACGATCAATGGCAATTGTGTGAACTGAAATTTCATGTATGATAGTCCACATTATATAAACAATTTGTAAGTCCTGAGGAACAATGGTGATTTTGATATTTAGTATCCTATTATGTAACTCAAATAACACTATTTCTGTGTAATTACTAGATAATCAGCATGTATTCTTTTGTCTTGAGTTTTCCTCCCAACTTCTACTACTACAACATTTTGACAGCTGCCTTCCCCGTTTTTATCTAGTGACTACTTTGATTTACTACTTAACTGCATAAAGACAGCTGAACAATCAAGACTATGCAAGAGTACGTTCTTTAGCTTTTTACTATTTTGGCCTGTAACATTTAATAAAATATACATAAGTAGTCAACAGCCAGTTCATGCAAAAAGATTGCATTTTAATTGTTCATAGATAGTTTGTTGACACTGAATATGTGACTGTAGCTAAATTTCATTTAATCTTTGACTATTAGTTATTGTTAGTTCATGCGACAATTGTATTAGAGTAGCTGCTGAGTATATAACTTTCTGTTTGGAACATTTCTGTAGTGGCATTGTTAGATTTTATTTAAACTTTGATTATTTGCTGTTGTTAGTTAGTGAAAAGTTGTAGTAGATCTTATCTAACATGTGATTATTTAGTTAGTGTACTGCATCTTTGGATTCGTTAAAGAAAGTAACACAACTGGCAGCTGCTGTAAGAGGTCGCAATAGTTGTGGCATAGATGACCCTGATGTAGTAGTCTAAAGCTGCATCAGGCAGAGAAAGGTCATGTAGAGGTTTACCTCCATAATCCCATCTCTGACTTACGGCAATAAAAATGGAGGGGACAGATTATCCTCAGATTAGGCCAATTTTACTTTCGTTGTAGAGTTTCCTTACAGTACTTGATTCAAAGCAGGCTGAGTGGGCCTGAGGAGTCATTCTGGACTTTAAAGTTTTATGACAAATGCTTGACCTCATCATGGATGGAACCACAGTTGTCTGTGCCTGAACTATGTGGCCCCAAATATGTGAATGGCAAACACCAAAAATATGGCCTACAAATTTATGTACTTGCAAAACCCCTTGCAATAATTCTGAAGGTTCCTTTATGAACTTGCATAAATGCCCCAAATAATATTCTTACAAGGAAAGGGAAAATGACTCATCACTCACCAAAGTTGAAGGCAGCGACGAGAGAAGAACATATATAATGAACACACAAATAAACTCAATATTTTGGTTACTAAACCTTATTCATGATGAAGAAAATGAGTCATGAGGCTCGGGAGGTGCACACACCGAGGGTTGCTACATCATTACAAATTATAATAATGCAGGCTATGAGTGAACTTGCAAAAAATAAAAACATCATGATTCTCCCTGCTGATAAGGGCTCAACCACTGTGGTCATGAATCAGAGCAACTAGATAGCTGAAGCCCTCAGGCAGCTCTCTGACACCTCCACTTACTTACCTCTTATCACTAACCCCACTAATTCAATCTGCACAGAAATCTGCTCCTTCCTCAGCCTCCAAGGTCCCTTACAGGGTCTTTCACACCATCCCATTTGTCTTCTGACCTCTAAGACCTCCAACCTGTATCTTCTGCCCAAGAAACATAAGGCGGGCAATCCTGGATATCCTATAGTTGCTGCCTTTGGGTTTCCCACAGAATGCATTTCTGCATTCTGTTGACCAGCACTTACAACCTTTTATCCAAGCCCTTCCATCTTTTGTCAGAGACACCCCCCACTTTTTAGAGCGTCAGTCAACAGTCCCTACACCTCTACCAGCAGGTTGCTTCCTGGTCACTATTGACACCAACATCCCTCATGACCAATGCCATAGAGCATTACCACGACAGTACCCCCCCCCCCTTTTTCCACTCACACACCTTCACTACCACTCATCTCCTCAATTCTTTGGCTCAATTCATCCTTACCAAAAATTTATTTTCCTTCCAGTCTCAGGTTTGCCATAAGGTACGAGGCACTGCTATAGGCACTCACATGGCACCTTCCTATGCCAACCTTTTCATGGGCAGACTAGAGGAACGTTTTCTTCAAAAGGTTACCTGACAACCCACCGTGTGGTTCAGGTATATAGATGACATCACTTTTCTGGATGTGGACATCTCTGTACAGAATGGTTACTTACACACTTCTGTGCACATAAAGCCCACTAACCTCCAGCAATATCTTCATTTCGATAGCTGCCATCCGTATCATAAAAAACGTTCCATCCCATACAGCCTAGCCTTTCGAGGCAAACACATCTGCTCCGATCACGAATCCTTTACTCTCTACTCCAACAACCTGACCCGGGAACTCATAAACTGCAATTATCCTCCAGAATTAGTTCAAAAACAGCTATCAAGAGTCAGGAACTGTCCACCACACCGACAAAAACAACCCAAAACAAACCAGAACCCTGTTTTTCTCACTCAGTTTTTCCCTGGCCTGGAATCGCAAAACCAAATTCTTCGTTTGGGCTATGGCTTTCTCAGATCCATTCTTGAAATGCGCCACATTCTTCCCACTATCCTTCCCACACACCCCGTATCATCTTCAGCAGACTGCCTAATCAAAAAACATACCCTCTGATGCTCCTAAACCACCGTTTGGATCCTTCCCCTGTAAGAGACCCGGTTGCAAAATTTGCAGTATGCATCCACCTACCACTACCTATTGCAACTGGTGAAACCTACCTCATAATAGGTCATGCCACTTGTACAACTACCCATCTCGTATACCAGCTCATCTACCTCCACTCTCAAAGTTCCTACATTGGCCTTACCTCAAACTCTTTATCTATCAGAATGAATGGTCACAGATAAACAGTTTACTCCCTATTGCTCACCATGCCAATACTCACAACACCTGCGAACTAAATAACTGCCTCACAGTCAAAGTCTTTAGAGTACTTCCAGACAATACCTCCCAACCTGAACTCCGCAGGTGGGAATTGGCATATCAACACATCCTGCAGACTAGAAATCTTTCAGGCCTTAATTTCCATTAATATCTTCCACCCTTACCCTGTACACACATCACTGGCCAGCACAATAGATTCATATATATTTATAGACCTTATTTCAAAAGTTTTCAATTTTTTTATCATTTATTTATTTATTACATTTTTTATTACTAATATTTTTTCAATGATTATTATTATTATTTCCATTTTAATCTTTCCTGTGATTTATACTTGTGGTTATATTATCACTGCTGCCCCCACCACGGTCAATTTCATTCTATGAGTGGCTGCTAAGCCATTTACTTCTGTTAACTTGACAAAGGGTTTTAACCTGAAATATTGTATTTTTTGTGTTTGTGTGTTGTTTTGTGTTGCTGCTGTCCTCCTCCCTTCAACTTTGGTGAGTATTGGGTGCATTTAATCTGTCCTTTCCATATAAATATTGCCTCATGACAGTTCTTTCCTTTCATTGTTACCTAAATTATAATACAAATTTGACACTCATGGGATCTGCAGAATCAAATACTCACCAATTATCAAATGCACTAAAATGTGAAATTTCTTACCCATACTTAAATGATAAGTAGAATAAATCTGAGTTTTCTTTACAAAAAATGTTCTGACCAAAACTTTTATCTACATGACTTTAAGAGAAAAAGTCTTTTTTGCTGAAGACAGTAACACAATGTACACCATTAAAAAAAGTTGAATAAAACTGAAAAAAAAAAACTTTGTACGTGCATTGCCTAGAGGAAAAGAGAAGCTATACTTCAAGGAAGGGCTATAGAAATTGCTAAAAAGGGTCAATACAACAATGGTGTGCAAAAATTTCTCAGGCAGCCTCCATCCCCAAATGTATCCCAAACATTTATTTTTTTACTTTACATTTTTGTACACTAAAAGAACGTTGATGCTCAATTTTTATTTGTCCTGAACCTATTAGTTTCTACTGGTACCTTTTAATTTATTTTAGTTTATAACCTCATGAAAAAGTAAAAGATTGTCATTAGATACAATAAAACCTGTAATTTATTTCATGTTTTGCACTTATTAACACAAACAGGATTCAGTTCACATATAAAATTATTTACAAAACAATGAACTTTATATTTAATTTAATTTAGTTGCAATAGAGCACACGCTCCGGTGGCAATTTCCCTACACACCCAACATTGTGAGATTAATCATACCACCCTTTTAAGCTATGTGTGGTTTTTAAGTCACAAATAACAGACAAACAGAGTTTTATAGGTATTGCATGTTTCACAAATTTTAAACTACCATTTCAGGTTTAAAATTTAGCTGCTTCAGGGTTGTAATTTTGGAAAATGTTTACAATCTACGATCATTGTTAACATCTTTAGTATTAGCATAGAACATGAAAAATTACCAACAATAACCATGTTTAAGTGCATCATTTGGATGATTGACAACAATATTGAACAACAGCAAAGCTTTTATATCTCTTTGCTATATCAAATAGTTTGATAGAGAGTACATTAATTCCTTAATTTCTTGAGAGATGTAAAAAGGTTGAGAGATAGTTCACACATACAACTCTTTTGTAGAAAATGATGGTGGTACAGAAAATAATGTGGAGTTTTTAATATATGCTTATGAAGCAAGTAAAGAGAGATTACAAAACTGGTTACACAGGAAAGAAATAATGTTTGCAATCACAAAACAAGGCAATATTACATGATGACACAAAAAAAAAAAAATATGAAAGCCAAATTGTTGATGGAGTTGCTCACATATTCCAAAAATTATTTTGATAATTCTACATGATTTTAATGCAAAGGAAATTGCACCTCATTTGGTGAAATTATCAAATGCCCCCTTTGAGCAAGGAAATGTACCATCTGATCAGAAGACTGTCATCATTAGTCCTGCGTTCAAGAGTGGGAATGTTAATAATGATCCTCAAAATCATAAGCTGATCTCATCAACTTCTTTTTAAAATCAAGTCAGCAGAGACACAGAAATGGCTGACGCACAATTCACACTTTTAATCGACAACTTGTGTTGTATGACAGATGTATGATTTCTGGTCCCTTAGTTTTAAAAAAGTTTTTGATACTGTGTCTCTTGCTAGGCAGTGGCGTAGCTAGGTCAACAAGGGCCCTGGTGCAAAAAAAAATATTTTGAGGCCCTCAGGACAGATGGGCGTACTTTTTTTTTTTTTTTTTTTTTCTTTGTGTTGCCATGAAGGCTCGTGGGCACTCTGAACTGTGCTTGGGGGTCCCCAGAGGTGGGGGCCCCCTGAGGTATGCTTGGCAGCCCCCTGAGCATAGGGGTCTGGTGTACTGCACCGCCTAGCCCCATAGTTAGCTACGCCCCTGATGCTAGGTTACTTATAAAATTTCATGGCTATGGCATATCCAGTCCAATATGCAACCATTTTGCAGATTTCCTGAAGGGTAGAACAAAGTGTGTAGTTCTTGATGGTGAATGCTCATCACCAACTGAAGTGAGGTCCAGCATCCCACAGAGAAGTGTGTTACAGCCTCTGCTATTTCTTGTATACATCAACGATTTGTATGACATAATGGAGTGGAAAATAAGGCCATTTGCCAAAGATGCTACTATTTATCATAAAATAAAAAACCCAGGATGTCTGTGCTTTGTCACAAGCTGATGTGAAAATAATAGCCTGTAGTTTTAGCAGGCTGGTACAACTTGCAATACCACCTGTGAAACATTGACGGCTTTGTACAAGTTTTTTCCTGTCATGTCCTGTTTGGGTGACCAGAATTGACTGCCAAGATCTTGGAAGTAAAATCCTATGGATTTTTTCCTGCAGGGTTTTCTGAAGTATTGGGTTTATCCCAAGAAGCCCATGACCACCCAAGCAATAAAGGGCAAAATTGAATGCTGTATCATCAAGATACTACAAAATTTATGCAAAACCATTACTGAAATTATGCATGTACCATCAAAGCCATTTATTGGACATGTTGTTTCATACTTAATTCCAAAATGTGTACATTTTAAATCAGTAAATGTTGTTTTATTTAAAATTCAAATCTTGTGCTTTTATTGTAACACCCTTTACATTAACTCTGCCAGCAGTCTTGAATTCTTGAACAGCTCCTTGCAGGAAGTCCTAATACTACCCCACATATAAAAGTAAATCATATGCTCCGATTTCTAGGTCGTAATTTATAAGAATGAACTCCGGAAGTTAAATCGATTGCATACAAGTCACTAGTGCGTCCTCACTTAGAATATTGTTGCTCTGTATGGGGTCCCCATCAAAAAGGGTTCATTGAGGCATTAGAGAAGGTCCAAAGAAGAGCAGCCCAATTTGTGACAGGTATATATAGTTGGAGGGAAAGTGTAAATGCAATGTTGAAGGAGTTAGGTTGGGAAGATCTGAAACACCGAAGGTGTTGCTCTCGACAGAAGCTAATTGAAAAATTCTCTACTGATGTATTTCTGAATGACAGCAAACAAATATTGCTACCAGCAAAATTCGTATCTTGGAATGACATCAAAAATAAAATAAGAGAAACCAGGGACCAGATTCATTTCTCTACTCATTTTTTCCCTGAGCAATTAGGGAATGGAATAGAAAGGATTTACCAGGCGAGTAAACTTAAAATACGACAGGAGTAGCTTTCGATAAAGCATTCTGGCCAGCCTGATCTGGGTTTTCCATGTTTTCCCAGATCACTCTAGGTGAATGCTGGGATAGTTTCTCACAATAGCCCAAGGGCGCCTCCTGTAATATCCCGTATATCCCTTCCAAACCATTACCCTTTTGGATAGGTGCAATGCACCCTATGCCACACACTTATAGTGAATCGCAGAGTAATCATAATAATAATAAAAAGTGATGGGTTATTGGGTTAATTGTAGATCACAATAGCACTACAATGCTGTAAACATTTTCTGCAAATACCGTTGACGGTACAAGGATCATATTAACCTAAACTGTTTTGTTTTCTTCCTTGTGGTTGTGGTTAGGTTGAAATGCAGCCAGGAAAAGCAGAAAAAATTCCTAAAAGCCATAGAAATAGGCTTATTGATGAATAGTTCTCAAGATGAATTGGAGAGGAAGCTGAAGAGGAGATCGAGTGCTTTCGTTGTATGCAAATATGGGATTAATGGAGATCATGATTCTGCCAGGAATTATCATAATACTACAGTGGTCAAACGCAAGACTTCACTAGAAATACTTTCCAAAGTATATTTAATTATTTCATGCCAGTCTAGGCTGTATCACAACCTGATTTCTGCTTGAAAATAATGCTTCAGGATATATTACAACAGAACTACTGCTTGAAAATAATATGTCTTGTAATTGACGACAGCAGTATTTGACATCATTACTTAATGTGGTGGTGGAACTGTGATCTCCAGTAGACCCACAAATATCGCATTTCTATGGCTTTTATGAAATTTTTCTCCTTGTCCAGGCCATATTTAGGAGGAAAACAAAACAATTTAGTGATATGATCCTTGTACCGTCAACGGTATTGACACAAAGTGTTTAACAGTATCACTATCTAGAAGTAATGCCGATAATTTTCCCTATTCTATCTTATTTTCAGTGCTTAGCAGCAGTTTTATTTGTCACTTTTATCTAGGTACATCAGTAGGAAGACAACAAAAGTTGGAGAAACATGCACTATGGTGCTTTCTGCAATTACTTCAAATTTTAGTGGCTGTGGTACTATTTGTAGCAGCTTTCCACAAAGACACGAGTTGATAATGTGAAGAAGATGACATATCAAACCAATTCATAAAAATTCCAATAGGTCAGTACGATATTTTTTAGGTGTTGGTTGCTGTACAGCAGCCCATCTATTTAATGATATCAAATTGACACTTGAAATTATATTCTCTTATAATTATTTTCAGTAACATGTTTTATAAGACATTGAGATTTATGAGAGTTATACCTATTTATTTATTTCGATTCTGAATTTCAAATAGATTTGATTTCATCATCAAACTACAATAAACTTTAAATTACTGTATGAATACATAGTTTCATATGATTGGTATTACACATGATTGGAATCGTGATTTAAAGCAGACCAGTTTGAATTGGAGGTCATAACATTCATTCATGAGTTACTGCTTTGTTATTATAATTGTTTTTAAATGTGAGTTACCGATTTTATTAATATGAAAACTATGTCTCTTCCCAGAGTTATGTAAATTTAAATCTATTTAATTTATTGGTAAATCACTAGTTGGAATTATATGGTAGTTTTCAACTGAAAATAACAATGCCATTATGTTACCTACAAAGAAGTGTGAGTTGTGCTATTATCTAAATCCTATACTGTGGTAAATAAGGGAACCGGAGTTCCAGAAAGTTAAACATTTTCAATAAGTAAAAAAGGTCCAATATATTACACAAGTACTGGAACTAGTTTATCACTTGCAAGTCAAATGTGTGTTCAATGGAAAGAACTAGTTCCAATTGTGTACTTCAGTTCTTGTGTATGAATTGATGGGTTAGCTGGAGATGGAAATTTCCAAGTAACTACATTATTCCGCATGAATTAATGATATCATAACATTGTGATAATCAATTGCAAGATCTTATTCTCAGCCAGTACTTAAGTTGTAATACACTTTTGATCACTAGAACGGTCAATGGTGGTTTACAACCTAATTACTGCTTGAAAATGTCTTGCAACTAACTACCACAGTATTAGTCCATGTGGAAGAATGTATTTACAGCATAATCACAATCTCCAGTTAATCCAAACTCTATACATATGGTGATTAACTTTGGTGCCTCTTTCTCCCAAATGCTGCAATTTGAAATTGAAACACTGTCAAATTGATAAATATATTTTTACTACATGTGTTTGTTTAATAGTACTGCATCAATTGTTAAATTATGTTCTGATTATTCAAAATAATGGGACACTTTAAATATGACAGAATGGCATAAATTTATTTATTTCTAAGTTACATTTAGCATAATTAATGCCGTAAAATTTCATCTGTTTTAGTTTATTTTTATGTATATATTTTTGGCAAATAATTCAAGATGTATCTCGCTGAGTGGAGGAGTTCTCAAGAATTGGGAAATAAAGAGTTAGGGAGAAGGATGTGAGAAGAGGTGTGTGACATGTTGGAGTATTGGGACGATTATTGTCTATTATAATAATGACTCATTCTGTTAGAAGTTAGGCTGTTTGCAGATGACATAACATTTTGTAATAGCATAATATTGGGTGAGGATTGTGAGAAAATGCACAGGGGCCTTGGCAGGATATCTAATTGAGTGGAATGAAGATAAAATTAGCTTAACATATAGGGAAATTAAGATTTTGTCTGATTATTCAGTGGAATGGAAACTGATTGTAGAAAAAATAAAATGTAAATGAGTGACAAGAATAGTTGGCATGTGATAAGGCCTGGGTAAAAATATATGGAAGATTAAAAAAAAAAAAAAAATCCTGTGGAAGGGAAGAGACGACCGGGGCAATAAATTATCAATAGATTTCAGACATAAGGAAGTGGGAAAGTTTTCATTTGTAGGTAGGGAAGTGAGGGACTGGAACAAATTATCTAAAGAATAACTGAACAATGGATGTTAAGGTGAAAAATACGTAAAATATGGTAAAACAGATGTGTGGGAAATTGTTACGAAGGCATTAGCAACATCGCAATTAATAATAATCATATTGGTGTCAAATAAAGAGGATGATACAGATAAATTTTTCATTTATTTATTGATTTAAAAAAGTAAGGTCTGGGAAAATTATGGGTTTTCCTATCAGATTGAGTAAAATTATTTTAATTTAACGGTATTGCAAGAATATCCACCTATTTCCTTAGTCTCCACTATTTACTGGCACCTAATCAAAAATTCACTGGTTGTGTATCAATATCTATAAACATTATTTTCAGAATATGTACTGTAAATAAATAACTGTATGAATTAAGAGTGTGTTTGACTGCACTAGTCTTGCCAGGTTGAATAAATGTAAATAAATTATTATAATCCGACGAAACACTTTTCATTCATGGCTTTTTACTTACCGACATGACACCTAAGTTGGATGAGGTCAAACAGAATTATTTCACCTAACTTCGCTTACAAAATCCCATCCCCCATTTGTTTACCTGCTTAGTGTTTATATTTTCGGGCAGAGACAATAAGCTCAATGCAATACAGAAAATAGGAAACAACCATGGAGGAAGGAATATATGGAGACGAGATAACGCGAAATCCGTGAAACCTCGTGAAAAAACTGTGCCTGCGCGGCGGACATCCTAGGAGTACCAAAACATTGGGCTGTTTGCACTGTGTCAGCTGCTGAGAATATTTCGTTTTCTAATATTCTAAAGTTTTCTATAATGCCAAGTTGTGATGCATATGGTTGCACAAACAGACGAGATAGGAAAAAACCTGGAATAGCGTTTCATAAGTAAGTCACATTGTAATTATCGTTCTTGAAGTAACTGACAGGCAACCGCAACATTAGTGTCATTCGCTATAAATTTATTCATTTCTCTCAATAGGATCATATTATTCCCAAATTTTTGTTGGTGTAGTGTAGACAATTAGCATATGTTACTATTTTGCACCTGAAAAGCTAGCCTTATTGTAGGCAAATGTTGGAAATTTAATTTAAACGGGTCATTTTTACATCGCGACAAAGTGAATATGGTATTCTGCATGCATTACTCACGTTGTAAGTTTACACTGAAATTGCACGATGAAATTAATCGTGATAATTTGTGCTATGCGAACTACTAAACGTGATGAAATAAACTTTGTTGACGGAAATGTAGTTCGCGATGCATTTCTTGTGTTTAGATGTGTCTACATAGTTTGGTTTTGTAGCGGCAATATTAGTGGAAATGTTGGCAGGTTGAAATGCGGTGTATACCTGAAGAGAACAAACAATTTATTTATTATTAGCTGTTAGCTTCTGATTTTTGAATGTACTGATTTTTCTAGCAAAATTAAATAGGCCACTACCAGTACAATATCTTCTAAGTACGCTCAGAAACTATGAGGTTTTATGAAGTATTATTTTTTTTAAAAGCATTGACTTATGCTTTTTTTTTTTAAAATTTCAGATATGACTTGTTTCCGTTTGTAAATATGTCTACAAGTATATTTCTAGATTTTGAAATCTTCCTTGTCAATTACTGAAATAGAATGTGAAAATATAACCTATATGAACATCAACTAAAATTTAAGGACTGTAGAAATAAACAGTTTGTTATTCAAGTTATGAAGAATTACCTGCTCATTAAGTTACGTCCGAATTCATCATCAAATATGGATATGGCGATAGTTTTTTTCTGGTCCAGGCCGCATTTCAACCTAACCACGTCAATTTTAAGGTACAATATCTCGAGAACTAAGCGAGATATCAAAACATTTTATTCTTTACTTTCGGTTTCCCTCATCGAGTTACATAAGAATCCGTCATCAAATTGCGGCGCCACGGTTATCGTTTAATCCCCTCATAACCTAACAACCTCACTTTTGAGACAGTATATCTCGCGAACTAAGCAAGATATCGAAAAAATTTATTCTTTATTTTCGATTTGTATCGTCGTGTTACATAAGAATCTATCACCAAATTTGACTTTGGGGACACGTTTCTTCTGAATTTCAAACAGAAACTCCACTCTTTTGAGACAGTATATCTCGAGAACTAAGCACGATATCAAAAAATTTTATTCTTCATTTTTGATGTGTCTCGTCGAGTTACATAACAATCCATCATCAAATTGCGGTGCCACGGTTGTCTTAAAGATTCCCTGGAGGTTTTTGTGCATATTTCCGTGTTTCTCTGGTCAAGCAATATGGCGGCCTCCACTCCCCACTTGTCTCCACCCGGTTTCACTCCAGTATGTGGCGAAGGTCCCTTGCGTCGTCTCCATATATTCCTTCCTCCATGGAAACAACAGTGAATATAATTATCTTTGAATTAACCCTTTCATGACCAGTGGGAACTATAGTTCCCACTTCTTTGTTTTCGGCTTAAGTTCACTGGTAATCATTGTTCCCACATCTAACTTGTGCTCCCATCTCTGTTATAGTGTGGTAATTACGTATAGTTTATCAACTGGCTCGCAGAAGCTGTTGTATGTCTACATTCTTAGTCAATAAATGCAGTGGCGTGGTTTCTGAGTGTAAGGGACCCAATAATTTGACCACAACAGCTATATTTGTATTCTGCGCTTTTCTGTTGTGTGTGAAGTGACTTGTTTTATATTTGTCCACTTTCATATTTACTAAGGAGACAGTATATAATTGTATTTAGCAAATTTCACCTAAAACGACAGAAATATTGCAAGGAAAGTTAGTGGGAACTATTTATCCCACTGAACTATTTGGGATGTGCAAACTGTATAGCAAGGAAAGTTAGTGGGAACTATTTATCCCACTGAACTGTTTGGGATGTGCAAACTGTGTAGCTGTAAAATTGGCATTTTGTTTATTGTGCGTTTCCCATTGTTTCGAATGCCTGGGCTCAGGCCAGAAGAGATTCTGAGAAATTTGCACTCCCTACCAGAAGATGCAGAAGATTCAGATTTCAATGCTGACTCAGATTCTGATGAAGATTCAGCGAATACATCACAAATTTCGAACGATGTTAGTGGTAACATTATTGTGCAATGTGATGATAATAGTTTCGATTTGACAATAGAAGCTAGCGAAACTGGAAACATGTCAAACAGAAGAAGCCATTTATGTAGCACAATGGACAAAGAAAAGAGAACAAAAGTAATGTGTAGCAGCTGTGGTGTACCTTTGTGTATAGCATCATGCTTTTCTATATTCCATAGTACATCACCATAGTGAACTCAAATGACAACACAAATTAATACATGTTTAAATGTAATATTTCTGATGTTTTTTGCACTTAAAAATAAATAAATATTTTTTTCAAATTCCCGAGTTGAGTTAGTCCAGAGTTCAGTGGGAACAATAGTTCCCACTAAGTTTTTTGTAATTATAGACTAATTATTCACGTTCAAGATTGAAACTATAATTTTAAGTGTGGTTCCTTAGCGCAATAAAGTGCTCATAAGAATTCCACAACTTCTGTAAATAATTTGGTCACGAAAGGGTTAAGGCTTTTTTTGTTTAAATGAATTTATTATCCATTCCGCAAATATTGCTATACAGGACAATGTTGAATATTACTACAAAAAAAGAAAACATAACTTACATATTATCATGGTTGAGGTCAGCCCACAGGGCCCCTTAGTGACTACTAGGCTATGATACAATAATTTTTTATAACAATGTTAGCAACAGGAATATCAGTATTAAAATAATAATAACAGTTATCAGAATTAGAACAGTAACCAAACAGTTAAACAGTTCATTTAAAATAATTACACTTTTATAGATATATATAAATTTGGTTTCGCGCGCTGACAATAATCTGATCTATCCTGAACAAATGAGATGTCAAATAGATGACAGGCCACACGGTATTTAGTTTATTTGCTGGTTCACTTCTTGTTTGGAATTACTGCCTGATAGAAAAATATCTTGAGGATGTTTGGCCGGTTCTTTTCCCTAGTTTGTAAAATTACCCGCACACATGAGTTTGTTTACTGCTAGTCAATTTCTCTAGAAATCACTTCGGCCATATATAATTTTGTAAAACATTCAAAATATATTGCATTAAAATAATTTTTTTTTGAACGTTTAAAAGTTCTTCTGGGGTTTAGTTAGTCACTATGGAAGCAATGCACCGTTAGGTGGGATATCCCCAAGGTTTATACAGGCACCGAGTTGTAAAGTTTCGATAAAGAGCATTTCGCCTCTGTGTGGACCTATAGTTTTACGTTGGTGGCGGGAAAAGTTTCAAACCCAAACTAAGTAAAACATTGTTAAATCTCTTAAAATATGTAAAAACATTTAATAACAAGTAATGATCAATATTTGTTCAAATATGTAGCCAATTATCCCAAAATTTGGAAAATATTCATTAATAAATTGCAGAAAAATAGCTAATTCTCGCAACAGATTTTAAACTTATCTAGCGTATAAGGATTGCAATCCCGCGGGATCCGCGCGGGATTTGCGCCAAACCCGCGGGATCCGTGCGGCATTGGCGCAAACAGTTTTTAACGCATATATTTGAAACATAGTTACTTAAAACGTTAAGAAATTAAATAATAATCAAATTAATAAATCAATTTTAATGTTAAATGATAAAAATTAATAGTTAATAATATTTTAATTGGCAAAATGATATTCAAACTTTTTGGCGTGTCTTAAGTACATTTCGAGGTTTTACATTTTTGTTTTTTAATCTAAACCAATTTTTAAATAAATAATAAAAAATTGAAAATATTCAGTGATAGGTCATATTATGTGCCTTGCGATACATCACATGAATTTAAAAACATGGTTTGCTTAGTGGCCAAGTTACCAGAGGTTTTTTTTTTAAATTTTAAATAAACGTTCCATAACACCGAGAGAAAGCATTCCATTTCACAAAGTGAAGTGAATATACTCTGTAAAGTGTAGACTTGGCTCAGATCAAGATCTCATAACTTTTTGTCACTACACAAACACGAGACTTGGCCTTTTTTTTTTTTTTTTTTACAAAAATTGTTTTTGTGGGATTCATTATTATATCTCCTGATTCCTTGATTGATCTTACAGTTAATTCAATATTATGTAAGGAAACTACTCACCAACACTTAAATTGTCAAGTATTTCAATTTTACATATGTGGCGTAACGACGTTTTAAGAGTGGAAATTATTACTTTTCAGTAAGAAAGGAGACTTTCTCCGCGAATGATTGTAGTGAAGTTTTCATAGGTAGTATCTCCGGATTTCATTGTAAAAACACGAGATTTCACACGTGAGGGAGACGGCGGAGGCAGCCGTCGAAGTATGGTGTTTCTACAACACAATTCGTCGATACACCCGTGAAAACTTCATTATAACTTTTTTTGCCTTTAGTCGAAATAATAACAAGGAGAAGAAGAATTAATCTATAGCCTGAGCGGCACATGTAAACAGGCGGCTTTCGTCAAAGAAACGCATTGAGGCAGCGGCCAAAACAGCAATAACTCAAAGGATATACAATCGCCTTTTGATAGCTGCTAAATGAATAGGTATGCGATTAAAAATACGAAAACGTTAGTTTCCTATCAACGAATAATCAAATTTTCAGCCGCAAAAAAGGAAATTGTCACAATAACTTTATTTGCAAATACAGAAAATGTGAATTATGAAACCGTGAATAAAAAGCTGTAACTTTGTAATTCAGATAACGTTTGAAACACATAAAAAATAATTATACAGTTAGAAAATCGTACTAAATACGCAACATAACTCAAATTACAGAAATGTGTACTCGAAAACGAATATGTAAATGTTTATCTATTTACTTACGAATGACGAAGGTTGACAAAAACACACGTTTGTTCACACGCGCCAAATGTCAAATGGAAGGGTACAGGCAAACAGTGCAACACATCCGACAGAGACTGAGTGGGGCAGTGAGTCACACACTGACACACGTTTTATCCGCATTTTGCGGATTGCAGATCCGCTTAATTGTGTACGGGATCCGCCAGACTGTCTAATGATGCGGGATCCCGCGGGATTGCGGGATCCCGCGGGATTGTGGGATCCCGCTTTGCTGGATTGCAATCCCAACTAGCGTACCTCTGAAAATTAACAAATTATTAGCCGGATATTAAGAAACCTTACTTTTGGATTATTTAAACAAAAAAAGTTGTTTCTCACAACCAGTGTTGCAGGTGACCAGACTCCCGATTATTTTTAATTTAATTTCGATTAAGTACACGCACCCTTAGTCACATAATGAACTCTTTTTGTTTTTTAATTAATTTATGCTAGACGACCCATACGAAAATTTCGCTAATAAAATACGATGAATAGTAAGGTTGAATGCTTGTAATGTAATGAAAAGTAGAACAGCACTTTTATAGCAAATATTTAATTGTTTAGTGTAATAGATGCGCATCAAAACATATTACGAAACAATTAGGAAAATTTAAAACACACTGTATGTACGACAAACTGTTACTCAACTTAACAGAATACAACCACCCTGAACAAAATGCACACAGTATAACAAGATCTTTGTGATATGTACTGCTGTGCGAATAAAATGTTTACATTGGAATTGTATAGCAAAATAAAAATGTTTCTGTAACAGAAAAAAATATCCGAAAAGCTACTTATTGTATAAAAAAAGTTTATTGAAATCTCTATGATATCTGTTGCTGCAATCTAACGCCTTGGCTCTGAACTGTCTCATACGTGTGAACACTTTAAGCTTCAAATTCAAAAAAAAAAAAAAATCTTATTTTATAATTTTACCTAATTGGAGACCTTAATCTTTAAAACGATATGTAATTTATCGATTTCGGTTAGATAAATGGAATAGCTCGTAATATATAATAATAATAAAAAAAAACGTAGAAATAATATTGATATTTTTTCCCTTCAAGTGTCGAATTCCAAAAAATTACTTTTATATACTGTTTGGTGTAACCAAAACGGACACCTTGGTCTTTAAAATGAGACCTCATTTACCGATTTCGGTTAGGCATCAGGCGAGCTAAAAAAGAAAAGCTTTGGAAATGACAATATTTTAGCCCCTTAAGGGTTGAATTTGGAGAAACTCCTTTCTTAAAATATGATGCGACCAAAGCGGATACTTTAATATTTTAAACGATACCTCATTTATCGATTTCAGTTAAGTATCATGGGAGATAGATGGCTCGTGACAGAAAAGATGTGTTGTTGAAATGTTAATACTTTTGTCCTTAAAAAGTCTAATTTTGAAAAATTCCTTTATTAAAATATGGTGTAACCAATCTGAGACCTTTCAAAGACATCAGTCTTTAAAATGATACCACGTTTATCAATTTTATTTAATTATCAAGGAAGATAAATGACTTGAGACACAAAAAACGCATTTTAGAAATATTAACATTTTTGCCCTTTAAGGGTCGAATTACGAAAAATTCCTGTCTCAAAATATAATGTTACCAGGGCGGAGACCTTAATCTTTAATTACTTTTGCCCTTTAAGGGTCGAGTTCCGAATAATTCCTGTCTTAGTATATGATGTCACCAAAGCGGAGATCGTGATTTTTAAAATGATAATAAAAAAATAAATATAATTTTTTTTAAAAAATTTTAAAAAAATTGAGAAATGATAATTTTTTGCCCCTTAAGGATTGAATTTGGAGAAAAATTTATTCTTAAAATATGATGTGCCCATAGAGGATAATTTAATATTTAAATCGACACCTCATTTATTGATTTCGGTTAGGTATCCAGGAAAAAAAATAGCTGGTGACACAAAAATGCGTTGTAAAAATATTAATACTTTTGCCCTTCAAGGTTAGAATTTTTAAAAATTTCTTTCTTAAAATGTGGTAACGGAACCGAAGACCTTACGAAGACCTCAATCTTTTAAATCATACCTCGTTTATCAATTTTGTTTAATTGTCAAGGGATATAAAAGACTCGAGATACAAAAAACGCATTTAAAAAAAATTGACATATTTGCCCTTTAAGGTTCGAATTACGAAGAATTCCTTTCTTAAAATATAATGTTACCACGGCGGAGACCTTAGTCTTTAATATGATATCTTATTTATCTATTTCGGTTAGATATCAAGGGAGATAAATAGCTCGTGACACAAAAATGCGATATAGAACCATTTATACTTTTTCCCTTTAGGGGCTGAATTCTAAAAACTTTTTTCCTAAAATATGATGTCACCAAAGCTGTGACAATATTCCTCATAATCTTACTTGATTTATCGGTTTTGGATAGATATCCTGGGAGATAAGTGGCACGAGACACAAAAAAAGAAATTTCTAAAAATTGACTTTTTTGACCATTAAGTGTCCAATTACGAAAAACTCCTTTCTTAAAATATATTGTTACCACGGCGGAGACCTTATTCTATAATATGATACCACATTTATCTATGTCGGTTAGATATTAAGTGAGATAAATCGCTCGTGACACAAAAACGCATTGCAAAAATATTAATACTTTTGCCCTTTAAGGGTCGAATTACGAAAAATTTCTATCTTAATATATGACGTCAGTAAAGCGGAGATCTTAATCTTTAAAATTATACTTCATTAAACGATTTCAGATAGGTATCCAGGGAGATAAATGACTTGTAACACAGAAAACAGTATTTTAGAAATATTGACTTTTTTGTCCTATAAGGTTCGAATTCCAAAAACTTCATTTATTAAAATATGACGTGACCAAAGTGGTGACTATGTGCTTTAAAATGACACCTCATTCATTGATTATGGTTAAGTATTTGACAAAAAAAAATACCTAATAGAAATAATATATATGATGATGATGATAATTCAAATGTTAAATTTCTCCCCATCCAACACGACTTACGAATTTTAATTTTAAATTCCTTTAGCGTTTTTGGTAAATTATTCATCACTTTACAAAGTAATTTGTTCAAATCCCTGATACCTTAGCCACAAAAGAAAATATTTCCGCTTCTTTATGCATGAAATCGGGTGCCATCTGGTGGTCATGGTCATCTTTTCCCTTCCATGTACTTTTCCTAATTCTTCGACCAATATCTTTCCAATATATGCCTTGTACAATACCAGCATTCTCTTTACCCTCCACTTGGATTCCAATGACTCCCAATCCAGCTCCTTTATTAGATCAGTTACTGACTGCATCATGCAATAATTTCCACGGTCAAATCTATCTTCTCTTCTTAGGAAGCCTTCTAACTTTTATATTTGATACCCAAGATGTGGGTCTCATACTACACCACCATATTCAACAAATGTTGTGATCAAAGCTTTGTATATCAATTCCCTAACTTCACTGGTATATCCTCTTATCGCCCTCTAAAGTAAATCAAGCATTCTGTAACCCTTTGCTACCACCTGCCCAATGTGCTCTGTTTAGTTTAGTTTATTATCAAACATTATGCCAAGATATTTACGCTTCAAACATTGAACAATCAATTCTGACTCAACCCTGTAA
This sequence comes from Vandiemenella viatica, assembly GCA_031002005.1. Taxonomy (NCBI): domain Eukaryota; kingdom Metazoa; phylum Arthropoda; class Insecta; order Orthoptera; family Morabidae; genus Vandiemenella; species Vandiemenella viatica. The sequence continues at coordinate 346,632,174 of JARYHS010013630.1, forward strand.
TCATAAACAACCTTCAACTTTTTATCTGTGTTCCTAATAAGTAGACTCTTCTCTGCATTTATCTTCATTCCATGCTGACCTACCCATTTAGATATTCTATCCAGGTCACCCTGCCGCTGTTCACAGTTTTCTCATGTTTTAATCCTATTATATACCATAATGTCATCTGCAAACAACCCAAACTCTGACCATAGTCCATCAACACAATCATTCATTAGAATAATTAACAGCAACGGTCTCAATACATTAACCTGCGACACTCCCATATTTACTTACACCTCTTCTGGTAGTGTAAATCCTACTCTGACACTTTGCTTTCTGGTTTTTTAATTTAATTTAATTTAATTGCAATGGAGCACAGGCTCCGGTGACAATTTCCCTACACACCCATCTTCCCCCTATCCTGCACCCACCTACATTTGCCCTCTACAAAATTTATCTTTAAATTCTTTTATCATTTTCGGCAAATTACTCATCATTTCTCTTGGCAACTCATTCCAATCCCTGATATCCTTACATAAAAAAGAGAATCTTCCCACACCCTTGTGTCTGAAATCGAGTACCAGCTTGTGGTCATGGTAATCTTTTCCCTTCCATGCACTACTTTTCATTCTAATTGCAATATCTTTCCATGCCTCATCGCCAGTATATGCTCTGTACACTCCCATGACCCTCCTCATCCTTCTCCTGTCTTGTAATTAATCCCATTCCAGCTCCTTTATCATATCGGTCACTGATTGCATTCTGCGGTAATTTCCAGAAACAAATCTAGCAGCCCTTTTTGCACACTCACCAACTCCTGTATTTGATACGTAAAATGAGGGTCCCATACTACATTACCATATTCGAGCAATGGTCTGACCTAAAAATTCCTCTATCCAGAAAGTTACTTTTTCATCCAATCCAAAAGTTTTCACGTTATTTAACACCTTTTTAAGGCTCACTCTGTTAAATACCTCAGAAATATCCAGTGCCACACTATCAACGTGGTCTCTCTTGTCAAATTCATCTAAAATATCTTGCACATAGCCCACCATGTTAGATTCACTTGAATATCCTTGCCTACAGACATGTTGTTTATTTTCAAACCAAATTCTTTCCTCACGGACATTTCGGATGTGGTTGCATATCAATCTCCCCATCATTTTGTCTATTATTGATGTCAAACTAATCGTTCTGTAGTTCTCAACCCTACTTGTCACCCCTGTTTTATGAACTAGTAGTAAGAGAGCAGAACAGACAATTTAGAAATCAAATAAATAGGAAATGCAAAATACCAAAAGAAAAATGGCTACAAGCAAAGTGTGAAGAAGTAGAAAAGGATACGGCCGTAGGAAAAGTAGATGTTACATATAGAAAGATCAAACAGAATTTTGGAGAAATGAAGAAAAGAGGTATGAACATTAAAGCTGCCGAAGGGAAACCTCTTTTAAGCTCAGAAGATAGAGCTAACCGATGGAAAGAATACATTGAGAAACTGTATGTTGGGGACGACTTGAGCAATAGTGTAATGGAAAAGGAAGGCGATGTCGACATTGATGACTTAGGAGATCCTGTTTTGAGGACAGAATTTAATAAAGCTCTGAATGACTTGAAAGCAAATAAGGCAGTTGGAATTGATGAGATCCCTGCAGAGCTATATCAAAAAGTTATGAAACAGGAGAAATTCCAACTGATTTTAATAAAAATATCATCTTCACACTTCCAAAGAAAGCACAAGCCGAGTAATGTGAGAATTATCGCACCATTAGTCTAATAACACATGCTTCAAAATCATTGACCAGAATAATACACAGAATGATGGAAAGGGTAGTAGAAGATGTAGTAGGTGAAGATCAGTTTGGGTTTAGGAAAAATTGCTGTACAAGGGAAGCAATTCTGTCTCCAAGATTAATACTTGAAGGGCGGATCAAGAAAAACAAAATTACTTTTATGGCATTTGTTGATTTAGAAAAAGCTTTTGATAATGTTAGGTGGGACAAGATGTTAAAAATTTTAAAGAAGTCAGGTCTAAAGTATCGAGATAGAAGAATACTCTATAAACTATATAAGAATCAGGTGGCTATAATAAAAGTAGAGAATAAGTAGAGACATGCATCAGTTAAAAAGGGTGTGAGACAAGGCTACAGTCTATCCCCGTTAATATTCAACTTGTATGTAGAAGAAGCAATGAAGAAAGTCAAAGAAAAATTTCCATTTGGCATATGTTTTCAGGGAGAAAAAAATCAGTATGCTACGATTTGCTGACAACATTGTCTTGTTAGCAGAGAGGACTGAGGATATTGAGAAGTTACTGAATGGCATGAACAAAATACTTTTTGACTGATTATAAATCAAAGCATGACAAAAGTGATGAAATGTAGCAGAAATGATACCAATACTAGTGGATTAAACATAAAAATAGGATCGGATGCAATAGGTGAAGTAAGAGAATTATGTTACCGTACTTGGGAAGTAAAATTACAACCGATGGCCGAAGCAGGAATGATGTTAAAAGCAGAATAGCTCTAGCAAAAAGAGCCTTCATGAAAAAGAGAATCCTTTTAGTTTCAAATATTGATCTATGAATCAGAAAGAACTTTTGAAATGTGGTGCTACAGAAGAATGCTGAAAATTAAGTGGACAGACAAAGTAAGAAATGAACGAGTTCTGGAAATAATGGGTGAGAAAAGAAGTTTGTGAAGAAGCTTATAGAAAGAAGAGACAGGGTGGTAGGTCATATTTTGAGACATGCAGGATTGGTTAATTTGTTAGTGCAGGGAACAGTTGAAGGTAAGAACTATAGAGGAAGACAGAGATTAGAATATATGAAGCAGATAATTGAGGACGTGGGCTGTAAGGGGTATGTAGAAATGAAGAGATTAGCACAGGATAGGAAGGGATGGAGGATTGCATCAAACCAGTCGAAAGACTGAAGACAGCAAAAAAAAAACCCAGTTACTATTGCTTTTATCCAATTGGTTGGTAAACAGCAAGACTCTAGACTCATTTTAAATAAAATTTCAAGGTAAGGTACTCTTACAATAACACATCCCACAATCTTTAATAAATCTTATCTACACCAGCCACTTTGCGATTTTTTAGCTTCCTTTAGTTCTTTCGTAATTTTGTGAGAATTCGTTCAGATTTTGTAGTTTCCTCATTTATAGCCTACCTATAGGGAGACTCTCCTCTGATTTATTACCTCCCATTACAAGATGATAACTCCTAGTGGTCTCATTAATCCAGTCACTCAATATTTTTGTCATTTTCAAATCCTCAGACTACAACTCCATTCTTATCTAAAATTGTCTGAATACATTCACTTGCTGTTAATTTTCCAATATGGCTATAGAAATTTCTAGATGCATCGTTTAGTGGTCCCTCTTTTTCTTATTAACTGCGCGTTTAGTTTGTTTTAGTATTCTCTACTGCCTTCCTGTCTTTTAATTCTGTTATGTTCCCGCCTAAATTCTTTAACATTCTCACCTCCCTGTTGTAGCAAGTAGGGTATGTACTTCTCTTTATTATCTATTTTGGAATAAACATTTTCTCACCCTTTTTTGTTATATCCTTTAAGTCTTCGCACTTCGCGTACTTGTACGATCCTTCCATTTGCTGAACCTTTCTCTGAAATATCTCTTCAGTTTTAAAGTCTATGTCTTTTTTTACTTATATATGTTAATGACCTATTTTTAAGATGTAAATATATTTATCTGTGTTTTCTTTGTACATGTAATAAAACTGATTCTTTAAGCATCTTGAAAACTTCCTTTTATAATTGTAATTTGTGCCATATAAAATGTTTTACCCATCCCATTATAATGCATATCGTTAAGCTAACAATTAATTGGAAACGCTACTGTTCACACAAGTAGGAAATTGTTTAAAAGGCTGGCTGTATGGCCGATAAGATTAAAAGCCATTAAAAAAACCTATACATGTAGGGTCCTGGTTTATGTCATATGAACAAGCAATGCCAGTGAAAATTTCTGTCTGCATCGGCATTAATTTTGAAGGAAATGCCTTAACTGCTTAGATGCCAGACTACTTCACACATGTTTTACACAGGAATCCGAAGTATTAAGAAACACTATAAATAACGTAAATTGTACTGCTGAAAGGACCAGTAACTGTGCAAGTGTACCATTGGACGATGCAAATGGTAACACTCAAGCTAAAGATCAATCAGCACTGGGTCATCAAAATACAAAAATAAGATGAAGATAATAACAGAATAACAACCTGCTCCATCAAGAAGTACCACAGTTACAGGATACTCGGATCATCATTTATCGGAAAAAACGATTTTTTAATTGAATACACAGTAGTAGAGGGCACTGAATGGCAATATTACAGCCCAATGCATAAAAAATGTAAAAAGTATAGATCAAACGGATAGCTGTTTGGCCGGATACCAGTTATCCAGCCATCCTATAAGCCGGATATTCGGCACCCGTTGCCATTACATGTCATATCGTGTAGACCTGAGCGTGCACGCAGATCTTAGACAAGGACGATCAAGTAGATTCTGGTGAATTCGGATTTCATTGTTGAGGAATGAAGTGGAAGAAAGACATGCTGGTTAAGTAGTTATCACTTTTACGTCTTAACTGTTGTTGTTATTTGAGGTAGCGCTGTTAAATATTTTTAAAAACAACGAATTTTTCATATATCGATACTTCTAAAGTATCAATATCCGGTTTCGACATATCGAAATAATATCGATGTATCGATATATCTAATTAATTTTACAAAAACAAATCGTTTAAAAATAGGGTCAAGTCTCGTTGCTGTTTACTAATAAAAAGGTGCGAGATATTGTTCTAAACCATGTTTTCAATTTATGAAATAAAATAGTTTCTTTATGCTTTCTGGACTGTAGTTATTTTTTTAGTTAGGTAGAAGTTTTACTTGCATGGTATAAATAATGGCCAAGTCACTTTTTTTTCTTTTTACAAGAACTGTTTTTTTTGTGGAATTTCTTTTTGTAGATTGATAGTTTATTCAAAAGCGAATTATTTTTATGCCTCTAGTTTTTGCAGATTAGCAACTGCTTTTTATCTGAATTTCCCAATATTCCTGCTAACACACCTAGTTTTGAAATCAGAATACTTCCCTCAATAACATGCCTGCTCATTTCAAACAATCGACGCGTGTTCACTGCTTTCTGGGTGAGCTATTCCGTGTCAGAGTTGTTATTATCATCTCAATAGACGTTGTGCCAGTAACTTGCAGATTAAATACAAGAAAGGAGTAAAATTTAATGTGTTACCAATTACGCTTCCTAATTTTTATGCAAAATAAAAATCTGAGGCACATTCATGTAGATGATAGCAATTACCGTACATATTTGCATCAAAACTTTTCTCGTTTGGAATTGGCATTGGATAAATACAAGGAAAATCACCAATATTGGGTTTTCTCATTATTTGGGAATGAAATATATGAGTAACAAATTACTTGTCTCTAGGACCACGAGAAGCACCTTGAAATTATGACAGCAGTGTCGTAGTCGATTACAAACTAGGGAGAGAAGTGAAGTAAAATTGATCACGTTAGCTAAAATTAGTAAGACCCGTTTATAAATAAAATTTGTGGGATATAAAAATAATAGGGTAGAAAGAAGCTTTATGTTTTGCCTAAATTAGGTGTAAGTACACAGAAATTCACGAATTTCAGACTTTTCTTATGACTTGCCGGGAAAAACCTTATCTTTCAGAGTTAGATGTTCATCAGTTATTGAGTGGGTGAGAAAATCAGTAAAATTTGCTTACGAATGACTTTCAAACTAAGAACATGAACGAAACAAAATTTAATGTGTGTTCTAATCTGGCTTTTATCTATGTATAATGGAAATTTGAGGCATCTAGTGTCATTCAGAACAAAAATTTGTTAGTGATGTAACTAAACTGGCTGTGACATATTTTTGTTGCACAGTTCTTCTCTTGCTATGGACAAGAATCGTAACCAATTCTAGCAAAATATTTAACACCTAACTTCGAGCCCGCCAAAAATTATGGTTTGAATTCAATATTCTGGCAGTTCGTTTTTTTGCAGTTGGTTATTTATACAGAATTGTTATTGCATAATGCTAATGGCCATGATTTTGTTCTACATATTTTTTTACAGTTCACATAACAATACGGTAGTAATTTCTACTGAATTAATAACGACTGAATCATAGAACCAATGAAATTTTAATTAAAAAATGGAATCCCAAAAACGTTTGCTTTTCATGTAATATCAGTTTCATTCCTGGTCTAGGCACAGTTCTGCAAGTTAAATATGGAACTACTGCACTCCCATTAATTAATACCTTTAGCAACATGACGCTTATGAAATCAGTTTAAATGGTTTGAAAATCTGATTTCAGAGTGAATTATGCTTTGACAAAAAGAGTCAGTTGCGGTTCTGGTCAATTTAACCACAACCTCCACTAATATTGCATTCGGAAATCATAGCTTCTATGACCCTCATATGAATAACGACGCGCATCACCTACGGTAGTAAGAGGAATTTACTAAGAATAAGCTTGTATGGCGAGATCGCTATTCCGCCAAAATAACATTCGTTAATGACGTCGTCATACTGCTGTATTCAATCGCAAAACATTATTTTTTAAGCAGTAATTCCATTATACAGCCTGGACCATTATTTCCAAGCAGAAATTAGGTTGTAATACAGCCTGTACCATTATTTTTATTTTTTATTTTTTTTTATTTCCTGATTTTACATAGCCTACTACCTTGTTACCTAAAGTAGGTCCTTAGTTTCTACAGTTTTTATACTTAAAACAATTTACTTTTTTTTAAAAAAATATATATATATATATATATATCTGGATAATTATTCTTAAGGATTTAATGGATTTAAGTATTCTAATAGTTAATCTACTAATTATTCTAATAATTAATATACTGATTAATATACCAATTATTCTACTAATTACTGTACCAATACTGATCAATATACCAATTATTCTACTAATTACTCTACCAACATACTAATTCACACAAAAATCAACAGTTGTCTTTGTATTTTCGTACTTCTAATTAATAAACTGTCTATTTTTATATGTCCTTCTTTTACCACTGCTGGCCTGCGTCGACATCCAGGCCGCCAGCTGTCTCTACTGATGCAGCGGGGCAACTGCTGACATGCTGACCACAAAGGGTCGTCAGCCAGCTTCACGTTCCAGGTAGTGGTCTCGTTCTTCTCCGGTTTGTCCCTGGAGCCACCTACTCCCACATCAGGAGTTCCCTCCTGGAATCAGAGCAGGCTACCCCGGAGCCCTGGAGAAGGTACCTCTGGCTTCCAGAGGCACTGTGATGAATTGAGTCTTTGCCGTCTTCCTGGTGCAGACACTGCCTTAGTCATGGGCAGTGCTTATGGTCACATTTGGGTTGTTCTTTACTCTCGAGT
>JARYHS010013630.1:346640577-346661302 GCA_031002005.1 Vandiemenella viatica
AAAGTTACGCTAGACTACGTTGGGGGAGGGGGGGTTCGGAGCCATGCCAGGAAGCTTATCGTCTATCATTTGTAACAGTTAAAATAGGAACAGGACACATAACAGCATGTGAATATTTATTTCCGTCATTTAATTATCTCCGTATGTAATTTACGATAGTAAACAAGAAAAAACAGTAAAAAATGCTTCTGGAATCAATAGGAGAAAGCTACGTGCTAAGCGTGGGTGGCGTGGGGGGGGGGGGGGAGCAGGAGAGGAATTGTAGAGGAAAAAGTTACGTCAATCTATGTGAGGGAGGGGGCGTTCAGAGGAGGCCAAAAGGGGCCGTGGCTTTGGTGAGCTCTGTTTCGGTATTGTTTAGGGCCAATTTAGGAAATTTATTTGGAGGAAACCACTGCAGACGCACTCTGTTCTCACCAAATCAGTTTCCTTTAAAGATTGCAATTAACCAAAAACTCGCCAGATACATGTGGGAGGTCAGAAAACTCGGAATAAAGAGTGAATTTTATTTTTTTAAAAAAAATAAATCAAAATTAAAGTTCATTTTTTGTGGATTTACTAGCAGATAACTGCCAAATGTGACGCTCTCTGTGGATGGAGTTGTGCCTCTTCGTAGGAGAACTCATTTTATACTTCTTTGACTCCACATGAACGATTTCAGTAACAAAAGTTCCTTCTTAGAACAGCACGTGCACCATAAGCGCTATTTTCTTAAAAATAAATAAATAAATAAAAGACTTTACAGTTTTTGATTCTATGCTAACCAGCAGATGAAACTTTTAGTTGTTTTGAACAACACATATTTTATATAGTTATCAGCTTCTATTAACTGTATAACATAGATGTGGCTCCCTAAATTGGTTTCCAATTACTAGATCCTGCCAAGGAAAGAGTATTTGATCAAGTGTATGCTATTATCGTTATGTGTTTTACACAGCTGTAATGAGTGCAAGTTAAACATACATTGTCTCGTATGTATGGAAAATAATAAAACTGTGCACGACTCATGCTTCACTCTTTTCTAAAGACAGCTGACCAACTCTATTATAACGCTATATGCGTTTATTGCATGAGCGCTGAGAGAGTTCGTATTTCAGCCGGGCCTTACTGTTAGTTAAATATAGAATAACCAATAATTGTGCACCTCCCCATCCAGTATCTGCTGCACAGTTATGAAAAAAATTTCCATCCCCGGTACTCAAAGCCGGCAAACACAATCGAGAACTTTATACAATAACACACACGGAACTGCCGCAGTATGTATTATGAACGCCTAATGTAGAGGAGGGATTCTAGAAGACGTTACGCAAATTCGCCTTTGCAACAGCTCCGCCTTACCCGCAGCTATGAAACGTTCTACGGCAGCCACAGTCTTCCTGAATGGGTATGATGCAACAAAGGATTAGACTAATTTTGGTTCTTTATGTGCATTATTGTGGAAAACAACACAAATTGTTGCTGCGTGCCCATATTTATAATTTACATCAGGACGTCACAATCTCTTTTGGTAGGAAGCTTCATGCTGAAATGAAATTCAGGTTTACAAATATTACTATTATTTATGTTATCGTGTGTATGTGTGTGTGTTTTATGAGAGAGTTTTTGGTTAAGAAAAACGTGAAGCAAGGATACAAATGTATAATTTCGAACTGAAACTTTTGAATAAACATCTGATGAGTCAATAATGCGTAACTGATAGCCACAATACGTAATGAAATTGATTGCCCCATGGGGAAATCCACTGCGACTAGCAATTTGTATGGGTTTGGAATGGTTCCTGGAGTACGCGGCAGGATGTAACGTGGTTCGGCGAGGCCAACCACAACATCGGCGGAAGGCGCAGGCACTTGAAATTCTGTCATCACCGAATTTACTTTTTCATCTGAATACCAAATTGTGTGTATTATTGAACACTAGTATAAATGCTACATGTTGTCAAGAATCTACACACAACTAGCATTGAGCCAGAACGATAACAGTAAAAACACGTGGCGGTTCTTAACAACTCTGAACTGGCGTGCCACGAATTTTAATAACAATTTTCAGGCGTTTCTAGTTTACGCCTGATAAACTATAATTACACAGAGTAACGCAGAAGACATATGCGCTATGCTTATGTTTCGCGGACAATGTAAACGCTGGCTGTCCTTCATTAGGTTAGACCAACCATAGTGATCAAGATAGTCGACATAACCTTAAGTTCCAGACCTATGTTAGAGACTTCACCGTGTGGTTTTTTACCCGAGTACGTCTTTCCTCCTGCTACGCTCTCCTGCAAGCAAACATTCTTTTACCGGAGTCTGTGTGTATGTGTGTGTGTGTTTTTTTTTTTGTAAGATTTCGCCCGAATGACTCCAAGCAGCGACTTTTACCAGCCGTTCCGCATTAATTGTCGCGTCTGTCTTGCGTTCCAGGCATCGCTTAACGTGCTGCTTGGATTGTGGGTGAGACTCTCTATCCAAACGTGAACGTTTTATCTACTTCGTCTTGGCTTTTTGACCAATGATGTGTTCAGTTTTGTTGGCTCACAGCTTCATCCCAACACATCTTCAGGATATCTATTCGATACTACTGCTTCACACCAATAATCTACAAATCTTAATGAGATCTATCGACTGAGACCACAGAAGCGCCATTCCTTCTCCGAATAGAAAGCTGAATTGTACGCAGGTTTACAGAGGCCGCGAAAAGGAATCGAAAGGCGATCCTGTTCAGTCTGCCAGTAAAGGCCCCTGCCAGGCAGACCTCACACACAACGCGCCTGCACGCCGGGATACATATACGACTCCAAACAGGCGCAGAGGCATCAAAACAAACCAGGAAAACAAATAGAATCATCTAGAAGCTAAGTGGGACTATTTCTTACAGAGGTCGCCGTACTACCACACAACGGAATTCCTGCGCCAGGCCGCCTATATAAGCGTAGCCGGCCGCTCCACCGCCAGTTCCGGCCTGACCGCGGAACCAGCGTCAACTACAGAAGACCACCGGAAGTTCGCGAGAAGTAGAAGCCGTCTCTCTACCCCGGATCAGGACCAGGCTAAATTCTCGACGGTCTGATAACTGTACCACATTTGTTTATGTTTACCAGTGTTTTTGTGTACGAGTAATAAACCTCAAGGAACCATTAAGTGTAGTTCACTTCAGTGGCGACAAGGTTGGGATAAGAACTCTCGACCATCATGGCTACGCCAGCAGCACCTACGGAATGGCAACAGTTCCTCAAAGGACTTCTACAGTCAGTTCTTTTCTTCGAATCTCGAGAGAACAACTGATTGCGGAAGTCCAGGAATCTCCGCCAACCCACGGCCCCGCCTTCCCCGTTCCCAGCATTCAACGACGACGTTCGAGGAATGGGAAGACCCTACGAGAAGCGCATAAGACAACACTTCGCAATTCACCACATAACCAAAGAAGAAGACCAACGTGCATATTTCCTTTCCTGGAACCAATCGAAGATGTATGTCTTGCTCACCAAACTTCAGCCACAAGACCCCGACACCCTCACCTTCACGACCATCTGTACGACACTGAATGCATACTACAGACGCTCGGTACCCTGTCGTCGCGGAGGCCGCGTCGAATTCTATCAATGCGGAAGAAGCCCGATCAGACGTATCGCCAGTGGGCGGCCGAACTCCAAGGCCTAGCAGGAAAATGTAAGTTTCAAACTCGTTGTTCCCACGAATCCTACGCCTACGACATGGTGCGTGATCACATCATACCAGGCTGCACCAGATGCCGCACTCCGTGCATGACGGCCCTCAAGTTAGAGGAACCATCCCTGGAGCAGGTCATCGAACTTGCCTACAAATTCGAAATATCTGCGGCCGCAGATCGCCGCCTGGAGTCCTGGGCGGATGTGGCCGCAATCCGAACCGACGTAGAGACACACAGGACGTTCGCCGCCATCCAGAGCTCCCAGTCGCGCTCCTCCCGACACCACAACCGGGGACCACTTCCTCAGAAGGGACGTCGAAACCGGCCCGTCCGGCAGGGGCACCAAGTCCTCGGCAGCAGCAGCGGATCCCGCAGCGCCTACGAGCCGTCAGCCCGCTCCGCCTGCCCTCCTTCCCCGCCTGTTATTCAGCACATGAGAGGGAAAAATTGTCCGGATCGTTGGGCTGAATGCTCACGTTGCGGCAGAAGGACACCTGGCGTCCGTCTGCCGCAGCAACACCACCAATGCCAATCCCGGCTCTCGCCGCCCAGGGTCCTTACCAAGACAGGTTGAGCTGCGCACCTATGGATATCAATCGAGGGTAGACACTTCCACTGCATCCAAACTTTTTATTGACGTTACGGTCAATGGCAAGCCTCTGCGCCTACAAGTCGACACAGGAGCAGCAGTCTCATTGCTTAATTATACTACTTATGTGCAAATTGGCTCGCCCCCCCTCTCGCCGGCCCCCCAGCACCTCCTGACATACAACAAACAGGAAATAGCACTCCTGGGACAATTCACAGCAAACGTCCTGTATAAGTCTGTACATCGTTCAGTCCCCTTTTAGTAGTTAACAGTTCTCTCACAGCAGACTTATTTGGACTGGACGCTTTCCGCTTATTCGGATTTTCAATTCAGGATAACATACACCTCGTATCTCAGCATGTTCCTTTCCTGAAGTGGACGCCCTTTGCACCGAGTTTCAGGACCTGTTCTCACCAGGCGTCGGCTGTGCAAAGGACTTCGAAGCATCACTCCAACTCCGGCCGGACGTACGGCCTCGATACTTCCGGGCACGCCAGGTACCCGTAGCGCTTCAACAACCACTTCAGGAAGAACTTCAACGTCTCCAAGACGAAGGGATCCTCCAGCCGGTGCGGTTCAGCCCCTGGGCCACGCCGTTGGTCATAGTTCAGAAGCCAGGAACGCCGCTTACGTCTCTGTGGTGACTTTAAGACCACCGTCAACCCGCATCTGCTGGTAGACGACTATCCACTTCCGAGACCGGACGACCTCTTCCGTAAACTAGCAGGAGGTACCTACTTTACAAAAATTGATCTGGCAGAAGCATACCTTCAAATCCCTTTGGATATCCAGTCCCGACAATACACAGTCATCAACACTCCCTCTGGCCTCTTCCAACTCAACCGGCTCATGTTCGGCTTGGCCAGTGCTCCAGCGATTTTTCAACGGTATCTCGAACAACTTCTCCAGGATATGCCGGATGCTCAACTATCTCGACGACATAGTCGTCACGGGGACCCTCCGCTGCCGAACACATGCCAACCTCCGCCTACTCTTCCTCCGCCCTCCGTGCAGCAGGATTGAAATGCAAACCTTTCCGAGTGTCATTTTTTCAACAATTCCTTTCCTACCTGGGTCACATCATCGCTCAGAGAAGGCATTTTCCCCAGCATTTTTCCTATGTGGACGCTATTTCCAACTTTACCTCGGCCTCAGGATCTACATCAGTTGAAATCTTTTTTAGGCAAGATTTCATACTACAGAAAATTTATACCCTCAGCAGCAACAAGTGGCAGCACCCCTGTACCACCCTCTGTCGCAAGAATGTCCCGTTCCGTTGGACCCCAGCTTGCGAGAACCGCATTCCACACCCTTAAACAGCAGCTCAAGTCCGCAGCATGCCTCATGCCATACACTGCCTTGATACTTGCACAGATGCAGTCCGATTACGGTGTGGGGGCAGTTCTGTCTCATAAATTACCAGATGGCACGGAAACGCCCCGTAGCTTATATCTCCAAAGCCCTATCGGCTTGCCCAGCTTAAATATTCTCAAATCGAGAAAGAGGTGCTAGCTATTGTTTTTGCCTGCTCCAAATTATATTCCCTTTTATATGGGATTTCTTTTCATCTCATTACCGACCACAAGCCACTCCTATCACTATTTGATCCGTCCACACGTCTGCCTACCAAAACATCCCCACCGCATCCAGCGTTGGGCACTATTCCTGTCCCGTTCAGATATACCATGCATTCCGTACCACCTCCAGGCATGCCATGCGACGCCTTATCCAGACTACCGCAGGGACCAGACCTTGCCTTCGACAAGTCGGAACTTCTGGTGTTCCAGATCGACGATGACATACAAGAAGCACTGAAGACATTTCCAGTCACGGCCTCAAAAGTCGCGGCAGCCACAGGGGAGGACCCCCTCCTCCGTGTCATCCGACACCACATCCAACACGGGTGGCAAACACGTTCCCCTCCACGCCATCATCAAGACCTCAAGTTCTACTACTCCATCCGCCACCAGCTCTCAGTAGTAGAGGGAGTGCTCCTCCGCACAGAACCAAATTCCACCCCGAGGGTCGTCGTTCCGAGATCCCTACAACCGACAATCCTCCAAACTCTCCACCAAGGACACTGGGGAATTGCCCGCACCAAATCCCTTGCCAGACGCCATGTATTCTGGATCGGCCTTACCACGGATGTCACGGAGATGGTGCGGCGCTGTACCATCTGTGCCCAACAACTGCCCCGCCCCCCTCAAAAGTTCCTTTCCTGGCCGGCACCGTCCGGACCCTGGGAACGCATTCACCTCGACTTCGCTGGCCCATTCCTAGGCCACCAGTGGCTCCTAGTGACGGATGCCTTTTCCCACTTCCCATATGTCGTCCGTTGCTCCACAATCACCACAGAGGTCACCATTTCAGCCCTCACGAAGATCTTTTCCATCGAAGGATTACCATACGCTATCGTCACAGATAACGGACCGCAATTTCGAAGTCGGGAATTCCTATCCTTCTGTACCGCCAACAATATCCAACACCTCCTCACCCCGCCCTTCCACCCCCAATCTAACGGGGAGGCGGAACGGCTAGTCAGAACATTCAAAACCCAAATGACCAAATACACCACAAGTCACAAACTCGAAGAGGCATTGACACTCTTCCTCAGTTCCTATCGAACCACTCCAGTGGGGGCCAAAAGCCCGGCGGAATTGCTGCATGGCCGCCAACCTCGCACTCTCCTCCATCTCCTCTTACCCCCGCCCAAAGTACAGGTACCTTCGGGCCCATTCCGTTTCACCCCGGGCTCCCTAGTCTGGGCCCGCGGGTTTGGCTCCCGGGCCGGTTGGCTTCCGGGGGTCATCCAGCGGCCCCGGGGCCGCCAACTGTTCGACGTCAGCCTGGATGGCCGGATAGTGCGACGCCATCGAAACCAACTACGTCCCCGCTACCCCACGGCACCGTCCTCTTCCACCACGGCACGGCCATCCACTTCTTCCTCTCCTTCCCTGCCACCTCCACCACTCCTGCCGTCTAACCGTTGCTCAGGGACAGTTACAGCGCCACCAACGACGCCACAACCTGTCGGTCGCTCCGACACCCTTCAGCCGCAGCCTCTCGACCACCTGCGGGGACCATCTTCAGCGCCCCCCGTACAGCCCCCGGCCATCGACGCCGACGAACCGATGCCGTTAGCTCCACAAGTACCTCCACCACAACCTGCACCACGACGCAGGTCGGCACGCATCGCCAGGGGAACAGCTCCGTACTCCCCTGGAGGTAGCCTTCATAGTCTGCTCCAGGGCGCCGCGGCAGACGACCTCGCAGACGTCGCAGACATCGCTTCCACCCCCCCCCCCCCGGGAGGGAGGTATGTTCAGTCTGCCAGTAAAGGCCCCTGCCAGGCAGACCTCACACACAACGCGCCTGCACGCCGGGATACATATACGACTCCAAACAGGCGCAGAGGCATCAAAACAACCAGGAAAACAAATAGAATCATCTAGAAGCTAAGTGGGACTATTTCTTACAGAGGTCGCCGTACTACCACACAACGGAATTCCTGCGCCAGGCCGCCTATATAAGCGTAGCCGGCCGCTCCACCGCCAGTTCCAGCCTGACCGCTGAACCAGCGTCAACTACAGAAGACCACCGGAAGTTCGCGAGAAGTAGAAGCCGTCACTCTACCCCGGATCAGGACCAGGCTGAAATTCTCGACGGTCTTCTGATAACTGTACCCACATTTGTTTATGGTTTACCTGTTGTATTGTGTACCGAGTAATAAACTTCAAGGAACCGTTAAGTGTAGTTCACTTCATCCACCCCTAATTTTTTTTTATTTTTTAGACAAAATTTTTATTTTTTATGATACAACATACAAAAATACATACAATCCTAAATTTTCACCCTTCTACGATCAACCCTTATTTTTTAAGGCATTCAACTGTATCCAAAGATAAAGAAACCAACATTAACATACGTAAGTTTCTGTTTTAAAAGCAGAATTAATTGATGAAACCAATATATCCTCAAAACAAAATCAATATTCAAAGAGCAAATTAATTATTTTTTTTTTAAAGATTTTTTCAGGTATTCAGAGAAGGTTAAAATATTCATTTTTAGTTTCGCATTTTTTAATTTTTTTTTTTAATTGCGATTAATGTCCTTGGGCCATTCATTTGCTCTTTGAATGTTAGTATTTTTATGGATATTTAGTCGATTCCATCAATCTCCGGTCGATAACTGATCAATCGTCATTTAATTAGTTATCCCCGCCAGATGTCTAATTTCATTAATTCTATTTATACAGTGAGCAATGCCAAGAAAACGCAAAGGGGCTGATTTGAGCCGTAATACAAGTAAATCTCGAAACTTGCGAAATAGAAGATCCGAAAGAACCGAAGAACAAATCCAGCAACAAAATCCTGATGCACGTGTCAGAATGGCGCAATTACATCAAGAAGAGCCAGAAGATACACGAGCTGAACGCAATGAAGTCATAAGATTAGAACAACGACAATCACGCCGTTTCACAGTCAATAGACGCAGAACAAATGACCAACAACGACAACAGGTACATCGAGCATTCATTCCTGCGTCTAGCATTCCAGTATGAGCCCGATATTGATTATTATGCTCATTCAAAAGTGGCAATTGGTGCTATGGACAAGGAATGTCCGCATTGTCATGCTCTGAAATTCAAAAATGAGCCAGCTGGGATGTGTTGCGCGTCAGGAAAAGTGCAACTACCTGAAATTGAAACACCACCTGAACCATTGAACGGCTTACTTATCGGCACGGATCCAGATTCTAACGTGTTCCTGAAGTCAATTCGAACATTCAATTCATGCTTTCAAATGACATCGTTCGGAGCAACAGAAATAGTTCGAAATACTAATGCAAATGGTCAACAATACAATTCTACATTCAAAATCAGAGGCCAAGTTTATCATAAAATGGGCTCACTGCTGCCAATGCCAAACGAACCACATAAATTCTTACAAATCTACTTTATGGGCGGCGAGGATTCCGGAAGCGCACTTGCCAATCGCGTGAATGCACGTTGTGATTATAATAACCTTGATTCATTTTATGCCCGACGCATCGTCAGCGAGCTGGATGCTCTATTGAACGAGCACAACGAATTGTTGAAAATATTCAAATCACATATGCACCAATTACAAAGCGATAATCACGCTATCGTCATTAATCCTGATAAAACACCAGCTGGAGAGCATATTCGTAGATTCAATGCACCAGTTGTTGATGATGTTGCTGGAATCATGGTTGGCGATCGTACAGCTGCACGAGAAATTGTGATTCGTAGAAGAAATAATAATCTTCAGTTCATTGCTGACACACATCGTTCATATGACGCTCTCCAATATCCGCTAATATTCTGGAAGGGACAAGACGGATATTGCATAAACATAAAACAACGAGATCCCGTATCAGGTACTTCATTGATTATGAATTTGATCATTAATCACTTAACAAAACAATTAAATTATTGAACGTAATAAATTTAAATTAATTTTTATGAACAATTATTACAGGAGCTGAAACAAACAAGAACGTTAGCTCAAAGGATTATTATGCGTACCGATTAATGATTAGACGTGGCCTGGACAACGTCATTCTACGATGTCGTGAGCTTTGTCAACAATTCATGGTCGACATGTACGCGAAGATTGAGGGCGAACGACTACGATACTTACGATATAATCAACTAAAGCTGCGCGCAGAAGAGTACATTCATTTGCGAGACGCTATCAACAACAACGCCGACGTCGCCGAAATTGGTAACCATGTCATTTTACCATCATCGTACGTAGGCAGTCCACGTCATATGCAAGAATATATACAGGATGACGTGTGTTCAGACAAAAGTTGAAGTCTTTAATAAGTTTCATTACTAAATTACATGTATTCGGTCCACACGTTGCTGGCTGTATTCGGTTGAGTGGCCAAAGCGAGGATTACCTCATGCACTCATTTTGGTTTGGTTAATCGACAAAATCCGTCCTGAAGAAATCGATAGTATCATTTCTGCGGAAATTCCAGATCCATCCACTGACCAACTGCTGTTTGATATTGTTACAACAAACATGATCCATGGTCCATGTGGTACTCTTAATAGTTCATCGCCTTGCATGGCAGATGGAAAATGTACTAAAAATTTCCCTAAAGATTTTACCAATGATACGGTCACAAATGTCGACGGATACCCAATATATCGTCGAAGAAATCCTGATAATGGCGGACAATCATTTATTAAAAATATCAGCAACACAGACATTGATATTGACAATCGTTGGGTGGTGCCATATTCGCCTCTGCTGAGCAAGACATATAATGCTCATATTAATGTTGAGTTCTGCAGTTCTGTGAAGAGCATCAAATACATTTGCAAGTATGTCCATAAAGGCAGTGATATGGCTGTGTTTAGAGTGGAAAATACTAATGTGAATGCTCCTCCAGTGAATAAAAACGATGAAATAACGCTCTACCAAATTGGTCGGTACATCAGCTCCAATGAAGCTGCTTGGCGTATCTTTGGTTTTCCAATTCATGAACGGGATCCAGCAGTTGTTCAGTTAGCCGTCCATCTTGAAACGGTCAGCGTGTATTTTTCACGAACGAGACAGCGATTGATCGTGCAATAAATCCACCTAAAACTACACTCACTGCATTTTTTGAATTGTGTAATCGTGCTGATGATTTTGGTGCCTTTGCACGAACATTACTCTATTCACAAGTACCACGCTATTTCACATGGACTCAAACAAAAACATGGATGCCCTGCAAGCAAGGCTCACCAGTTGCTGCATGTCTCAATTTATTTAAATCAAACGCCTTGGGGCGATTATTTACAGTCAATCCAAGACACACTGAGTGCTTTTATCTTCGACTGTTGTTGGTTAATGTTACTGGCCCATTATCATTTCATACGTAAAGTGAATGGGCAACACTATCCAACGTATAAAGATGCATGCCTTGCACTCGGCTTGCTGGAAGACGACAACCAGTGGGAATGCATGCTTGCTGAAGCTGCATTGAACTGTACAGCAATACAAATTCGTCTACTATTCGCTATAGTGTTGACTACATGTTTCCCAGCCCGAGCACAGATATTATGGGATAATCACAAAGATTCAATGACTGATGATATATTGCATCAACATCGTACACGGTGCCACGATCTAACCATAACATTCAGCGACGCAATGTACAATGAAGCATTGATTGCTATTGAGGATCTTTGCATTGTCATTGCCAACTTACCACTTAGTAATTTCGGTATGAATTCGCCAAATCGAACTGCATCTGATTTAATGAATACTGAAATGAATCGTGAACTGCACAGCACTGTAGAAATGGCAGCGATTGTTGCCCGCAATGTCCCACTAATGAATGAGGAACAAAGAACCATTTATGATCGCATTATGCTCGCAGTTTCAGCTGGACAAGGTGGGTTCTTCTTTTTGGATGCAGCGGGTGGAACTGGCAAAACATTCGTTATTTCGCTAATTCTTGCTGAAATACGATCAAATAATGGCATCGCATTGGCCGTTGCATCATCGGGCATTGCAGCAACTTTATTGGATGGAGGCAGAACAGCTCATTCAGTATTTAAGCTGCCACTAAATATTCAGAATAACCCTGACGCAGTATGCAACATTAAGAAACAATCGTCCATGGCCACCGTGCTGAAACGGTGTAAAATTAACATCTGGGATGAATGTACTATGGCACACAAACATTCGCTTGAGGCGTTGAACAGGACATTGAAAGATATTAAAAACAACGACAAACTATTTGGCGGAACTCTGTTGGTCCTTTCAGGTGATTTCAGACAAACACTTCCAGTCATTCCACGTTCAGCAAACGCTGATGAGATCAACGCTTGCTTAAAATCATCTCCATTGTGGCGTAATGTTGAAAAATTACAGCTAAAAGTAAATATGCGCGTTCAAATGCTTCAAGATCCATCCGCTGAAACATTTTCAAAACAACTCTTAGATATCGGTGATGGAAAAGTTGCTATAGATGAAACTGGATACGTAAAATTACCGACCGATTTCTGCACAATCGCTGATTCGCAAGATACTCTCATTGAACAAATTAATATTTCCCGATGTACACACACAGTACATAAATCATGAGTGGCTTGCAGAAAGAGCAATTTTAGCGGCAAAAAATGTAGACGTTGACAATTTAAATATCAAGATACAAATGTTGTTGCCAGGGAACTTGGTATCATATAAGTCTATTGATACAGTTTGCGACGACAGCGAAGCAGTAAATTTTCCCACCGAGTTTTTGAACTCACTGGATTTGCCAGGCATGCCACCGCATAATTTGCAATTAAAGGTTGGGTTTCCGATTATCTTGCTTCGTAATTTGAACCCGCCCCGGCTGTGCAACGGTACGCGATTAGTCATTCAAAAATTAATGAAAAACGTGATCGAAGCCAGCATTTTAAATGGCAAGTTCCGAGGTGAAAATATTTTAATACCACGGATTCCTATTATACCTACAGATGTGCCAATTCAATTCAAACGTATTCAGTTTCCGATTAGATTGGCATTTGCAATGACTATCAACAAATCCCAAGGTCAAACGATGTCTATTTGTGGCTTAGATTTTAGAACACCATGTTTTTCACACGGACAATTATACGTGGCATGCTCTCGAGTGGGTAAACCATCCAGTTTGTTTGTGTTAGCTAAAGTTGGACTAACAAAAAATATTTTTCACGCTATAGCATTAAGAGACTGATATTGTTTGTTAGTGTTACTGTCGTAATTGGTTAATTAATGATATATAATTTTAAGGAATAAATTATAATAACTTAAAAATAATGTTTGCCTTTTGTTATTTTTATATTCCCTCATCGTTCACAGCGCTCCATGCCTATTTCACGCATATACCACATTCTTACATACATACAATATACACATTCTTACATACATACATACTTACAATAAGTAAGCTATTTTTTGTCTACTCTAGAAATTACTTGAAAGTTATTTATATGGCAAAACAACGTTTTGCCGGGTCAGCTAGTATATATATAAAGGGGTAATTAGATGACATGGAGAATTGCCACTGAAGCGTTAGCTCCATCGCTATTAAAATTAATAATGATAATTATTATACAACAAACTTCAAATGCTATTTTGTAATGACAACTGTATTTCGTAATCTTCCTTATGAACAATGTACAGCATAGCGAGGACAACAACAGACGAGCACAACACCTAATTAAATCCAGCTATGTCCTAGGCCTGACTCGAACCGACAGCTCATGTAACGCAAGACTAGCTCGTCATCAAAGCGTTACAGGTTACCAACAATATAGCATTTGAATACTGTAAGAGAGACGCCGCATCGCCTCGCGTGTTTTTTCCTGAGGACTACATAAATACAGTAAACAGGTGTATTGCGAGGTCGCTGAATTCGAACGACGAATTGTAAGTCATACTGAAGGAGTAGTTAACCTTGAAGTTGACCTTAACAAGTCCAACTAAACATAAGCAACCTGCGAGGCTGCATCAATATAAATACACACAAAAGAATAAAAACGTAGCATGAGGTCACTTGGTATCTGCTGCAGAAGTCAAGAAGTGAGCTACATTTCGATTTCGCGATACCATAAACAACAGAAGACGCGTAAACGAAAAGGAGTGATGGACAAGCAGAATTTAGACAACAGCACAGACATTTGAATTAACGATGCAACGTTGAAATAGAAGACGAATGTAGTGCAGATTTCTGTGGGTCATGTACACAGGCTAGCAAAATAAACGAACGCCTAAACGTTTCTGCCATCAAAGTTGCTGTATCTTAGAGAAAGATGTTAAATAACCAATCGTTGTCTGTGGAAACAGTTGCCTTATGGGCCTGAAATTTCGTTCAAATATATTTGAGGCTGTATTATTCAAGATGAGCGTACAACAGAATCGAGAAACATGTACCGTTGAACAACAAATCATAGGCTATAACGTTCAATTATTAGTAGCAGCTACGTCGACATAAGTACTTTTGTGTCAGCTCTGGATGCTATTTTGATATAGCAACCAACCTCTTCCCAGAGTGCTATGTGGACAGTATTATTCGTAATGTAGGCCTATATTAATTATTGTATACATGGTGCAAAGATCACAACGACTAACGGAACATATATTAAGATTCTTGTACTAAACCCACTTATATCGTGACTAACTGAGATTATGAACAACGCTTTGTACAAAGTTCCTTTTGGAGTCTGGTAGACTTCCAGCACCCATCAAATAATAGTATTAGCTTCTTGAAATTTAGATTAACTGCTTCCATGAGATATCTTTTTCGCGTACCCCTCTCACGTTTTACATGAAAGTTGCCACAAATTAAATTAGAAATCGAAATATGAGACTAAGAAACTGCGAAATGCTGCCACAATGTAAAAACTCCAAAACTGATTTTGTTGGTACAGGGATCATATAAACTTAAACTGTATTAGGGTGGGAGGGGATATTCTCCACCATCCTTGTTATTGTAGCGCAGCTATTAGATGCCGCCGGCACTACGAAATCAATGATAGTCTCTTGAAATGTTGGTATTTCTTTGTTGTAATATTTTCTTGCCGTTTTAGTTTCACTCCGTTGTAAAATGTCGCATGAAATTAACAGATACAAAATATTTATCGGAAGTGCAGTTCAACAAAGTTCGCCATCTTAGAATCGATGTAAGCAGTCAGAGATAATCAATTGCTTCCGTTGTAAACAAATGCGCAGTTTCCGAGATGGATGCCGCAGAACGAATTTCCCGTAAATTTTATACTCTTGATAATTTTTGTCATTTTTGCAGTGCTGCCAACATTTCGCCGTTGCGGAGCGTCCCACATTTCGGCATTTTTAATTTAATTCGTGGCGACTTTTTGAAAAAGGATAGTGCAAAACGTGAAGAGAAAATTATAAGGAAGCAGTTAATACAAATTTCAACAGGTCAGTACCAGTTTTGGGATGGTGGAGAATATCCCCCCCCCACCCCTGTATTGTTTTCTTTCTAACATATAGTGAGCCCTATACCAATTACAGTTAAATAGAATAACAGTGAAAAAAGCAGATAAAGCTACAAACAGTAGCGGCGCTGCTATAACGCCGTTGAGGCAGTGTTTCTTTTCTATTTTTCTTTTTACGTGTTACTCCACGTAAATTTCATGTTACTTTACAACGGAGAGAAGTTGAAACGTCATTACAACCAAGGAATCTTAAGAGATTTATATTGGTTTTGCAGCGCTGGCGGCATCTAAAAGCTGGGCGATACACTCAATTTTGGCACTTTTAATGTAATATGCGGCAATTTTTTTTTTTTTTTTTTTAAGAAAAACGTGAGTGGGGTTCGTGAAGAAGACATCACATGAAATCAGTTAATTCAAATTTCAGGAGGTTAATAAATTTCAATTTTGATACTACCCAGTCCTTTAAAATATACGACGTTGCATTATGTTTTGATGCAGCAGCCACTCTCTCCCCAGCGCCGTGGGGACAGCATTATTCCTAATGTTAAGAAATTTCTTTATACATGCTATTAATACACACTCATACCAACTTCTGGTATTTAACATATATATAACAGAAACGATGATATAGTTATCACCCGGAGATTCTAAGATAACCGTGGCACCGTAACTTTACGATGGATTCTGATGTAACTCGACAAGATAAATCGAAAATGAAGAGTAAACTTGTTCGATATCTCGCTTAGTTCTCTAGATATACTATATCAAAATTAAGGTGTTTAGATTGTTGAGATGCGGCCTTGACCAAAAAAAGTTTCGCCAATGCACAAGGAACTACACGCTAGATATGCAGAATGGGTATTTTGTTTTCTTGCTACCGTTTATGGTCAGGTTGAAATGCGGCCTGGACCAGAAGAAAAACGTCTCACAAGGAACTATACTTATAAGTAATTTTTGATAGTCGATATCTCAAGGACTAAGCGAATAATCAAAAATTTCACTGATCACTTTCGACTTTTCTAATCGAGTTACATAATAATCCATCATTAAGTTGCGGTTATAATAATGCTGCCGATGTTACTAACATGCGATACAACAGCTATAACATTGCAGCTATCAATGCGCGCATTTTATTTTGTGGTAGCAATATTAGCGGGGATGGTGGTTAGGTAGAAATGTGGGACTGCACCTCCTTCTCCACCTATCCGAAAATCGTACTAACCTCCTGAAATTTGGGGCAGCTCTATCATTACCGTGGCGCCAAAATCTGATGATGAATTCTTGTAGAAATAGACGAAATAAATCGAAAATAAAGAATAAAATGTTTTGATATCTGGTTTTCGAGATATAGCATGTCATAGTTATAGTTCCCTCTGCTTTTGGTGTTTTTTCTTCTGGTCCAGGCCGTATTTCAACTTAGCAACAATCATTAGGAAGAAAATAAACCACCTATAGTGCATTTCTACAGTGTAGATATGGTGGTTTTGGTGAAAAAAAAAATCTGGTCCAAGCCGGATCTGACCCTAACCTCCTCACTTTTGAGATACAATATCTCGAGAACTAAGCGAGATATCAAAAAACTTTATTCTTTATTTCCCATTTGTCTCGTCGAGTTACATACGAATTCATCATCAAATTTGACTATAGCGAAATTTTTCTTCTGGTCCAGGCCGTATTTCAAACTAACTACAATTTTGAGATACGATATCTCGAGAATCAAGCGATATATCAAAAAAAATTTATTCTTTATTTTCGATTTGTTTCGTCAAGTTCTATAATAATCAACCATCAGATTGTGGCGCCACGGTAATGATAGAATCCCCAAATTTGGTTTAACTGCTTTGAAATAATGTTCCCCACTCTCTTTTTACAGAAAATTTACTACAAATTAAATTAAAAATGCTCAAGTATGACAGTGTCACAGCTATCACATGCCACCAGCTCTGCAAAATTAACTAAAATCTATTATTAGTTTATCCCTTTGTCGGAATGGTCTCTTGGATTTTAAGGTTGAAATTCAGCCTGGACCAAAAAACTTCTGGGTGCTGTGCAAAGTACGGCCAGTAGAAAAAACTGTTATTTCTCGATGAAAATGTGATTAACGCATTCCTTACGAATTTCTATTTAAGAAACTTCTTTCTACAGCAAAAGGAACGAGGAGTTCAGTTGCCACCAGTAATCTGAGATGTTTTTATGAGCGCCATGTTAGTGACGTCACGTTGTGATCGAGTTGTAAACTACCCCCAAAAACAGTATTTCGTTCAACTATAATGTATTGTATACATTGAACTAACCTGTGGACAGCTGAGAACTTCCCGAATAACCTCAGCAAAAACTTCCATCAGTCTTATCTGCGTCTGTCCTATGAGCAACTTATCTGGAAGAACCCCGATAGGCATCTTCCTTAAAACTCCAACGTTGATAGCAAATTCTTCCGGAATGACGTGCAACTGGCAGTTTGGAATCGCAAAAAGGCATGATTTTCCGCTGCTAAAGGCTGCTTTCGTATCTGAAGCCTCCTCTTCACACTTGCATGTAAAGTCTTGTTCACATATTTCGAGATGAGGATAATCCAAGAATTGAAAAGTTACGCACATCTCTCCACTCGCCCAGTCGTTCTGATTGTTCAAATTGTCTAAAATGCTTTCCGTTTTTTTAATAGACACTTTGGAAACAAGGAACTCTAACAAAAACAATTTCTCTGCGTCACTTGACATCCTGATCAACACTTAATTTCCTCTACAGTTTACGAGAGAAAAGTTGGTTTAAATTTCGTATCAAGAGGGATTCCGCTTTCTTCGGCGACAGACCGCCAGAAATCAAACAGTAACTACAAATTTTCTTTCATACTACAAGAAATCTGTTTAACTTTCTAGATATACACACAAAAATTTTGAAAGCCAAGATTCGTGAGGTGTGTTTCCAAAGAATATTATGTCAATCTAAATATGATGCAGCAATAATTTCATTGTAGTTATGAATATTCCTTGAAGTGTGGTAACATCTATGCACCACAGATCAAAAAGAGTTCTGTCCGCTGACTGAAATTCTGATTACGTGACAGTGGTCTTTATATGATCTTTTATTTACTTCAACGAGTTGTTGTAATGTGTACTTTAAAATTGAATTCTGAATTAAATCATATTTTTCTCTTTGTACTTAACTAGAAACTTATTATCACATTTAGTTTTGATTTTCAAAGTTTGTATTTTGTCAGCGGAATACCTTAACAACTAATTTTTCAGTAAAATAAGAAAAATAAATTGTTTGCCACGAAAACGCAAGAATTTCTTATTGTTAGAATTATCGTCTCTGCTTTCTAGTCGCAAAGAACTGGTAAATTAACAGCGCATTTCGATTGCCCTAATAATTGCAAATGCATGGAATTGGCGGTATACGGTAACGTAGGACTACGGGACGTAATGAATTTGCTTTTAAAAAAAGTTTGTGACATATAAGTCTTCAGAGGTTAACTTAATACTGTTTCATACATCTTTATATACATAAAAAAACTCTCTACTCTTTTGCTGTTAATAAAACTCTACAAATAAAATTATACCATTACAATCCCCACTCTAACTGGAGCCACTGTGATTCTGAAAAGGCAAGGAAACTTTTGATATCGTAAACTTCGCGGTCGTTTTCCGTATTATCTTGGTAGGACTGATGAAAGCCACAGCACGATGGCTGAAACATTAGATTTTAATAAATCGACACAGCTACGCGGGTCCATCCGGAGAGCCAAGATAACAAGGTAACAGTGCACTGACTATGGTTTAGGTGATCTAGTGAGAGATTCTTTTATTAATAAAATAAACAGTATAAAATAAATGTTTACTGTTAATTTGTACGGATTTAGAACTAATTTGTATAGTTCTAAAAAGGGATATCATAGCGATTCAGACCTACAAGATTCTTGACTCAACTGTGAAGATATTCCACTCATCGAAGTGACGTCACAGTTTAATGTTCTTTGCATGCCAGAAATGCAAGACAATAGGAATCGTTGGCTGGAAATTTGGCCACATCATCCATGGACAGAAAATTCAAATGGGGCAATGAGAGACCAAGGTCATAGGATGGTGCATGATGGAGGGTTAAGCCAATGAGGGACCATTGACCTCAATGGGATTGAGGTGGTAGGTAGGTTGGCAAGCATGTGGGCGCATGGTTACAATTGTCTCAGTCTTGTTTATTACAATAAATACCAAATACAATACAACCTTACACAACAATATCAACAACTTCAAACATAAGATTTCCTCACTATATCATATAATAAGCTTAATTACCAATCGGTTACTTAAAATTCCCCCAAGATATACTTATATTAAATAACAACAATACTAGTTGGCCTTAATGATCCATGATGGCCCCAGAGACCAAGGATTTACACACTTAAATTTACTTATGTCTAAACAACAATTTAATAATGGTAGAATATCCGGTGCTATAAGTTCCTAAACAGGATTTCCAAAGATCGAGCTTCTCAAGGCACTTATATCAGTTGAGCTCAACCAACACTGGTCTGTTTTAAGGTTTCAGCACCCCTCAAGGGTACAGACAAACATACATACACTGTTTCCCTCATGTGAAAGAACAGCCATTAGTGACATAGATTGTCCCACGCAAGCACGAACACCAAACAGAACATCTCCAATTGCACCGAGGAAGCAGAAAATACAACGAAGTTGAATTGTCTGAATACCACGAATTCTCTAACAGTCTATCCCCTCGTGGAACATGAAGGCACAGGTTGCTCCAGAAGGTGCCAAAGCGCACACTTTACGAGGACACCCCAAACTGCCATATAGTCTGGGCATGTGAGGCGACTACACAGTTTGCGGCCACTCAGAACTGCTTGTCAGACCAGGCACCGTCAATAACCCCTCGTCGACGGCCAAGTATCACGTTGCTCCGCCTAACTGCTGCCCGTGCATGGAGCGCGTCACCTTCTTCAACTGCCGCTTCCGACACTGCCACTTCCTCCTCAGACTGTTCACTTCCTAATCGAGACTGACCGCAGAGACTGACCGCAGAGACTGACCTCTTTCCCGCGCCCGGCGATGGAGGTCCAACTGTCGGTATTGGTACTGGTACTGCTAACGCTTCACTCTTCTTACTGCCTCTGGTACTGGTACACTGACGGACCGAGCGGCCCCATTAACTGCCTCCCTGGGCGCCCGCTGCCCGTCCGGGCCTTACGCTTCCCGACGACCCAGGGAGGTACGCCGCCTCCGACAGTCAACGGAGCTCCGACACTCTCTGCAGCACTGACGTTAGTCCTTCCTCAGTGGATATCCAACTGGCCTGGTACTGGTACACTGACGGACCGAGCGGCCCCATTAACTGCCTCCCTGGGCGCCCGCTGCCCGTCCGGGCCTTACGCTTCCCGACGACCCAGGGAGCTACGCCGCCTCCGACAGCCAACGAAGCTCCGACACTCCTTCCTCACTGGATATCGCACTGGCCCTCACTGGTACACTGACGGACGGAGCGGCCCCATTAACGGCCTCCCTGGGCGC